>JAZDUH010000084.1:7535000-7845000 GCA_036419115.1 Scarus forsteni | reverse complement strand
GTTATATTGATAGGTCTAAATACTCACTGGCCACTTTATTACGTACACCTGTGCATATGCTTTAACATTGACAACCTGCTGAAGTTCAATGGGTGGCTTTGAACACAACATGAGGCAGCACTTTGGCACTGCAGTGTTCATTTAGACTCATTATTTTAGTGATAGTTTTCATCAACATATTTGTTTATTCCCTTACAAAAACTGTACAAAACTTAAAATGAACAAAATTGACATTTTCATCAACAGACCAAATATGGTCATGTAGGAAGTAGAGACAAGTAAGGGATATATCCAATCACAGCTGCCTTAGCTTGGTGGTGGTGGGATAAGTTGTGGAGTGATCCAATCAGAGCTGCTCTCTTTGTGAGTTGATATATTCATGTCGAGCAGGTTCACCGTTTGTTGTCATTTCTGGTATTGTAACTGAGATGCTCTGCCAGGTAGCTTAAATAAAGCTGACTGCATTTCACACTAAAATTAAATTTGTTTCTGTTCATTTAGACATTCTGACATTACCAGCATTCAGTAAAGGGTTATTATGTTTCATTTTATCCAAGTGTAAAATATCAATCAATCAATCAAACTTTATCTATATAGCACTTTTCCTACTACATATGTAACTCAAAGTGCTTGCAGCAAAGAAAACAAGAGGAAGGAGAGGGGTAAAAAAAAAAAAAAAAAATCCAAACTAGGCACCTATCAGGGGAGCACAGTGTGGGATTGGAAAAAAAAACACCTCAACACATGAGACAACAAACGCAGAGACGAGCACATGTGGCCGTGGGGGCAGCTGGCGGGGACGTTGATTTGAAAAAGGAGTCCAGTGACCTTGTCTTAGCTCAGACCTCACAAAGTCTCTATTGTCCAATAGGATGACTGTTCGACCTTGAGAGAGAGAGTTTTTGATCCAGAGCAAAGTTCACAGGATGAGGAAGTGGAGGGGAGATTTGAGCCTCTGTTAGCAAAACATTCCAGGAGATAGTAGATGTGTCTGCTCAAGGACAGACGGGAAGCCATAACAAAAAGAGATAAGGAATAGTTTGGGTCAGGCCGACTGTAATTTTCCATCAGCCTTTCTAGTCTTTTTTGTCTCTCACGATGATGTTCCGAATCCGTGGGCCCATTCAGCCGAGCCGAGCTGTCAACTTCTCCAAGGTGTTGTCCTGCTTGCGAACGAGTTCCAGAATCGCATCAAGCTTGCGATTGAGCTCACAAATCGCTTGAGTCTGAGTGTTGACAGCCCTGTACATTCCTTCAGTCATGACGGGCAGCTTCTCAGGAGCCAAAAGTGCTGCCATCGTCTTCTTAACTTAGTGATAAAAAATCAGGAAACTGCTAACTCCAAACAGCAGGAAACCTGTAACATAAATCCAATTCTGTAGGCATCTTCCACATCCTCAACGGACAGAATCGACAGGCACACGATCCTCCACTTCTCCCAGGAGTCCATCATGTACCCAGCCGGGAAAGTACCATCGGGACAGGCGGGTTCTCCTTTACCCGCTCTTCTCGTTGAGAAAATTTGGTCAATGGCGTAGAGGGACCAGCTGATTAATTCCATGATTTTAGATTTCGGAAAGAAATGCAGAGAGAGGCTGCAGGAGACACAGACAGCACAGCAGGGCAGAAAAGGGCAGGGAGCAAAAAAGAAAAGCGTCCGCCCCCGTTGAGAAGCAGAAGAGAAGGCACTTTAAACTTGATGTTTTGGTTGACTAAATTTACAGCAAATTTCGTCTACTAAAATATTAGGAAATTTCATCAACTACAACTAAAATTAAAACAATTTAGATGACTAAATTATGACTAAAACTAAAAGATATTTTAGGCAAAAGACAAAAATTAAGAATGCTCGAAGGTTACTGGTTCAAACCTTGTGTCGGTCAGGACCTTTCCGTGTGGAGTTTGCAGGTTCTCCCTGTGCATGCATGGGTTCCTCCAGGCACTCTGGCTTTCTCCCATAAAGAAAAACAAGTTTAACCATCTTTTGGGTTTACATAGATCGGTTTAAAAAGAGATGCTGTCCAGTTGGTGGCAGTTCTTGGGTCAGAAATGCCTTTTTTATAACAGAGGTCAGAGGAGAACGGCCAGAGTGGTGTGAGTTAATAATTTTAAAATACTTTCTAACACTGAAAAACTGTTGTTAGTAAATTGGTAAGTAGGAATATTTTCTGCTGTTACAGTTTTATCAATAGCTTGGTGTTTTGATTGTTTAATTTAATGATAAATTATGCAATGAAAAAGTATTTTGTTAGTGAGAAATAGTCCAGTGGTGATAAATAAGATAAAGAAATGTAAAATATTAGATATAAAATGGATATGAACAACAAGTCAAAGATAACATAACAATGTCATGGTACATAAAAGGATAAATGAATTACATTGTCTGGGGAAGTACAACATAATCAGAGAAATATTTGACAATTGTCTAAAAATATTCATTGGCTGTTATATTGGGGAAAAATGTGAATGCACTTTAACAATTAACTTCGTCATCACTGAATGTCAACTTTTATAAATTTTAGTGATGAATTTAAAGTTATTAAAATCCTTCCAGAGGCGGTCCCACCCAGTGTGGGGCCATGGGCCAGGTTTTATGTGACGGCCCCCCTCCATCAGTGATTTACATATGCTTGCAAAAGAAATCAGTTAGCATTGTTTTAACCATTTTCTTCATTTTTTTAGATAATATATTACCTGATTTAAATGCTTTACAAAATACATATAGATACAAACAAATCTGAAATGCAATTTAATATCATTACCACTAAATAAAAATCCTGTATTCAGTTTAATTTAATAAGAAGAATAGTACAACATCAAACAAGCTCAATAACTACGCAGTGTGCACAATAACTATACATAAGCTACATTTACACAATGCAATAACTATATATAAAACTAAAATAAATATCTATGTAGAATTGCTTGGTTTCATCATTTTTAATAATCTTAATGGGGCATTGCTTTACAGTTGAAACAATCTAAGCTTTTACATTTAAAGAGTTAATAATAATGGCTACTTTGAATATAATTATATTGAAGGTGATTTTTTTTTCATTTAATTTTGTGAATTTGCCTATATTCCCTAATGTGCCAGTCTGCTCTGGATGTTTCACATCTGATTTTAACACAAATAAAAGTGCAACATGACAGGAACAGGTCAGATTTAGTTAAGTGGTGGCCTTACGCTCTTAATAAAGTTCTACAAAAGTAAGTCTTTGACAAAAATATGTTTTGAGTAAATCAAATAAAAAGCAAAATTTTCGGTATATGTATTATTGCCGTTTAGTCAAGGTGTTCACTCTTAAATTACACCAGAATTTAAAATAAAAAATGCAAAATTCTGTGAAATTTGAATACAGGCATATTACCCAAATTGCCCTTCATCTGCTATTTTGGATCTATAATGCAATATAGTGATATGGTAATATTTTAAGGAAACTTAAGACAATGATTTGGGAATTTACCACGTGGTCGTTGGACATACTGCAACCTAAAAGTAACAAAATTTATTCCAAATATCTGTCTACTTTAGTGAACACCATGCATGAAAGGGTTAATAAATAAAAATTAAAAAATATATATAAGACCCCTTAAACCATAAAAACTGGCACACGCCAATAAATAAGGGTTTATCATCATTATCATTATTAGATGTTTTCGTTGTAGTATTGACGTGTAAATTGATTAAATATTCAGCATTTGCCATATCCAGCTCTGATTATTATCCATCATCCTACATTCCGAGGCGTCCCTGAAGGCCTCGTCGTCGCAGAGGATGGCACCGCCGCTCTGCTCTCTGATTGGCTGGTCCGGACGGTGGGCGGGGCCTCCTGCGGTGTGTGCAGACAATAGAGCGGCTGATCAGCAGCGGCGGAGCAGAGAGAGTGACAGACAGGAGGAAGAGGAGGAGGAGGAGGAGGCTCTTCATCGGCAGCGTGAAGAGGAAGAAAAGAGACAAAACAATCAGAAGATACCTGACGTGTCCTCCCGTGGTCACTGAGGCACGTGCGCTCTGGACTGACAGACAGGTTGTGGATTTTTTTAGAGGTGAGTCCTGATCAGGTTTTTTTTATTGATTTCATTGATGATTGATTTGTGTTTGTGTCCTGAAATGTGTCTTTGTGCACGAGCTGCTGTCTCCTTATTGTGTCTGTGCGGTCAGCTCTGTTACAGTGATGGAGTATGAGCTCACAGCAGGAATAAAACAATAAAATAGATGTTTGTTTTTCATCAAATGTGAAATTTCACTTGAATTCTTTCACACAAAGTTAAAGATGCACCATCAGCATGGTCAGATTTTCTTCAGGGTATCTGCCTGGAGCCTCAAGGTCTAAGGGCCCTAAGGTTATTGTAGGTAAAGGCTTAAAAAAAGAGACATATTTTTTAAAATCACCATGTTATAAAGTCATGCATTTTAAATGTACAAATGCATTTTGTCGTCATTGCACAAATGGAAAGGCTGTCCAAGCAGTGATGTTATATTTGCACAATTTAAACAAGTTAAAGTATTTTGTTAGAAATAAATGTAATATTATTTATTTAGCTGTTTTATAGCAATATTTTGAGTCCTCTTATAGTACAACCATCTCGTTTTTGTTTTAATATTGCAGGGAAATTCATCTATGATAATTACATTTTGACAAATAGGTTTGCAGTATTTGTCAGTATCTGTGACCCTGTTGGTTTCCCACACGTCTTCAAAAACTGTAAATTTATTTGTGCATTTTAATCAATGTCCTGGCATTTGCTGGTAAATTAAAGTATTTTTTCAGGAATAAATTTAATGTTATTTTTTTAGCTTTTTTTTTGTAGAAGTATTTTGATTCCTAGTATAGTTCAAGCATCTCTTTTTTTTAAATATTGCAGGGAAATTCATGCATGATTGTTACATTTTCAAAAATAGGTTTGCTATATTTATCAGTGTCTCGAAAAATTGTCAATTTATTTGTGTGCTTTGGTGATAGTAGCAGCCACACTATAACCATATTATATATATATTTTTTTTTTAAATTTTATTTTATGTTTTTATTCATTTAATTTTAATTTATTTTTTTTAATTTTATTTTATATTTATTTATTTTTTAATTAAATATTTAAATTTATATATATACATATATATTGAGGGCAAACGAGAGATTTTATGTCTGTGCTAATTGTTTTTACTTTTAGTTATATTGTGTTCTTTTATACTTTTGTTCAAGACAATGCGACTGGAACCTTTAATCTAGATGATGTCAGGAAAATAGGTCTTGAATTAAATCTTTATCAAAATTTAATTATTTATCTCTTAACTACCGGTGCCCTAAGGACACAAACCTTTGGCGAGGCATTTCCAGCATTTATTGTCAAAAATATGCAAAACCGCCCTACCTCGCAATGTGAACAAATCCTTGTAAAAATCCTGGATCCACATCCAGATTTGGATCACCACTAAAATGTCATTTTTCTTGCCTTGTACCACGGTCAGTATTTCCTGAAAATGTAAACAAAGGCATATGGTAATGTATTAAGTTATGAGCAAAACTGTGGAAAACTGTTGCATCTGACAATGTTAACAAATAATTAAAAAACTTTCTGGATCCACTTTCAGATCACTAAAATTAAATTGCTTCTTCTGCAAGCCATGACCAACATTCCATGAAACTGAATCTCAATCTGTGACTCTTTGAGTCAACAAACTTGCAAACACGAGCAAGAAACATAATTGAAAGAGTTAAATATACAGAAAATAAAAATCCGTCTTAGTTCAAATATTTGCAATCACATCCACTCTCACTGGTAAATGTGTTTGCAGGGATTGGACCAGCTTCACCTTCATGGTGAAACAATGCCATCGTATTTGTGCAGTTTTGCTTACAGATTTTTGTAATTTAATTAATAAGATAGTATGTAAATAAAGCAATGATGATACTCAATGTTGTCCCATATGTCCAAACAATACCAGCCGACTTCCTCAGTTTTGACAGCTTTAGAGAAATGCCTGGTAAATTTTGGGGACTTTTGGGGTAGTATTTTTTCCATTTTGATGAATTATTTCTTTGTTGGCAGCCTTAATGTGTGCTGTTAAGAAGCTTAGACAATGCTATCCCAGCAGCTAACCTGACACACCAGATGGACCAATCAATGTTTTCCAATAGTCCATCTGAAAGTGCCCATAGAAAGTGTTTGGGGAGGGCAGAACCTTTCAGAAGCATATCTGGCAGGTGATTGGACGATCATTCCGCCAGTTACAATCATTATGGACCAATCAGATAATGCAGTAGGCGGGCGCAACTACCTTGTTGTAAATAACAGGACCATAGCCACACTGAAAAGCAAACTCTTGCCTAAAATATCCTTTCGACAGAGAAGTTTGTAGTGTTAGTTCTTTAACATTTAATAAAGAAATGTGGTCTATATCTCATTAAATTGATACTTAAAGATGCTATGAGGAGTTTGTTAGTAATTACAAAAAAGTCTCACTTTTAGATATATGCCTGATCGAAATACACACTTTAAGATGAGTTTTATAGCATCAAAATAGGTTATCTATAAATGCTATTCCTTAGCTTCGTGGTCGGGTTGGACAGGGCTGGACTGGCCTGGATACTCAACTTCAGGAACAAGACAATTAAAACTAGAGCAAATTTATATTATTCGGACGCATCTTAGAGCACTGGGCTGTTAGTAGCGATATACAGCCGGCTACAAAACTACGATACTAAGTTTTCCAAAAATTGCTTGTTGTCACACATCAAAAACTACCGCTACGTAACTAGAAAGAGAAACATTACCTCGTCGCTTTGCATCCTGTAAGTTGTTAAAAAAAGAAGTTGTAAAGCAATGCAGAGTTCTGAGGAAGGTCCGAGCTGCATTTTTAGCATCACAACAAATGCACGCTTTGGCTCGGGTCACATCTTTACCACAGTCGCCGTGCGTGCTCATGGGTAGCAGAGTCTTTATGTAACTAGAAATAGATTCTCCTCATAGCACCTTTAAGCTGTTAGCATCGATGCTTATGTCTGTAGAAGCATATACATCCAGGTGCTGTCACTGAACAAAGGGTGGTTTTTAAAATATTTATTAAGAATTTCTGGTTTTAAAAGTAAGTGGCACGATTGACATGGCGACATTCCTGTAAACAGTTGCTTTTGGTCAGATGGTGTCAAATCTGGCCCCCAATGCAGCCTCATCCTGTTCGGGTAGGTTGCTTTTAAGTTGGTTTCGTGGCTTCTTCCAGTTTTTTCACAGTTTATGGTGCTATCCCTCCTTTGTAAAAGATATTGCATTGATTTTTGCTGTTTACCAGTTCAACCCGTTTCTCCAATTTCACGACTAATTAAAGCGATTTATCAATTTTCCTGACTCTATCCAAAGTGAGCTGGCAGTGTTTTGACTTTGGGGTGAAGTGATGGCTCCCAAAGGTTATGGAAAAATCACCACAATCAAGCTTTGCCATTATTACCTCCACCAAGGAGGTTATGTTATTGCCAGCTTCTGTTTGTTTCTCTGTTAGCGACATAAATCAAAAAGTGATGGACAGATTTCAATGAAATATTCAGGAAATGTCCGGTTTGGGACAAGGAACAAATTATTCGATTTTGGGGGTGATCCGGATGAATTTTTTGACAGATTCTTTAACATTGCGAGATAGGACCATTTTTGGCATTTACTCATATTACTCCACCAAAAATAGTCAGGGCTTTTGAACAAAAATACAGGACAAGTTTCCAACAGGTTCTACAAGATATCAAAGACTGATCTGGATCCCGGCATAATTCCAGATTCTCTGATCCATAACAAGAAAAATTTAGATATTTTTGGAATTTTTCGTCATAACAAAGGGAACAAATAAAGACATAGACTTACAACGAATGCCAAAATATGGCCAAGATACTGTGGAATCTGGAGTGTTCAATTGGATTTGTTGTATCTTCAAAAACTTTGGAGCTAGGTCCACACACACAAAAAAAAACGCCATGACGAAAAATGTGATTTTTGTGAATAACTACAAAAAATAGATATCATTATGAATCCAATTGCTAGTGGTATGTTTTCATGGTCAAGGAATCTAAATATTTAGATAAAATAAAGGTAGGACCAATATTTATGGTGAAAATCACAATATGGGTGAGGACTGTGGCCCACGAGAGAGCACTGCAGAGGGCATTTTTTACATTTGCACAGTGCTGTGCTCCCCAGCTGGGTTCTCGTGCTCCCCTCTCACCCGTTATATGCCTCTGACAACACCTCTGGAGATGGAATAAAGAGGAGGCCAACCTGACCCAACCTGCCTCTGCAGCATTCCGAGTATTTCTATTCACGCTGCCGTTTCAAGTCGTAATATTTACGCTCCTGGGATTCTTCTTCCCCCCTCGTTATGTCCCAGTGAGGGAATTGGGGGGGGGAAGAAGTTTACCTTTTATTTGCTCAGTCTACAGAGGTAACATCAGAGGAGTAAAATGAGAAAGAGGAGAACAATTGGCTTCAACGAGGGTCAGGAATGCTGTGAAGGAGGGTCTCTGCCTTTGAGTTTGTTGAGAGCACACATCCTCACGAAACTGAACGTGAATTTTTCATGCTGGGATGACGATGGAGCGTCTTTAGAGCACTTTTGCATCAATTCTGTGAAAAAGGCTATTGCTGTTTCATCTATAAGCAATAGCTCCATGATAAAGCTACTATCGTAATCTGATTCAGAATAATGCTGATATCATTATTAGTTAAACAGTTATTGAACAAACCTGATCTAATGGCGGTTATCTGGATCACCACCAAAAATATTTTTTTTATATTTGTGAAATAGAAACATTAACAGTTGGGCTGAGTTAAAAAAAATAATTTAATTGATTTTAATCGATTTCCCTTTAAATGATTCATAATCAATCCATAAAATACAAAGACTTTTTTTCTTCATTGGACTGTCCAAGAAGCAGCCTGTGGTATCAACTCTGCTAGTCTCGTGTTTAGCGCTGCTTTCCCCTGAACAAGATCTTGTGAGATGTTACTGTAAGCAGTAAAAAAAAAACATGGCGGAAGCGATTAGCACAATAGAGAAACTACTGGAGAGTTTAAAAGTTGAGGTTTGGACATATTTCAGATTTAACAAGCATGAAAGAAAAGACAAGTTTGACAAAAAACAAGTAGCTTGCAGAATATGCATTAATTTATATCATTAATATGTGATTAATGTAACTGCTTTGGGTTCAGTTCTTAATGTAAAAACAGTTTTAATAATGGGCCAGGTCAAAAAGTCATTTACAGCTTTATTTTTACTGAGATAACTCAGACTGAACAAATTTCGAATTGTGAATTGAATCAATTTGAGACCTCTTAATATCGAATTAAATCGATCCAGAAAATCTGAATCTATACCCAGCCCTAATTAACAGTGATACAAGGGAGACAACACAGAGAAAATAACAAATTAAGAGAGTAATTCATAGTTACAGACAGACAAAATGTAGACATATACAAACAGAAATGGTTTCAGTAGTTTGTGGTTGATAAAGCACAGCTGGTAAGGTAGATTTTCTAACCAAATATCAAGTAGGCAAGAGCAGAAGAAAAAAGAGAAAAAAACAACCATCAAATCACCAAAATCTAATCATTTTTAAGTTGGGCCATTACTAACATCTGAAGATTTCTTCCGTAATCTTGCTAGCAAACAAACGCAGCAGCAAAAGCATAACCTCCAAGGGGGAGACAGTGATACTCTCTTAAACTATTTATTACTTAATTTGTAAATCCCCAACTCATCCACATACAATCTACTCAAATCTGGAGACAATCAGTCTTGAAATAGTAATTACAAATTTGAAGGCTGTTTTAAAAACCTACTTCTTGTGGCCATGAAGAGCCGCTGTGAAATAAAACAATTGTTATCAATCATTTCAGGGTAAAATCTCTAATGTTGGATTGCCGCAAGCCCACCTTGTTGATGGAAAAACGATCCCTGGATAACTTTTGATCTTCATCTTGTCTTGGATCAACAACAACAATATAAAGTTGATCAAATATGGGACATGAAAATGACCAAAAATGACCAAAACTTGACTTTTAATCCTTTGTAGTTTTCTTCCCGTGCAATTTTCAGCATGATTTCAAGAGACTTTTTTGTTCGTTATGGTTGGATACATATGCGTACCAATTTTCATGCCTGTAGGTCAAAGCTAGTCCAGGGGCAGCACCTTAGCGGGTTTCTAGGTGGCGCTGTTGAGCCATTGTAAACGTTCATCCGGCTTGATATGACTGGAGACTTTGGGGTATGTTAAAGCATCTAAAAAGGAAATCAATTTGCCAGAAACATAGTGTCCTTGCATTGAGTTAGGCACATGAGCCCTGATGAACATATAAACTTAAAAATACTTATAATTTTATTTTTTTGCTGGCATTAATGTTGCTAAAAATCTAGTGGCCATTCCATGAAAGCAACCCCAGCTTCTTAACATGCCACACTGGTATTTATTATGAAAATATACTGTATTTTGTATATGGAGAGCTCTATTGCCACAATACATGGTGCCAAACAGGATAAAATAAATCTTTAAGGGAAAGTGAAAGAAAAGATCAAAAAAATATTTGGATTAATCTGTCGTTAAAATCGAATCCCATAAATGATCAACGTGCCTCGAAGACCATGGGTCTTGGTAATATGATTTTGTTTGTTTTATGATACTGGATAAAGATGTCCGTGTGGAGGAATGTTGTCTTCTTCTGTGTTTATTATTGTCCTGTCCTTTGTTATGAGCTGCTGTTGTTGTTGTTTTTGTTTTCTTTAGTCTTCTGTTACAATGTTGCTTTATAAATTGGCCCTGTGTTTGTTGCGTTGTTGATTGTCTGTGAGTTTAAAATAAAGAAAAAACAATTAGTAGGGGTGGAAGAATAAATTGATTCACATAAGTATTGGGATTTTTTTGTTTAACGATTTTTAAATAAATTTTTTCTTCAAAAACTGTTTTTTTTTCCATATTTAAATGCTTCATTTTAGTCTGTGTTAATAAGCCACTTTTAAATGCAGTCCAGGCTTTTGAAGAGAGAGTATACACAGCTGGTTAAAATATATTGCTGAATAAATCCTAAAAACGGACTCACGTGATGTGTATTTTTCCTGATATAGTCTGTAGGCATCATCATTGTTCGTCTTTTTCGCTGGTGTTTATAAAAGCTAACTAAAGATTGCAAAAATCAGCAATATCATAGAATTGCAATTTAAATCGAATCGGGAGAAAAGCGTATCGACCCAGCCCTAATAATTAGTTACACTCTTGAAAAAAAAAAAACAAATTTGCAAAGATGTGACAGTCACCTATTACAAAGGACAATTATAGAGGGTTACACTGGTTTGGAAATTGCCAATAATAATACATTTTATTTAAAAGCCCTTTTAAAGACACTCAAGGACACTGTACAGGATAAAAGCAACTATAAAATCAACAAAAAATACAACTAAAAATCAGCAAAACACAACAGACAATGATGGATAAGTGGATGAGAATGGCAAATTCATGGTTAAGAGTAAGCAGTCCTGAACAGATGGGGTTTGAGTCTGGATTTGAAAACGGAAAGAGAGTTCAGGTTTCGGAGGTCTGGTGGGAGAGAGTTCCAGAGCTGGAGAGCAGAACTACTAAAGGCCCTGCTCTGGTGCTGAGGGGTTTATTTTGTTTAATTTATCTTCTTTTTCCCTCTTTGGGATAAAAATATGACATCATATGAAAAGACATTAAATAATTCTTTCATTTGCTATTACTGCGTATAGTCGAATGGTGATGGGGTCTCGTTGCGCCCTTCCCCCCGGGCCACCTAACTGCTAAGACCACCCCTGACAGCCAGACACAAAGTGACAGAGCAGAACAATGGGGCTGCTCTCCTGCTTCGCATTTCCCTCTCCCTCTGCTTCGCTCTCCTGACTTCCACCATCCGAGTTCCAGCGTCGATCGATCACAACATTTTTAAGCATTCAGCCCACACACACACACACACTCGCTCACGTGCGCGCTCTCCAGCTGTACCTGGCTGCACATGTGCCGCACGCTGTGATAAATAATAATGAAGACGAGGGAGCTTTGTGTCTGCAGAGCTGATTCATGTCTTTGTGCCGCTGAACAGGCCGTGCAGACAGCGGCTGAGCCTGACAGCTGTGTGGATGCTTTAGGTGAATGTCGTATTAAAATCATCGGTATGTAATTTCAAGTCTTTAATTGTTGCAGAATTATTTACATAGCGTGCTGCAGAAATCAATAAATCAATGTGCTGATGGACAAACACTTGATAATTACTGACCTTAGGCATTTTTAAAACAGAAAACAATAATCATAGACATATCTGGTTTTGCTTTTGTCTTTTAAATTTGGTTTTTCTTTGATAAATTCACTAAAATCCCAGAATTATGGTAGCTTGGGTTTTTTTTTATCCTTAAAGGTCGTGGAAATGTCTGATTCTTCCAAATTTTTGATGCCACAGTCTTCACTTTTAATCATGACAAACTACATTTTAATGCACAATTAACCCTTTAACTTCCAGCTCAACTGTTTAGGTCCTCAATAAATATAGTGATATTTAGTGTTGTAAAAAACAGAACAAATTAAACCGTTTTTTGAATCTATTAGCATTTCAGGGAACAGAGAAAAGTCCATACCAACTATAAACCAGATATTTACATTGTGTGGGATTTAAAGGTTTAAAAAGCTTACAGTTGGTTACCCGATGACAAACAAATGCACAAATATTTGGGAAAAAATCGATTAGAAAAGGCAGGAATGTTTGTACATGATGTGTTTTTCCTTTTAAACAAGCTAAGAATTTTGTGCAGTTGTTTAATATGTTATATTTTGAGTAAGTTAATAAACCTATAATGATCAATGGAACTTAATATAGATCTGCAAACACATATTTGTTCCAATCATTTACCATAAGTATATAAAATAAAATGAAAAATATAAAGCATATTTAATATTGCAGTTTATTTTAACTATTAACATGTGACCTTTAATTAAAAAAAAATATATATACATAAAATTAGGTGAAATCTGCATACAGACATAACACAGAATATACTTTTTACTGCATTAAGCGCTCTGGAGCAGATTAATTTTTGGTCACAGATGAAAATAAACAAGGAAAATATTTTTACTCTCTGCATAAAGTGTTTCTTACATCTCATTGAATTAGAGTTTATGTTTTTTCCTGACTAATTCTTTTATAATAGAAGGTTTAACACTTAATCCTGAAGGCTGTGGTGCATATCCCTCTTTGTTGGACATTTTGAATTTATGATGTATCATCTCAAAATGAACAAAAAGAGACAAAGATCATATCTTTATGGAACTTAAGAATGTAGTTTTGGTGTTTACCACCTTATAGTTGGGTTAGCCTAAATGGTCCAAAATATAAAATACATATCTGTCCACTGTAGGTGACACTGTGCATGAAAGGGTTAAACCATTCAGTAAATGGTTGAGTACTTAAAATGATAATGATGGTAGTAATAATATTTTTTAGCTGTTCAAACCTTTAGGTCGTTCACAAAGAAATATCATTTTTCTTTCAGTTTGTTTGCAGTTTTTTTCCATATTATAAAACATTAACAGGAACAAACAGTGCCTGATGTTTTTTTTTTTAGCACATTAAATATTCCTGAATTTATTGACCTCTTCCAAACAGTACAGCTGGGAGTTAAAGGGTTAAGACAGTCCGCTGAATTCTGCCTGCTTTTTGGTTTGTAGAAACTTAAAATCTGCCGTCAGTAAGTGGCTGAGACTTTTGTTGTTGCCATAGTACCAGCACAGATGTTCGTGCAGTTTGACTGTCACTATTGAGAATTAAAATTCTGGTATCGCCGCAGCCTTTCTGTCGTTTTCAACATCTACCGCCTTGCCAAACAGTAAAGGCTTCTCAGGGGCCTGCTGTAAGAAATAAAAGGCGTTGAATGTTTTCTGGAGCATATGCTGATTTTTATGCATCCTTTTGTGCCTCTGCTTTTTGAGCCTTCAGATGTGCTGCCTTGTATTTCATCAAAGTAAACCCCCGTCTTTGTGTCCTGCTGATGAATAATAATAGATTAGAGGGTCAATTGTTGCCAAACATCAATAGCCAGCCTGCAGCCATGTATTTCATATTTATTTACTTTAATTTGCAAGTTGTTTTTATTTTGGAATTTCCATATCCGATGATATTTTTTACCTGTTAACTAGTACTCAATGCTACTGGCATCTTAATTTCCTTAAATGAGTCTTCCCAAGGGGTCAAATCTAATTAAATTAAAGTCATTTAGTTAGCTGCTTCATTTGTACGGGAGAGTATAAAGGCCATGTTAGATGGAGAAAATAATTTTGGTAAATTAACAACAACAACAAATAAAGCTTATATATGATATCATAATGGCTTAATAAATCAATCAATAGGTACATAAATGCATCACAATCCTCTGTGTAACCTTTTGTTATATATAATTTACTTGCTGTTTAGACAGCTGTGTTTTTGATACATATTAACGAGCTGGTGCTATGTTTCTGGCATCCTTCACTATCATTACCATGACTACATTTGCTTTCTACTTCAGTTAGCATGCTTCCTGATTTGTTTTGTTCTGTCCCATGTGACAAAACATGTTTCAGATTTACAATTTTAATTCAGGTAATCCAGTGATCCTCCTTCAAGAGCATAAAATGACTCCCAACATACTTCTAATCAGGTAAGATAATCAGTAGGACCTCCAGATAATCTGGCCTTTGCTGACTTTGGTTGGAAGCAGGGATCCGAGCCGAAACTCAGGCCGGAAATCATGTAGCATATACCCTGCTTAAGTCTTCTGAAATATCCCCTGTCAGCTGAAGCTCCATGTTGTTGTGGTTGGACACCAGGAGCTTCTATGGTTTATGTTTTAAGCTGCTGTGAGTGTTCACATTGTACATTGTATTGAATGCTGAAATAAAAGCAGAGAAGGAGAAAAAGATGAGGGCAGACAGGGTGGTGATGTTTGCGTGGGGCTCACAGTGGGAGATGAGATGTGGCGGCATTAACGGAGCGTGCTCAGTGACACAGAGAATCAGACACACAGACTCGGACTGACACAGAGCCTCCACACGCACACTTAAAGGAAGCTGCTTGTGGTGCAGAAATAATCTGTGGATGTTTCCTCAGGAGGCAGATTTAGGGGGACTCAAGTTTTTCTCAGCTACGTTTGTCACGTCTATGACTCCGTTTCTAATGTGAAAAAATGTGACTTGAGGAGAAAGAAGGAAAACGTCAGGACTTAGGATGGGAAACTTGTGTTTTTTTTGTGAGAAAAGTGCTTAAAAACAAAATAATTTAGAAGTGTTTTTAAGATAGTGTAAGGTAGCTTTACTCTCCCTTGCAGGAAATTTGTTTTGGACAGCCACGCTACTGCCTAAGCTACATTAGCAAGCGGTCAGCAGCAAGCATGGTCGGTTGTTATTGCACAAGTAGATTCAAGTGCATTGTTTGTTACGTTTTGTTGGAGGACCAATGACAAACCGAGCAAAGCAAGCAGTTTTTCTTTCATTTTTTTTTTTAAAAGAGGAGGAAAGAACGTCACTTGAAGCTTGTCTTGCGGGAACTAATGTCGTTGCTCTTTTCCTGACCGGAGATCACTGCTGGGAAACTGGGAGAGAATGTGGAAATCCTCCACGGACATGCCGGTCAGACTGTGGTCATCATGGTTACTCAATGAAAGTTGGCGAAATCTGCTCTTCGCAGAAGTTTACGGGGAAAACTTGGTCGAGATTGTCGATCGGGAGATTGCAGGTTCGGCTCTGGGCGGCACATGGCGATGTGTCCTTGAGCGAGACACTTAACCCCAAGTTGCTCCCACTGCTGCGTCAGTCGTGTATAAATGGACATGAAAGAGATACTGATGGATAACTAACAATGAAGCTCAGAACAATCAATGAGTCAATGTAAGAGCGAATGGGTGTGAATGGGTAAGTGTGACCGGGATGTAAAGCAGCTTTGAGTAGTGAAATACTAGGAAAGCGCTATATAAGCTCAAGTTCATTTACCATTTAAATGATACATCTGTGTGACATAGTTTAATGGAAAAGGGTAGTCTTAAGGTAGTAAAAGCTAATGGCTAATAGCCGTTAACTGTTGTTAGCAGTTAGTTGCTACGTATAGCCGCTACATATGCTACATCATATGTAGCCGAACGATTGTCCAATCACAAGCTGCTGTTGTTTTTGAAGGTTCTGCACTTGAAAACATTTTGAACAGCTCCTTCACAGATGGATTAGTGTAATATTTCTGTGACAGATATATGGAGGTGTCTGTCTGGCATGTTAGGTTAGTATGCAACCTTTTACTTGAAAATTTACCTCACATGAGTCTCGTGTCATTGTTTTTTCCTGACTTTACTGGTTGCTGTTTAGACAGAGACAAAGTAAAAAATGTTTTCAAAACTTTTCAATCTGGACCCTGGTTTCAAAAGTTTGCAGATTGAGGCACACTGGGCACTGTTCTCATGTTTACATTAGACGCAGGCGCGAGGAAAACTCTTGTTTTTGGCCGTTTTAATTGTCGTGTAAACAGGGCCATAGAAGAAACAAATGGTGGACCGGCCAAAGCCACTCTGAGCAGACACACTACACTTTAAAAAAATGCACTGCATGGAAGCACTTTGGGCTCCTCTGTGTGTCAATAATGCGAGGTAGCTGGCCCACTGTGACAAATCCCCTCCCAGAGTGTATGATTGAAACTGATTTAGATTCTTGGGAAAAGTGGCAGCCCTGGTAAGCTAATATAAGGTTGGACAGGAAGTTTAACCCAGGCCTTACTTTTTGTTCACTCAAGTTGTGACAAAACAGGGATGTATCAAGAACAACGCACAGCTAAATGTTTGTTCAGATGCTCTTGGACAATTAAATGATGTAAAATTTGTATCTATATCTCTGTGTGGCTTGTTATCAAAAGATCCACAGCCTGTTAACAGCCCTGTGGTCGGGGACGCTGTTGTTCATTAAGTATTTTTTTACTTAGATGGTGTATTGATTTTACATTAGGGAAGATTCATTAGGTGCTGATGTTTAACAGGTCGATGTTGGCCTCAGCACAAATGAGAAGCAGTTTTTCCCACAGAGGGGTCATTACTCTTCATGTTCATCAGATTGTCACGTCTACACAAAAAACAGCACGTGTTGGTGAAGGGTTGAACCGATCAGAAGTGGATTTTTCAATCATTTTGACACCTTGAACTTCAGATCGTTTATGGATCAGGAACATATAACTGTGGGCACAATGTTGGGCGGTGACTGTCGTAAAAAAATACAAACTTTCAGATTATCCTTAAATCACCTGTGTACATGGGTGCAGAGTGTGTCGAGCAGGAGCGGCTGTTTCTCTGCCAGCATCACTCTGCTCGAGCTGTAATTGATTTCCTGACTTTCACAGAGAGGCTCGAGAGATTTGCTCTGCAGAAGTTGAAGCCAGTGCGAAGTGAAAGTTTGTTCAAGCTTCAGCATGAAGAGAAAAGCAGAAGATGTTCTGACCTTTGCATAATTATTAGTCTCTGTGAATGTAAAATCAGAACACAGTTATCCAAACAAACTTCTAATGCCTGAGGAGGAATTTAAAAAAATATTTCACGTTGCATTTTGGCATGCTTGATTTGCTTTACCCTTAAGACATATTATACTGAGGTGAAATGCTTTCAGGGCTGCAAGTCATGGTTGGCTCCTCACAGCCTGACGGTTGCTGGATGGACAGTGTACGGTGTACATTTTAGGACATCCTCAGGTCCCAGAGTGAGGTATCAGGTCTCAGGAAAACCTCCATCAGATGATACGGCCTCAGGATTCAAAATAAAAGTCATCAGACAAAACGACGTTAAATTAAACTGCCTCAACCAAAACAACGTCAGATAAAATGGCCTTAAAAATGAAAGCCATCAGACTATTTGTCCTTTTCCACTAGCACGCCTTGGCCCTACTCTACTCGGCCCTACTCGATTTGCAGCGTGTTTCCACCAGCCTGGTACCTCCTAAAACAAGCTAGTTTTAGTACCTACTCCGCTCTGGTTCCAAGCGAGCTGAGTTGATACTAAAAGGTGACGTCACCGACTGCCGGCTACTGATTGGTCAGACAATGTCATCACTGATGAGTCATGAGTGCGACGACCTAGCATGCTAGCGGTAGCTACCATTAACTTACTTTCATACATCTTTTCTTTGCAGCTCGATTGCTCTTGTCCTCGGCTTCATTCTGATGTATAGCTTCCAAAACTCTCCTGTGCTTCTCAAGGGGTATTTCTTCTTGCCACCTGCAGTCTTCTTCTGCTTTCCTTGTTGCTCGGTTTGTGACAAAAAGCCACAGATTGTTGTGTCGCGCTCAAAATGTTGTCACCGCAGTACCGCTCAGCCTGTTGGGCCGGCGACTGGGCCTAATGGAAAAGCAGCACAAGGTGAGTAGAGTAGAGTATGGCTAATGGAAAAGGGCCAAAAATGACACTGGAAAAACAGACTCAAATAAAACAGCATCAGGTCGGAACATACAACCGAACATTATTTTTAAGAGACCGGAAAAGCGCGTGACGTCATCAGAAGTTGCCTGCAAACCTTCGGTACCATGGACATTATATACGTAGATGCCACATTGACTGGTGCTGCCTATTTGAACGGACATATCAATCGGCCGCCATCTTGAATGGGTCTCACATGTGGCCCCAGTGTGTGCAGATGCATCTGCCTGATTCTGAAATCCTGCAGGTCCGTCTTCCCAGCCTCCGTTGTCCAACGAATTCACTTGGCTGAATTCTTCACGGCCCAATCAGGGAAGACAGGCGGGAGCTGCAGAATGCCAATGTGACGACAACCGGAAGTTGAGAACCAGAAGTTGAGAGCGGACATGCCGATTAGCCGATTGTCCT
Organism: Scarus forsteni; assembly: GCA_036419115.1. NCBI lineage: Eukaryota > Metazoa > Chordata > Actinopteri > Labriformes > Labridae > Scarus > Scarus forsteni. The sequence goes on along the minus strand of JAZDUH010000084.1, from coordinate 7,826,141 downwards.
CATGGATACCTAGTGAAACTTGGTGAAGTCTGCCCTCCTCAGAAGTTTACTTGTAGGGATTGTCTTTGACAAGGTTCATGTCACATATAAGTGTTAAATGAATCATCTGTGTGGCACAATTTGGTGTAAGACAATAGTAAAAGGCTGTTAGCTGTTAGCAGCTAAGTTAGCCGCTATGGCTAACGTCCATGAACTGTTGTTAGCTGTTGTTAGCCATTAGCCGCTACATTAGCCGCTATGCATGCAACATTACAGGAGGCAACCCTGCTTGATGTGGATTGGTCTGTGATGAATGTGACAAGCCAGACTATTGTCCAATCCCAAGCTTGTGTTTTTTTTAATGTTCTGCCCCTGAAAACAAATTCATAGGGCTCCTACCGAGATGGACGTGTGAAATATTTCTGTGGCAGATATATTGAGCCGTCCATCTGGCTTGTCAGGTTAAGGTGTATTATGCCCAACTATAGTCTGCATAACTCAGCAAATTTGACCCAATTTTCACATGGATTAGTTTGTCACAAACGACAGAGATGTACTTATGAAACAGGATACAGGACGCTGTCACAGAGGTCTACAGACAACAAAACAATGAAACAAAAACAGTACTTATGTCTTTTTGTCGATTCAGTTGTGTTTCAGTCGGCATTCCTTTAGGCTTTGTAGCATATTTTACAAGCTTTTTATTCTACAGGTCTATAAGCAGGTCAATGCATTCAGTAGGTTGTTTCAGAAATTGACATTGACATTAAAACAAAAATTAGCTTTTAATATTTACATATTTCTAAAAGTGGGTGCTCCAGTACTTTACATTAATTAAAGCTGTGGTCTACGATTTGAAACCGCAGCCTGCCCCCCCTTCCCTCACCCCTCCCCTCCGTGTTCCAAGATCCCGCCCCCAGCTCGTGGCGCCCCATATAAGCCCCCTCGGACTGAGCTACAAGCGACTAGCATAATATATCAGCAGCAAACTCAATCAAAAACAGCTCAGCTCAACTGAAAGTATCAAACACAACAGACATCCCCCTTGTAACACACAGCGGTAGCCATTTCAATTGGACCGGCAGCAATGCGGGTCTGGCGTCGCCAGAGCGGAGCCGATTGTGGGGGAGGATTTATCTTTCTCGGCCTGTCCTCCCCAGCTCAGCTTACAGTGCTAACGATTAGCGGCTAATAGGCTAACCCGCTCCGCTACAAGTCATTAGCCAGGCCAGGCACAGACTAACCAGAGTTATTCAGCAGACATCTCCCACTGTAGTAAACAAAGCCATTACCTGATCAACCAGGGGCGAAACGGCCGATGCTGAAGGTCTGATGGCCAGCTGAGGCCATTTGTTAGCCGTTAGCCCGCTAACAGGCCTCGACCCGCGGGCAGAGCTCCGTTGGGCCCCGCGGGAGAGGGAAGCGACTTCCCGGTTTCGGCGCTGGGCTTTTCCGGCTCCATGATAGTTCAGTAGCTAACGCTGCTAGCTGCTCACCAGAGGTAGAGGGGAGGAGGCAGGACCATGATGCACTACACATGACGCTGCGTAGTGAGGGAGACAGGGGATTGGATGGACTCACGGACCAACTCACGGACCAATTGAACCTTACAGGCTTCTAGGCTTGATTGGTCAGCTAGTATGCAGCTTTTCAGCGGATATACTGAATGGATTTTTTTCGTTCTTTTTGGTCTTTATACTGTGTAGATAGGACCATAGGACCATAACAGCCTTATAAACGGTGTTATTAAAATGTACAAAGCTTCCAAATCGTAGACCATAGCTTTAAGAAATAATATTTGACCAGGAGTATCTATGCTTTCACTCAAGAAATGGAGTTCAATGCTTTGTCCTTCACTGGCTGATTGTTACTGTATGAGAGTAGTCTCGTGACTAAGTTAAGATTGCAGTAAAAGAATTAACACCTTTATAGAAATGTTAGTCATCAGCATAGCTGTGAAGCCCATGATGACTCTGGTGCTAAAATATGAAGAGAAATGCTCATCAAAACACAGAAGTACTACTGCAGAGAGATTATCCAGTCATTACAAATGTATGACAATGTATCATCAAGAAGAGAATCATTAAACAGCCACAGTTTTAGCTAAATTAAGCCAAATGTCACAGGTTTTTAAAGATTGATGGTGCCTGCAGTGTCGTAACCTGTCAACTGTTCTGCAGTAAAAGCGTTTTCATGGTTGGAATGATTCTTTCTTTTTTTGTCGCACTGGTGAAATGCTTGTAAATAAAGCTTGTATGTTCTTATTAAATGAAGTGTTAAATATTTTCATAGCTGGGGTTTTATTTCGTAAAAATTATGATTCAGTGAAAAACACAAAGAGACAGTTTTGCAGTCGCTCGATTCTTCCCACAGAAACAGACTGATTTAACCGTGTTGTCTTTTATTGTTTTCACACTCTGAACCCGAGTCCTTTGCACACTCACTCGCAGCAGCGGCAGCACAGATGGACATCCTGTCTTGTTCAACACTTTCTCAGCCCCGTTAATGAGAGATGTTGAAATTCTGCTGCACCATCAGAGCTGTGAAGTCTCTCCATCATTCAAAGATCTCCGAGGCCGAGGAGAGGCGACACGTGAGCGTCGATCAGCTGAGGTGGTGGAGAGTGAGGAGGAGGAGGAGGATGGAGGGGGGGAGTTGGAGGGTGAGAAAGATTTACTGAAGATGTAGGCCAGCAGAAAACACATCGGATGAGATGTGGACGTTTACTCGTGCAGAAGGATCATTTGTATCACGCGCGTAGAACCTGCTCTGTTAAAGGTCATGTAGTATGCAAAATAAACATTTCAGTGGGTTTATTCAAAAATATCTGTCCATGGCCAACCTACAAATCACTCCTTTCCCTTTCTCTGTTACTCCTTCTTTCAGAAAATATTGGCCCTTTTCCATTAGCCCTACTCTACCCTACTCAATTCTACCCGGCTTTACTCTACTCACCTTGTGCTGCTTTTTCATTATCCCCAGTCGCCTGCCCAGCGGGGTGCATTGTCGCTGTAAACAGCTGAGCGGCTCTGCGGTGACGTCATTTTGAGCGCAACACAACAATCTGTGACTTTTTGTCACAGACCGAGTAAAAAAGGAAAGCAGAAGGCTGCAGGTGGCAAGAAGAAATACCCTTTGAGAAGCATGGGAGAGTTTTGGAAGCTATACAACAGAATGAAGCCGAGGACAAGAGCAATCCAGCTGCAAAGAAAAGACATATGAGGGTAAGCTAATGGTAGCTACCCCTAGCATGCTAGGTCGTCGCGCTGCAAATCGAGTAGGGCCGAGTAGAGTAGGGCCAAGGCGTGCTAGTGGAAAATGGCCATCTGTGCATAAATTTGTTTGAAGACTGGATGTTTGTCCGGCCCACTGCTAACTTCAATGAAAGGAACATGCCGAGGCTTGTTTGTGCCCCTCCCTCAGTAAGCCGCAGTCTGTAAGAGTCGGTGACGAAGAAATAGACGCTGACAAGAAAGTACCGTACCAAAAACAAAGGGTAATTTGCGGCGTGTTTCCACTGGCCTGGTACCTCCTAAAACAAGATAGTTTTAGTACCGACTCTGCTCTGGTTCCAAGCGAGCTGAGTCGATACTAAAAGATGACGTCACTGACTGCCAGCTACTGATTGGTCAGACAATGTCGTCATCGATGAGTCATGAGTGCGACAACCTAGCATGCTAGTGGTAGCTACCATTAGCTTACCCTCATATGTCTTTTCTTTGCAGCTCGATTGCTCTCGTCCTCGGCTTCATTCTGTTGTATAGCTTCCAAAACTCTCCTGTGCTTCTCAAGGGGTATTTCTTCTTACCACCTGCAGCCTTCTTCTGCTTTCCTTTTTTACTCGGTTTGTGACAAAAAGTCACAGATTGTTGTGTCGCGCTCAAAATGACGTCACCGCAGAGCCGCTCAGCGACACTGCACCCCGTTGGGCAGGCGACTGGGGATACTGGAAAAGCAGCACAAGGCGCCTAGAGTAGAGCTGGGAAGAGTCGAGTAGAGTAGAGTAGGACGAGTGGAAAAGGGCCATTACAGACTGTGGCTTACTGACGGAGAGGAGAGAACTTTCTACTGCATCTGATGTACTTAGTGGCCACATGGAGCTCATACAACCCCACTTCAAAAAAACTGAACTGTCCCTTTAAACTGTCTAACTATTGTGGTGCACTTTAGATTATACAAGTTTATCCTCTTAGAAACAGAAGGGTAAAACTAATTAAAATAGAATGGAAAAACTAAATTAAACATGATGATAACATTTGCATTTAAGAGAATGTGAGATCAAACTTCCACAGCCACTGAGTGTTGTGTTGCTTGAACCTGTTTGCCAACAAGTGAAGTCTTAAGAAACATGACTCACACCTTTTTCTTCTTGCTCCTCTCCTCTCCGTGAACCACTTCGGTCGAATATTTCCCTCAGAGAAGCAAACAAAGACACCATGATTCAGAGGTTATATTTATCTGTGAATTTGTCCTGGACAGATGGAAACAGACAACACATCGGCTCATGCAGCACAGGAGGTGTGAGAGTGTGGGTCTTTGTGAGGCATGTAATGAACTTTCCATTTCTTCTCCGGTCCATAGGTACCTCACCTGAAATCTCTCTTCAACAATGACGTCCTCGCCACACAGCTCACGTGCCAACATGGACATCCTGGAGGAGCTGCAGCTCATCGCAGCTCAGAATCTGGAGAAACTGGACATCAACAAATACTACGAGGTGGTGTGTGAGCTCGGCAAGGGCACCTACGGGAAGGTGGACCTGGTTATACACAAGATCAGAGGTAAATACTGAGGGGCCAAGATGAAACTGGGGGATGATTTTGAGGGTTGCTCACCAGCTGTAATGGAATATAAATGTATGATGTAAAAGGAAAAATTGACCTGATTCACACTCTCTAATTTATTCAACGCATTAAATTTTAATTTATTCTGATTATTTGACATTTCTTACACCTACAGTGATGTAACGTTTCGCTGTCACACTGAATATATGGAGGTGTGGGAACATAAATACATCTCATTTTAATTCTTACTCATCACATAATATAGAAGTCTTACCTATAATTTAATATAACATATTTTAATAAACCATCACCTGTAATAGAAATGTAGCTTCAGTTTTACAGAAACGATCAAAGCCAGTTGTAGCCCGATATTCATACATATATAGAGATAGATATAGATATAGATTAGGGCTGGGCGATATGGCCTAGACATAAAAAAATTTTCAACAACACTTGATTTACGATTTTAATCGATTTTTCCCTCCCTAAAAGAAACAAAACTCCTAGTGACATAAAAATGAAACAAATCAAGTTTTGCCTTTATGTTGCCTAAATGTTTCCCTCTTAAAGTCAAAGTCTGGGTCATAAAAGGTGACTATGTAATATAAACGTAGGCAGGTTTGTCTACATAAACGCTAAAAGGCTGAGGTGATTTTACAGTATTAGCATGAAACTCTCTGATCAATATTTAATCTACTTAAATATCAAATACAAGCCTATAAAAGTGTTTGTGCAAACCCTTCAAGGCCGACTATCATGAAAATTGTAATTTTTTTCAAAAATTGCAACTACTTACAATTGGACTAAGGCAAGAAAAAAATGTTGATTTTTAATTTTTTAAATCTTCTGGAGAAAATAATTTGAATTAATCGATTTAATCGATTTTTTGCCCAGCTTTAATATAGATATAGATATAGATAGATAACAGTTAATATTTCATCAGTCTATCTGGGACAAAGCCCATGTGCTAAATGCTAAAGGCTGCCTCTGCTTTGTTTTGATCCCAGTCCTTGTGTTGCTTTTTCTACACTTTTGATTGGGGCAGTTTGACAAAATCAGTTCTTCAACTGTTTAGCTCATTAATTTTTTTTAACACAATTCTTTTTTCTTATGTATGTGGAGGGAAAAGAATCTGATGTAACTGTAAATATATGTGATTACTAGGAGTGCAACGATACACATAATTCACAGTTTGGTTTGATACGTTTCTGTCACAGTTCAATACTTTCTCGATACAAAATATGAGAAATGTCTTTATTACTTGTGGTTTATTAAAATAATCAACATTTCTTTCAAATCAGAGTACTTTTTTATGTATGTTTTTGGGCATTTTTTGCCTTTATTTGTAGGAGAGAGACAGTGAATAGGCTTGTGAAAGGGGTTGAGAGAGTAGGGGAAGACACTCTGCAAACTGGTCACAGGTGGGATTCGAACCTGGACCGGCAGAAGCAAGTACATGGGGTGCCTGGTTGCTAACCACTCTGCCAAACCAGCGATCCAAATCAGAGTACATTTTAAACGATTTAAATGACGGTCTAAATGGCCCAGGTAAAGTTTGTAGCATGTGTGCTGATTGTTGCTTCTGTCTGGTTCCACTTGTTTTAACACCGGGATGATGATGGCGTAGATGTGTTGACGTAGTTTAGCAGCGTGTTGCATTTCTGACATGCTGTTGTGTTTTTGTCCACAACACACTTACCATCAGGGTCATACTTAACACGGAAGCCAAAGTCGTCCCAAACGCCAGATCTGAATGATAGTGGAGGGTCTTTAATTTCAGCTGAAAGTAAAGCACTCGCCATGTTGCAGCGCTCTAGCGTATGTAGCTTCTTCTGTCTCAGCAGCTTGGCCGAATGAAAGGGGAGGTGCTGCGCACGCAGCTCAGCGGATCTGTGCTCGACAATGCAGCCCGGAGAAGTCAGAAGTTGATAAAATAAATAAAAACAAAATTGCATATTGTTCAGTTCATAGGGTGTACCGAACCGAGGCCACTGTATTCAACAGTTTGATACAGATACATGTATTGTTGCACTCGTAATATACAATGAATATTTCACAAGTCTATCTAGGACAAAGCCCATCTACTAAATGATAAAGGCTGCCTCTGCTTGTTTTGTTCCTGGTCCTTGTGTTGCTTTTTATACACTCTTGAATCAGTTCAGTTCCTAAAAATCAGTTGTTTAGCTCAATCATTTCTTACATAACTTTTTTTTCTGATGTATATGGAGGGTAAAGAATCTGATGTAACTGTAAATATGTGTGATTACATATACATATCACACACAAAAACAAACTGCCATCACTGACAAACCTGCTACTGAAGCTGTTAGCATCTATGCTAATCTCTACGGGTGCAGTCACTTTCTGCTGTCGTCTCACTCGTAGCTCCATCTCTTCCTGCTTTAAAGGACTCTGATTAGGCTGTGTCACCTTGGGCTGCTCACATCTATAGAAGCTGTTAGCATCTATGCTAATCTCTACGGGTGCAGTCACTTTCTGCTGTCGTCTCGCTCGTAGCTCCATCTCTTCCTGCTTTAAAGGACTCTGATTAGGCTGTGTCACCTTGGGCTGCTCACAGTCACATGGCAAGATGTATCGGCCTGATTCCAGACTCTGAATCAGGACGATCCATCTGCTCTGCAAGGTTTGAAAATCCTTTGTTAACCGTCTTAACATCGATGCCCCTGTTTTAACAGCAAACAGCTGATGCTGCATTCCCTCGACGGTGCTGTCATCATGAGGGAAAGTCTTTTGTATCATCACACTGAGAACAAAGACTCAGCCCCCCCTCTTGACCTTTAGGAAGTTAAAACAAGCCGAGCACTTTTCAGAGCTGATCCGGTGCTATTGGAGAAGAGTCTCCTCTCTGCTGACCCACCGTGCAGACACAGATGTGGCACATGTCCAGGTTATAGTCCGGGTTATTTCACATTAACCCTTTTGTGTCTTACTGCTGCTTAAAAGCAATGTAAGGAACTCCATACATCATCGTTGGAAATGAAATATCTTATTTCAGCTCTCCACAATAACTGAGCATCACTTGAGCACCATGTGAATCAGCATGCTGTGTGGGAACAGTCTGGAAGAAATAAAAAGTGTAAATCTCTTGGAGACAGCAGCTATGTTTAAATCAGTACATTAGAGATTTAGATAATCCTTTAAAGTTTGAAATTATTCTAATGATGTTTTCTGAATAAAATTAGGCTGTGCCTGTGGAAAATAAATCCTCAAACGCTTTAATGTGATTAAGGAGGAACATGCTGAAATGAATTATGAGTTATGTAATCTTAAATCCCTTTCCCCCCCCTTTTTTCAGGCACTAAAATGGCGCTGAAGTTCCTGAGGAAGAAGACGACGAAGCTGAAGAGTTTCCTGAGGGAGTACAGTGTGTCGCTCTACCTGTCACCCTGCCCTTTCATCATCAACATGTTCGGCATCGCCTTTGAAACCGACGAGTACTACATCTTCGCTCAGGAGTACGCCCTCGCTGGGGATCTGTTTGACATCATCCCACCTCAGGTGACTCACCTGTGTGTTTGTGGTGGCATTGACAGAGGCCTTAAGAACTCATTTTATGTAGCACAGATGGAAATTAAAATTGCTGTCCACAATATATGAGTGTCTTTCTTCAGGGTTGTTAGAAATTCTGTGACGCGTTAGCATAAAAAGACTTGATACAAGGCTTTAGCAACTTTAAGTGTTTACGTGAGGGGTGTCCAAACCTTTCAATCAATCAATCAAACTACTTTTTTTATTAATTTTTCAAAACAGAAGTAAACATACACAACCAAACACTAACAGAACAGGACAGAACTTCTCGGCTCATAGATGCACTATCAAACTAGAAAAGCACTTGGAGAGCACAGACCTCCGCCAGCACCACAGTCCTCTCCCATATTGGGATTTTTACCATAAATATTAGTCTTACCTTCATTTCATCTGAATATTTAGGTTCCTTGACAATGAAAACATACCATTAGCAATTGGTTTCATAATGATATCTATTTTAGTTCAGTAGTTATTCACGAAAATTGCATTTTTGGTCATGGCAGATCCAGACGGAGATTCGGATCAACACCAAAATTGAATCACTTCTTTCTTTTCCCACGCTGAACATTTCCTGAAAATTTCTGTAAAATCCATCCATAACTTTTTGAGTTATTTTGTTCACAGACAGACAAACAGTTTCAAGAATCAGCATTCACACAAAATACACATAAAAAAAAAACATCAATGTCAATACAAATACAAATAAAAGCCGCCATTAGGTACATTTCCAGCTTTTATCTAAACAAACCCCCTTGTGAAAATAGCAGATATCTATGTCCATATACTAGGGGTGTAACGAAATTTTGTGCCATGAAATTTCACGAAATGAAATTCAAAGACGCATGAAATAAAAAAAAGCGAAGGGGCGCTGGTGATTTTTTACCCTCCTCACCTACCGTAGCAAAACACTCGCTTCAGAATGGAGGAAGACAAAGTCGAGGAATTAGCTGACGCTCCTTTGTCAAATAAATCGGTTGTGTGGACCTATTTTGGCTTCCCATGTAAAAGGCGAGAGAACGGTGAGAAGATTGCGGACAAAACAACAACGAGTGCAAAACATTATATCGAAAGTCTTATTTTAGAAATTAGGAGCACCAAATTCTTTTGACTCCCCGATTCTTTCAAGGGTTACGCCAACTGTTTTTTTTTTTCATGTCTTGCCTCACTCCCAAATCTATGACAAGCAGATACACACCATTCTTTCAACTGTGCGTGCAGTCACAAAGATAAGACTGGTTTTCCCACTGCTATTTAGCTTAGCTCAAACACTGGGAGTTAGTGGGTAGTGCTAGCCTGCCTCTGTCTACAGTCATCAGATAAACTCTTCAACCACTCCAAAAGGTCCTGTGAGCTGGTTGTAAATCATTTTTTTACAGCATCATGTTACTATTTTGACTAAGATTAGCACTTCATGTATTTTTTGAAAGAAATACATGTTTTGTTGATCTAATCATCCCAGCAGTTTAGTTTTATATGTATTTCTTTTGAAAAATTCCTTAAAGTATTAATCTCTGTCTAAAAATAGCTAAAGTACATAAAAGGCAGGCTAACACTACCCACTGACTCCCAATGTTTGAGCTAAGCTAATTAGCGGTGGGCGAGATCTGTCTGTCTCTTCCTTGTTACTGCACATATAATCAAGACAATGATGTCTATCTGCTTGTCAAGGACTCAGGAGTGAAGAAGGACACAAATACAAATCCTGCTCAGTTTTGACCCTTTTCGTTCTTCTCTGTTTTCAGGTTGGACTCCCGGAGATCGTGGCGAAGCGTTGTGTCCACCAGGTGGCGATTGCCCTGGACTATTTGCACTCGAAGAAGCTCGTCCACAGAGACATCAAACCTGAGAACGTCCTCATATTTGACAAAGAGTGCAGGAAGGTCAAACTGTCAGACTTTGGTATGACGAGGCGCGCGGGCTCTCCGGTTAAACGTGTCAGCGGTACGATCCCCTACACCGCGCCTGAGCTGTGCGACACATCGCAGCAGGAGGGATTCTGCGTGGACTTCAGCACAGATGTTTGGGCGTTTGGCGTGCTTCTGTTCTGCATGCTGACAGGAAACTTCCCCTGGGAGAAGGCAATGCCTGGTGACGCCTTCTATGAGGAGTTTGTGCGCTGGCAACGCCGCCGAACTTCTTTAGTGCCGTCACAGTGGCGCCGCTTCACAGATGACGCTCTCAGGATGTTTCGTCGGCTCCTCTGCGTCGAGCAGGAGCGCCGCTGCTCCGTTAAAGATGTCTTCAGCTTCCTTAGCTACTGCTGGATGTTGGACACGGAGAACAGGAACAGCAACGGCGGGGGTAGCGGGTTAGCTAACAGCGCTGTACCTCTGGACATCAGCTCGTCTTCATCAGAGGAGGAGGTGTTAGTGGACAGATTGATGCAGCAGAGTTTGTCCCCTCCGCTGAAGACGAGCATCATGATGGACACCCACTTCTCCTCAATGTCCTCCAACAGCTTACAGTCCTCACCGGGCAGCTATGAGCGCGCCAATCGAGAAAACAACGAGCGAGGACGAATTCTGGTGGCAACGCCAATTGAGATCTGCGTGTAGAAGCGCTGATAAAACCTTCGATACATCAGCGTGGAAGCAATCCTTGGAGGTGTTACAGGAAGTCTGCTCAACACTGGAGGCTGAGAGGAAGATGTCTCTGAACAAAAATGGAGAGACACGATGGAGCAACGTGTGGCAGCCGGGTGCTGACTGAAGTTGTAGCTTCACTTTGGATCGACTCATATCTGATGAAGACAAGCTCTGAGGAAATGAGCAGAGAGACGAGATGGAGAATTCTGTCTGTGGGTCATATACTGCTGTACTTTCAAAACTGCAGCTCTTCAGTCCTACTTATGTACTTTACTCAAGTACTTCAGTCGCCAAAACTTGAACTCAAATCTGAAAACATAAAAAGCAAAAATCCTCATAATCAGAAGCAATACATTCAAATGTTTGAGATAATTCTGAAAAGGGAAGAGGGCGATGAGGATGGACATTCAGTGAAACTAATTTATGTGGCTGGTGATTCTGTTATGTGTTTAATAGCAGAAATGTTTTTGTGTTTGTAGATTTCTGTCTGTAAAATGTCTGTTTTTCACTTTTTTAAAAAATGACTTTAATTATTGATTCATGTCACTTTCATTTATTTGTGTTTTTAGTCACTGGGGATCGAGACTGTGTTATTTATTTTCTATTTAAGTTCAAATTTGATACTATTGTGATTTAAATGTGTGTATAGTGCAGGTGATTTGGGGCTTTCTGACCTATCATTTTATTAATATATTTATTTATTGTTTTTGTGAATCTGCTTTAAAAACAGACATATGTAGCCTTCATTTTTCTCTCCTAAATGTCTTTTATTCATGTTCGCCTGTGATGCCTAAAGCTGCCGTGCAGTAGCAAATAACACCCGAAAGCTGCTGAATGCACCACATGGTAACTACTGAGCTTTGAATAAAATCTTTTCAACGTCCTCATTAATCTGCAGAAAAACTGGGACCAATGCTGAGAACAGCTGCAGCACATTTACTTGAAGGCTTCGTGGTGTGACAAGTAGGAGGGAAACATAAAAATGTATCTTCAGTGTTCCAACTTTTTCTTTTTTGTCTGCATGGTGTCTAAATTGAACTTCATCATATAATTAACAGGGGCTGAAACTGAAATAACAGATGTATCCGGACATTTTCATCTCTTAAAGGGCTTACAGATACATAAATGTTCCAAATATACAATAAAATATTCTGTATTCAGGTTCAAATAGCCTCCCCTCTTTAAGTTCTGACTGTTTCCTGTTTTTAATGTAAAATTAAAAATAAAATAAATCTCAGAAATTATGAGCCAAGACTAACAAATGTTAAAAAAAAGTAAAAAATCATAATAGAAAACCATGTTGACTTTTGGAATATGTTCCAGAAATTGCTGTTTTTCTGTTTTGCTGAAGTGTTGCATGAAGTGAATTACTCTGGTAAAAGAAATAAATAAAAGAATTGAAAAACAAAACAAAAATAACCTGCTCATTGTTATTTTTTTACTTTAAGTGTATTTTCTAAGGTGTTCAGTTGAATGGAGATATATCAACTACCAAGTGGTTAGCTGATGTTAGCTAGGCTAGCATATTGTTAAGCTGTACAACTAAGTAAAAATGGCCTTATAAGCTTTTAAACTCAAACAACTTTTACTTATCTAAATAAGACTCTGCTGGGTATGTTCTTAACATTGTTAAGTTTTACATATAATACATACACGTTATTGTTTTAGAGGAAATTGTCTAATAAGAGGTCACAATACGTTAGCCTATATGTTGGAAATATCAAAGTTGCTTATTAGTCAAACCACTATGTTGTACTTCCATAGAAGCATAACAATTAGTTGATTAGTTATACGCTCAAAAGAATTGGAAGTTAGGTTTATTCCATAACAGGGAAGAGAATTGGCCACTTATCGTTTATATGAAAAAGAAAGTTTGTGAAAAAACGTAAGGAATCTCAAAAACACAAGATCAAATTCATAATTCTATGAAAAAGATTCAAATTAGGATAATCAGTCTGAAGTCTGAGATTAATATCTATTTTTTGTGTGGTCACAATCCTCTTATGTGTATTAAAATGATCTAAAAGAGGATGTGTAAGCTTACTTATTTCTTTTGGTTCACTTAAGACCATATTATCAACAGTTATCCAGAACTCTTAAAAAAGTCTCAAAGGGTTTTAGTTATAAGGACAAAGGCGATTCTACGAAAAAGTATAAGGGCCATGGTAGATGGAAAAAATATTTTTGGGGAATTCAAGATTAATGTCTAAATTTTGAGATTATAGTTGACTTTTTTTCTCAAAATTGTGACTTTTTTCTCGACATCAATATCATCATTTTTACCTTTATCACAAAATTGTGTTTCAATTTTTTTGTCCACATTTCAACTTTATGTCGTTGTTTCTCCTTTAATTTCAAAATTTTGACTTAATTCTTGCCATTTCAAGTTTAATGTCGCCCTGCTGCAAATTGTTTCTTCCCACTAAATTGGCCCTTATACTCTTCCATACGAATCTAACTTCTGATCCCTGCACCACTCAATAAAGAAGATAAACTAAAAAAAATAACGTACTTTATATAAAAAGATTCATTATTTCTGGAAACAGCTGACTGTCGTTTTCCTGTCATTTGTCGCCACCTGGTGGTGGAGTAAAAAACCGTATCAGTACGTCTCCCCGTCGGCCGCCGTAGTCCTGTGTACCTGCCCAATAAAAATTCAACTGCCAACCTGAATGTAAAGCTGTGGACGATTTGCAGGACTTTTACGTGTTTTAGTGACATTTAGAAGTATTTATCAGGGCAGTTAACACAGTTGGAACTTACTGTGAAACTGACAGGCGGATAAATAGTGCCTTTCCGAGCTGCACTCGGTTTACATTGCAAGCTAATGCTAGTTAGCTTACCTTGTGTAGGTTGTTGAACTCCACTGACTGCAGAGAAATGAACCCTCATTTAGTGTTGAGAAAACATGAGTCCTTTATGGATGCTTTATCCAGGACTGAGGGCTATGACCTGGTGATTTTTACTCTGGGTAAGTACCATGAAAATTAGTTTTTATGCAAAATTGTTTGCTTAATGTCTTTTTTTTATATAAAACCTATAGCAATCTTGATGATCATTTCTTAGGGAAATACCTTGTGATAATTGAAGCTATCTTGAGAAAAGGAGGTTGAACTGAATTGAATGCTTTATTTTGAACATGCAAAAACAAAAATGTTCAGTCACCATGAACAAACAAATACAAACATAAAAATAACAAAAGAAAACAAGACAAACTATTGATCACATGCTTGAAAAGGTGAAGAAAGAAGTCCAAACTTATTTAATTCCATCTCTTTTATTACCACATCCTACAGTGAGTTTTTCATTTCTACATATTTATAATATTTACAAGATTCAACCCCCTATTTAGGAGGCTGTGTTCCAGATAATATATGTAATTGTAAATGTAAATGTTCTTTATTTATACAGCCCTTAATAACAACCCTTTCTATGAACCAAAGTGCTTTACAATAGGTTGTAGGTAAAAAGCAATAAATAAAAACAACAGCAATTAAAACAATGAAACCAATAATAGCAACAAAATATGATAAACTAAAGTAATGTAAAACAAAAGTGTCATCACACTATTGAGTATAAAGAGCAATCCTGAATACATATGTTTTCAGTCTGGATTTGAAGAGGCCCAGGCCAGAAATGAGACGCATTTCGGAGGGGAGCTTATTCAAGAGTCTGAGAGCAGCAATGGAAAAGGCTCGGTCACCCCAGTGTTTGTATTTTGACCTGACTATGTCCAGCAAAAGCTGGTCGAGGAGACCATTAAGAGCTTTTAAAACAAACATTAAAGTTTAAAATCAATCCTGTAATGGACAGGAAACCACTAAACATACTATATGTGAGCTAAACTACTCTTATACAATTGCAAACATAGTATTTCACCTATATATACTTAATTTCTATTCTTATTCTTATTGTTATTTAAAGTTTGTCTTCTGAATTTTTTAAAAATTTGCTTATAACTTTACTTTTCTTTAATTCATCTGTTAAACTGTTCTATAATTTAACTCATGTGATAGACACATACAAACAACCAAAATGTACTTCAGATAACAGAAATACTTAAGAAGTTATTTCCTTTTACAAACATCATCCATTGGCAAATCAATGAAGGGGGAACAGATGTTAGTTTCAGACGCTAATTTGCTGTGTCATATCAATTCAACCGTTTGACTTCCACATAAAGAAATACATTTGAAAAAATGTGTTTCTGCCTCATTGTTTAGCAACATTTTAGGTTTAATTTTTTAGATCAACCTATCAGAAGCAGATATGCAGGTCAACTCGCAGGTTAATTTATTTTTTTTTACATGTGAAGGCATCACAAAGAGCAGAATTTGTCAAAATAAACTTTAACCTTGCTGTTACAGGGCTCCAGACTAACTTTTTGCATTGGTTGCAATGGTGCACCTTAAAAATTATTTAGGGTGCACCAGCACAAAAATTTGGTGCACCCAAATTTTTCATAGTGTCACCTTTAACGCTATTAGTCACCATTTTATCATTCTCCATAACTTCTATTTTTCACTCATTTATAATGTAAATGAGTAAAGAAATACTTGTCTTTATTTACTTTGTTTCACTTTTTTTATTGGTGTTTACTAATTATCTGACAGTCACTAAAGATCAATTTGGCAGAGTTTCACAGCTTCTTCAGAGTTACCGTTCCATGCTGAAACCTGACACCACAGTCAGGCTCCGTCTGGCCTCAGTTGCATGCTAACAGCTGATTGGATGAGAGAAAAGAGAGGAAGCAGGTGCTGTGTCTTGTCCATTTTTGGTGGATTTTTCTGCTGCTGCAGTTACTTTTGTCAACTTAAATTTTTAAGAGTGCACCCAACATTTTTTCTTGGGTGCACCAGTGCGCCCAAGAAAAAATGTAAGGTGCACTCTTAAAAATTTTTGCTGCATGTGCGCCCAGAATGGTTGCACTCTGGAGCCCTGTCTTACTCTGTGAGCTGTGCAGCACAGAGACACTTCATTTTTTTCCACAGTGATATTAACATACAACAGCACTACCCAGTGGATATAATTAGTGTTACATACACTATTCAAATAGGTAAGTGAGGTTAAAAAGCCAAAGATAGGTTTACAGAGTTTTACATACAGCAATATAGTGGCAAAAAAGTCAACCGTGCGGTCACAATGACAGTCAAAGGGTTAAATGTTGATATCTGACACTTCGAACTGATGATTTAGTATTCTTCCCAATTTTTCAACTTTTTAATTTAAAGGCGTAGTCAGCGATGTGGGAGAAAACAAGTGGAGCGGTTGTTGATAAACAAATTTAGACCTGCCTCTCCCTTCATACCTCACCCCTGGCACCACCCCTGAAAGCTGATGGACGTGCATCGTCATGGAAACGGCCGTAGAAACTGCGTAGCTGACCAACGTAGCTAAGGTAACCCCGACTCGTCAGACAACTCAACTGCCGTTATTGATAACATCACAACAACAGCACATTCTGGCAGATTAGACAATAAGATGAATGTCTGACGGCTGTTACTGTTATGTGAAGCACCACAAAGCTAATGTTGCTTACCTATCCAGCGGAAAGACGGCGACATCTACGTCCATTTTCAGGTCTTGTAAATCGCAGAGTTCCCTCCACCGTCGGAAAGCAACACCAATGTTGACCTGGGTCTTCGCTCTTTCATGGTCATAGCCCTTCTTTTTCACTTTTCACTCCTCTGACCTTTTTCTTTTGGGCTGTTTTTCAGCCATTGCTACTGCACCTATTGTATCTCTCTCTTACGCTAACTGCACACGCTACGCAACCTATGACTCCCCCCTCTGGCTGGTCTGCGCAGGAGTATGCTCGCCCCCTGGATGTGGGGGGTGTACCCTGTTTTGGTAACTTGGCCCGAGCCACAGTATTTACCTGCTGAAATTCAGAGCCAAGGCTGTGTATTGAAACCGGACTTTTTTTTCGACATGCTGTCAGTGGTGACATCTTGTGGATGGAGAGGAGAAATACGGTGATTTTGACAAATAGTGCATTAGATTAGAAGATCGCTGACTACACCTTTAAATTTGAGTTGTAGGAAACATGGGGAAGAGACTTTTAAGTGAGAGGAGCTCAAACAGAGCACCTTGGACAGACTGAGGTTTGGGTCTTTCTGAATGTGAAATTAAGAGGGTTAGGAGTACAAAGAAGGGCATCGATTTTTGACTTAGTTTTAAAGCAAGAGTCAGACAAGTGCCTGTGATCCAGGGGGATATTTGGTTAAGTTAAAGAAAGTTAAAGTTTTTGTAATAATACACGATTTGATCTCTTATCCCGATGCTTAATCAAACTGCAGATTCTAAACAGAGATGATCAGCAACATTTTCTACAAACAGTATAAACAGACTCACACCAGCGCACAGCTCTGCTATATGTCGGTCACATAAATGATTCTGCCCCAATAAACTCAAAGTGCCCTCTGAAGCCGAGAAACCCACTGAGCCGAGTGTCTGCTGAGCTGTAATGAGCCTCGTCTGCTGGCTGGAGACTAAAAATAAATAAAAACACTCCCAGCTGGACTGAATCAGATTTGACTGCCCACATTCACTGATGACAAGAATGAGGATTAAACAGTGAGGAGACAGTGGAGATGAAACACTTCCATTCTGTAAAGTTAAAAAAAGATCCACATAATGCTATTTTTATTATTAAAAATATCTGAAATTAACCAGTAAAGTAAAAAACACCTTTGTGAGGGACATTTTCTTTAAACAAGATTTCTCTGTGAACTGACGTCTAGCATCAGTAAAAGCAAAGAAAATTGCATTTAGCAGGACATGGGACCTTTAAAGACTTAAAAAAAATGTTGCCAAAAGTTTCAGGCACAATTTTCTGATAACACCCTGTGATTATATAACAAAAGTCTCATTAATATTAGTGCAGATGTCAAAAAATGTATTGAAAGTTTTTGAAATAATCCAAAGATAGTTACTTAAAGGTGCTATGTCGTCAAGACGTGACCCAAGCCAAAGCGTGCGTTTGTTGTGATGCTAATAAATGCAGCTCGGACCTTCCTCAGAACTCTGCATTGCTTTACAACTTCTTTTTTCAACAACTGACAGGATGCAAAGCAACGAGGTAATGTATCTCTTTCTAGTTACACAGCGGTAGTTTTAAATGTGTGACAACAAGCAATTTTTGGAAGACTTAATATTGTAGTTTTGTAGCCTGCTATATATCACTGCTTACAACCCGGTGCTCTGAGACTCCTCATAGCATCTTAAAGTCTTGATTGAGTTCACAGTGTGCTAGAATTCTCCTTATACCAAGATGAAAGGCTTGAAATGAAAACTAAGAATTCTTGAAAATGTAAGGCCTCATCCACATGAAGACAAAACGCTTAACAGTTTCCAAAACGATCGTCATAAAGACGAAGGCGTCTCAGAAAATGTGTGCGTCCACATGAATGCACTCGATACGCATCAAAACACTGTAGAAACACATGCCAGACCTCTAGGGGTGCTGTGGTGATATGACGGAAAGGAGCGGAAACAGATGAAAAAACAGTGGGCATGCGCACTTGCGGCAACAGTTGTACACAGAGATTGTGATAAAGTGATCATAAAGTGCCGTAATGTGTCCTTGATAATTGTTTGTTCAACTTGGTGGTGATTGAGAAGAAGGAGATTTTGCTGCAACAGGGATAGTAGGGTCACTCGCTTCATTAGCACATCATACTACACCGTACGCCGCCGTTGTTTGTTGTTGCCGCGTGTGGCGCATGCGTGTCAATGACGATATGAAACTATGACTTAAGCGTATCTGAAAAGTTACGGAGAGCCAGTAAACACGGAGCTGCGTATACGGCGTTTCAAAATCTTTTCACTCTGGAACCTGGTTTCAAAAATGTTCGTTTACAGACCCCCAAAACGCCGTCTTCGTATGGATGATACGCAGATTCGGCAAAAAATGTATGCGTTTAGACCTCGGTTTGGCTTCGTGTGGATGGGGCCTAAATCTTAGAGGTTCTATCCTAGGTTTAAAAAAAAAAAACGTGTGTGTGATTCTTAAATCTCGAGACAAAATTAATTACAAAAATTACCAAAAATCTAGAAACTGATTTAAAAAAATCATAAGTAAGATTGAAAAAATGGGAATGGTACATTTAAATAAAAAAGTGACTTTTAAACAGTTTTACAAACCAAAGTGATCCATAAAAAAAACCAACCTAATGTTTCAAAGATTGCTGCCAAAGTTATATTTCTTATGTTTTAAGACAAGAGGCCAAAATCATAAAAATTATTCAAAAATATGCATGGTGGTATTTCTCTTTTTGGCTTGAATTCTTGAAACATATATCTAAAAATGTTCCTTAAAACCTTACAAAGAAAATTATTATCCAAAAGTGTATGTATATATATACAGAGGAAAAAGAGAAAAAGGAAAATTTTAAAATTCTTGTCTGACAGATCCTTCAGACAAGGATGTGATTTTAAATTTTTTAAAGACAATAATTTTCAGTCAAAACTGTATTTTCTTGACATTTGGGAATTTCTTTTTGTATTTGTATTTGTATTTTTAGGATCTTCGAAAAACCAACAATTGAGCTGTGACATCTTAAAGCATTGTTTGAAAAATTTTCTTTTCTTTTCTTTCTTTTTGCATTTAAGTTTCTCTCTCTGTTCCTTTTATTTAAAAAAAACTTAATTTATTTGGGAAAGCTTTTGAGACGTCTCTCCACTGTTTTCAGTCTCCCTTTTGAACATTTTTTAAACGAAATGATCCATAAAACTCACCCTTATGTGTCCAAAATTGCTGACAAAAGTTACAAGAATGTCCAATGTTCATAACACAAATAAGACAATAAGGCAAAAAAATCACCTCAAGATGCCAAAATCATAAAGGTATTAAGAAATTTACACTGTACTGTTCACTTTTTGACTTGAATTCTTGAAATATTTATCTGAAAAATGTAATTAAAGCCTGTCAAAGAATGTTATCCAAAGATATTTGAAAGATAATGTTAAGAACTAACAATCATTTTTCTTTATAATAGTATTTTCTTGATACTTGGGAAGTTTCTTTATGTATTATCCAATTTTGTCTCTTTAAAAACACATTAGATTTGTTTGGAAATCAGTCTTTTCTTTTTCTCTCTGTTTATCTTATTTAAAATGTTGCTTTTCTAAACTGAATATATATTGTGGATCTTTTAAGATGTCTCTCTCCACTCTTTTCAGTCTTCCTCTATATTAATTCTCCTCCTGCTTTACGTTGACTTAGGACGCACTTTGGATCCCGCTGACGTCTGTTCTGTACATTTTCCCCTCTGGAGGGAACATTACGTCACCTCCTCCTCCCCATCCTGTCACCTGGGGACTGAGGGCCGGCCTCCCCTGAGATCTGATTGGCTCACACGCCAAACCTTTAAGGATGGATAATCGTGAGTGGATCACTTTTACATGCATTTATCTCATTCCTGAGATCTTTAAATGTGTTTACATAAAGCTGTCATCATATTCAGATGCTCCCTAAAATCAATCTCTAAATACCCAATAAAGTTTACGTGTGTATAAACTTTTTTAAAGTCTTTAAATTTTGTTAATAGGATCATCACAGACCTTTCCTTAATGTTCTTTTAACTTTTATTTATACAACTTCACAGCACTCCATAATAATTGACTGAAATCAGAGGTTATGGACAAAAACCTCGAAGTAATGAGCTGCATTTCCCCCATTTGGCCACCAGGTGGTGCCATTGTCACATAAGTAAGCACTGTTAAGGCAGGTGTCTCCACAGTGTTGGAAATATCAGAGGGAGAATCATCACAAAAACTTACTTAGTTTTGCTGTTTTTGATAGTAAAAAAGTGCAAAAGTGTTAAATGAAGGGTTAGTGGGAGTATGTGAGAGGATAATTTGTCAGAAGTCTGTTTCTTTAAGGCTCAGATGGAGCAATGAAGGAAGAGAAACGATGGAAGTATCCTGAAGTTAAACAAATCCAGCATGGAAGCGCTGTCTGAGGATTTCAAAATAAAATACTATTTGACAAAGATTTTTTCAGAAGATTCACTAAAATAATTTCACTAAAATAATTTGATAACATGAAAGAAAATATTGCGTTGTGGAGATATATTGTAATTAAAAACACCAAAGAGCAAAGACAACCAATAAACACAAACCCACAGCAGTGAGTATGTTCAGAGAAGTGATATGAATATTTGAAATACAAGGAAAAAATGATTGTCAAAAATTAAATTTAAGCTACAAAGAAAGCAGCAGAGCCCCAAAATATTTTTGAACCAGGCTGTAAATATGTTTTTAGTAGGCCTGTTGTCAGTAAAAGTTGTGCTTTGCTAGTCTGTTGTAAAATGGGACTGCATTTTTGGCACTTCTTCTATGGCTCTTTTCTTCAGCAGGGGAAGTTGGAGAATGATAAAAAAATGTGTTTTTTTTTTCAAAGCAAATCTGCATGTTTAAAGGGCAATAGGGAACATGAAAAGGAAAAAAGATCAAAATCAGAAATACAGAATTATCTGACTCTTTCTTTGCAGCCCATGTTGCCCAGCCCTATTCTTTAGATTGGATGAAAACTGTTTAGTGTGATATGATCAAGTCAGTGCTTACTGTGTCAAACAGGTGCTGAAAATCACTTTTTAAAGGCTATGAAATAATGATACTGAATGTATTTTACTGTCTAGTCCTAGTTAGTAGCTTATAAAGTTCACTTTTGCAGTTTTTCAGCAAATGAGTATTGCTGAAAAGTTTGCCCTAATATGTATGAAGTCATTAATACCTCATTTTATTCTTACTTCTTAATGTAAACAATATACTAATTCCAAAACATGCAGACATCATCTTTCTGATACTTCAAGTTTTTAGGAGTCTTGCAAAAACCAGTATTTTTTCTGAATTGACTCATATTTTGTCAATAAGGTTTTTATAATTAGTTAAGTCATATTTTAAGTATTGTGACAAAACTTGTTGGTGGAAAACTTTGATTGGTTCAAGTTTTCATTTTAATTTTTTTACTACACACTAACAAATAGAACTTACTCTTACATTAAAATAAAGAAAACATAATACCATAGAGGCCACAGAATGGAGCACCAGAGGTCATACAAACATAAATCGTCATTTAAAATCACTTAAAGTAATGTGTTGGCAGATAATAGCTTTAAACTTCATTAATGAAATCTAAAATTCTGTTTATTTGCTGTATTCATTATCAAAATGGCCCAAAGTACTGGTCACTTGTACTGGGAAGTCAGGATTTCTGAGTTCAGAGTGGGAAATTTCAACTGGAACGCCCACGAGGTCGGAATTTCCTACCAGGAACTCGGGGATCCTCGCCACCACTGAGTTGACAATCAGTGATGGCCGCAGTGTAAACAGTTATAAAGCTCCAGTAATATTCTGTTTATTTGCACTTCTGACTAGTGTTTATGGCACTAAATCAGCCGTATACATAGTACTTTTCAACGTGTATTTATGGAAATGCAGCCATAGTGTCATTTACATTCTTCATGTGGTATTTGTGAACCACAACTTAGGGAATGCTAGCAACAGCGAACGCCATGGCTAACAGTAGCCTTGTAAATCAGCAAGTGTTTTTTTAACTTTGTAACTGTACCACTGATAACTCGGAGATTACGTCACTTCCACTTCCCTCTTCCCAGTTCAGATGTTAATGGAATGCAGCAAAAGCAGTAAAAAATTGTAGTTTTTTTAGTGTGGAAATGTTACCATCCACACCGAAGTTACCTAGTGCTAGTGAAGGTGATACCTGTTGTAAGATGATACCATCTTAATGACTCTAGAAAGATTTCCACTAAGGTGGAAAAACTACATTGCGTTGGTGTAAAGGTGCAGTGCGTAGAAGTTGGCATTTTAGTGACATCTAGTGTTCAGATTTTGGAATGAACCTGTCCGTCACTAAAACATTACTAAGCAACGAGAGCCGTGAAGACCAAAAAAGATCGTGAACATGGTATTATTTACAACAGTTACAAGGTGTGGGTTTTCATTCATTTTTGTAACTATTATTTTTATTGATAATAGGTCAGTAAGGATTATGATTACAGGTTCTGTAAACTTTTGTAGACATCAAAGATCGGGTTTCACTCTTTTTGTCCCTATAACCCACCATTAGACAACATGGCAGATCGTTATGTTAGCCTACACAAAGGGGAATCTACGTGGGCTTTTCTAACTTAAAAAGAAGACAAAAGTTATAAGTGGGTGATTGTAAACCTATTTCAACGGACTTTACATACAAATACAAACATTATATCCTTTATTCACCGTTTCTGTTTGGCGAAATGCTGCCAACTTCTACACAGTGCTAAAACGCTAACTCACTGTAGCTCTTATTGTGAAAGCACAAACCGGATGCAGCCCGCATTTGAGCGGGAAACTTGTCGAAGCCGCTGAGGCCATCTTCGCTCCCTCAGCAGAGAGAGGGAGGGGATGGGGCAGGCTGGTAACCGGGCTGTAACGGGGATAAATCTGCAGCCTCCGTCTCCCAGACGCTGTCATGGACTGAACCGGGCAACGATGCGCCTTTGTGTCCGCCCTCTGCCCACCATGGAGCGGGTAAGACTCACGAACCGGCCCGGCGGAGGTGATGCTCGGCGCGCGGATGTAGCCGTGCGTTTCGACCATCCAGCTGTTTTTATGGGTGGGGGGGTTTGATGGTGTGGGGAGGGGAGGAGGGCAGTGGGGTGTTGATAGGAAATAAACGCCTTGTAGACGAAGTAAAACCACTACGACGCTGCATTTTCCACCATTTAACCCCATTTCTGAACAATAATTGGCTCAAGCCGTGCATCATCTCGTGTCTTTAATCTGTTAATTAGGCCTACATCATTTACAGGATGATTGGCACCTCCCACCATGATGTTACAGCGATGTGAGGCTATCCTGCACAGCCCAAGATGCACACAAAAAAAGGCTTTTCTCCACATTAAGGCCATTTAACTTACAGACAGCTCCTAATTCCCCAGCTTGACACCTTGAGGATATTAATAAGCCTCCTGAATCACCAGGAATATTTTTACGCATGAGCCGTGGAGAGGCTACAAGAAGCCTATTTCCTCCTGGATACAGCCCGTAATTACAATTCATTATGACACCCTTTTTTTCCTCCTCACATGGATGTTACACACTGCCTCTTTCTCCTGTAAGGCCTGCTAATTGTTCCGTGTTTGCGAGCTGCTGAGGTGAAGCTGCCATTCACGATTCATTTCCGTACATCATCATGCGCCTTCATTTTCCCCCATTATGTGTTTGGACGCCGGGTATGGGCTGTCTGTGCCATCAGGGGAAGGGGCCTTGAGCTCCATCAGGCTGTAGGATATCAAATATAAGGTCTGAAATTACTGCCAATGTGTTTTAAATGCTCACATGGGTTGATTTGCATGAAAGAACTGGACAAGTAGTAGGTACTGGCATCTTTAGAAAACTTATCAGTGCAATTTTGGAGAATTTCTGGTGTTATTTAAGTAAGAAAAGTACAGTAGTAGTGACCTCTTGCTACTTTTATCCACTTTTCCTTATTACAACATCATATTTGTGCAATTTTATAACTAATCTTTCTTAAACCAAGCTACCTTTTTAATGTTTCTTTTATTGTTCTGCACTGTAAACTGCCTTAAACAAATTTTGTTGTATGCAATTAAGGATGCACAATATCAGATTGCCATCTATATCTATGGAAGAGTATAAGGGCCATTTTAAATGGAAAAACCTAAATTTCAGCAGGTTGATATTGAAGTCAAAATGACAAGAATAAAGTCGAAATTTTGAGGTTAAAGACAAAATGACGAGATTAAAGTTGAAATGTCGAGAATAAAGTTAAAAGTCGCGAATAAAGTTGACATACAATGTATTTTGACTTTATTCTCAACATTTCAGCTTTTTTTCTTGATGTGTCAACATTTTTCTGGACATTTCAACTTTTATCACAAAACTGAATTTGAACTTTAATCTCAAAATTTCACTTTTAATCTTGACTTCCCTAAAATTTTTGGCCTTCTAACATGGCCCTTATTTTCTGCTTTATAATTTAAGTATTTAGCTGAAAGTAAAATTTGAGCAGATACTTGCAACCACAGATATCTGCACATATTGGCTGAAATATTGGCAAATTTATTCGATTCGATTTAAATTGTGATTCTACGATACTGCCGATTTTTGCAATCTTTATTTAGCTTTTTTAACACCAGTGAAAAAGATGAACAGTGATGATGCCTACAGACTATATCAGGAAAAATGCACATCACATGTGAGTCCGTTTTTAGGATTTATCCAGCAGTATATTTTAACCAGCTGTTTTTACTCTCTCTTCAAAAGCCTCTATTGCATTTAAAAGTGGCTTATAAACACAGACTAAAATTAAGCATTTAAATTAGAGGAAAAAACATTTTTTTTAAACGAAAAAATCAATTTAAAAATCATTTAAAAAAAATCCAGATACTTATGTGAATTGATTTTTTTCTCCCACCCCTACAAATTATACAAACGTACAATATTAATGCACCATCTCGTCACTGCTTTGGAACATTTAAAAATCAAGGGTTTCATTTTTGCAAGAGTTAAATGTTTTTCTTGTTTTACTTTTGTTCCTCACACAAATATACTGTAACACTAAAGAAACAAGTATTTTTGTTCGGCACAGAGCTTGTGCTCTTGACTGGAAATATCAGTTTCAGCGATAAGGGATTAAAAAATAGCAGCAAAAATTCTATAACGTGGATCCGTACATGCAATGACAATAAGAGCTACCTTATCTCACGTAGAGATGTAATGTTATGAAAAGTTCATATCACATAGTTGAATGGTGTTCATTGTGGTTTCAGTTTCTTAGAAATAGTTTATTTTTTCTCACAGGTTTTGCCACTCGAAACGGCGAAAGTCTGTTCAAAGTTTGGATTTTACAAGGAAAGGAAAGGAGAGGAAACTGATTGACAACAGTCACCCTGTCTGAAACACCAAGCTGCAAGTAAACGAGCAGAGGGAGAGAGAGAGAGAGGATTTAGTGAGCCATAGCTGAGTGAATTATAGGTGGTTTATCAGAATTTTCTGAGTAAATAATGTATAAAGGTTGTAAATAACAGCATTAGTATCAATCTGGAGTGTGTTCCTGCTGTTCTTTCGCCGTTCATTTCCCGTGTTTTGCCGTATTTCATCATAATAGATCATCTTTTTCTCTCATAGTTCGTGTTTTATGGATTTAACCAATCGTAATTTGGAAATATTTAAGAAGGAGATGTTTAGAAGATCTACCATGGAAAAGGGAGACCAGAGGAGAGTCATGAAGGGGGCTAACTGCTTCAGGGACTGTCGTTTGTAAAACAAAAAATAAATAAATAAAAAGGCCTGGACATGGTCTAATATAACGAGCTGTAACATGGACACTAATGCTGCAGGCAAACTAAAACGAGTGAGTGTATGTAAATTAGGTTAAATTTATTTTTGGCTGTCTCAGAACTCTGAACATGTTCATTTACAATTTTTTATAAAGAGAATCATGTTTATAGGAAAAAAATGTTTTTTTTTCTATTCTTGTGATTACACTCAATTTAAGCATTTATAACAAAATAATGACAAATACTGGCCAGAATTGTTTACTTTTATTTCTAATGGAAAAAGTTTAAACCAATTAACTTATAGGACATTTCCTGACACAATTATTGACAAAAAGACAAAAGAACTGTTAAAATTATAATATTAAAGGGGTTAAATGATTTCAAGACTGTGTTAAGGTACTTTTTAAACATTTTGAGCACACTGCAACGATACCGTGCTTATAATGATAAATGTGATAATTTTGGTCACGATAACCGTGATGTGAAATTTTCATACCGTTACATCCCTACATTCTAGGGATGGGATGAAATATCGTTTGGCAATATATCGCAATACAGTACGTGACGAAATACATCGAGTTTGAAAAAAATGGATCACGAAATAAAGACGTCACGTCCGGTAATAGCGCATGTGACCAGAAGTGATGACCACAAACGCTAGCACCAACTACCTTGTCTCCAAAAAGCCCAATGATGGAGTCGAATGAGGTCGAAATTGATGACGCTCCGCCTGGATACAAGTCATCTGTCTGGCAGTATTTTGGCTTTCTCATTAAAAAAGACAAAGACGGCGAAAACGAGCCTACCGCTCGTTAGCATACACTCTTTCTATCCTCTCTAGTGTTAGAGAGAGTGTTATTGTTTGTGTTTGGCCTGTTAGGCCTTGTGTTTTCCTGTGTGCAACTCAAACAAAAACAAATAAGTTGTAATAACACATTAATATTTTTTCTTTTTTACTTTTTTGATATTGTATCGTGACATATCGTATCGTAACCCGGGCATATCAAGGTGCAGTGTATCGTGAGTTTAAGTGTATCGTCCCATCCCCACTGCACTCCAGACATTTCCTGAAAATGTCATCAAAATACATCCATAACTTTTTGAGTTATGATGCTAACAGAGAAACAAACTAACAATAAACAAACAAAAATAAACATATACTGGCAATAACATAACCTCCTTGGTGGAGATGAAAATGTTGTTGATTAAACTATGATGAAAATAATTAGTCAAAGTTAACACTGCTGTCAGACTTATTAAAAACAAAGCAAGAAAGTCGATCGTCTTATTTTGTCCCTCTTTTCTTCTCTTTTCAGGTTTGTCTCTCGTCTCTGTGAATCCGGACCTGGAGTCTGAGGTGCTCCACCAAACCTGCACTCCTCCCCTCTCACCCCTTTACCCCACCCTACCCCTCCACCTAACTTATCTTACCCCCCTCTCCCTTCACTTCTCTCACTTTTAAAACATCTTGACACATTCGCCCCACCCCAGCACCCGCCTCCACCCACTCAAACTGAGAGGAGACCCCCTCAAAAGGACCTGTAACCCTCCCCGACGTTGACCAGACACTGCACCCCGGCGCCCACACCCAGGCCTCAAGATGATGTGCGAGGTGATGCCCACCATCTCGGAGGATGGGCGTGGCGGAGGAGGAGGAGGCTCGTCGTCGCCTGCAGGGGGCGGCGGAGGGATGGGGGGAATGGGGGGCTACGGCGGACGGGATCCTCGCGGGGGAGGTGGCAGCGTGGGAGTGGCCGACGAGGGCGGCAGCACAGGAAACCTGGAGTCGCTGATGGTGAACATGCTGGCGGAGAGGGAGAGGCTGCTGGAGAGCCTGAGGGAGACGCAGGACAGTCTTGGGACGGCGCACCTCCGCCTGAGGGAGCTGGGCCATGAGAAGGAGTCGCTCCAGAGGCAGCTGTCCATCGCCCTGCCACAGGTACGAGGATGTTTAATGTCGGCTTAAGGCTCATTTAAGGTGCTGTTTCCAGGATATGAATAAGGAAGGAGCCTTCACAAGGCAATTTGGTTCATATTTCTGATACAAGCCGCACATTGAAGGGGTACACCAGTTTTTTTCCATTTCATGTCGAATTTTCGATCCAGATATCAGTATCAGAAATTGCTCCGATGCTGCCGAAGATGCTGGTATTGGTATCGCGAGTGCTGGAGTCCACGCAACATCCGTTACCATGTAATTTATTAGATTAGTAATCTATTAACTGTTTTGCTCTGTTAAACTCTGGCACTTTTTCTTCACCGCTCTTAAAACAGTAGCGCTGTGCTGCAGCCTGCAGGGACCCGGAGGAAACTATCATGTGACACTGACACACATGTGTCAGAGCTGGTTGACTCGAGGCTTGGAGCTAAGCTAACTAGCATGATCACGCTGCATCACTGCTGTATTTATTTATGTTTTAAGAAGGGCTTAACCTGAGGCAGGCCTTACCACAATGGCAATCATATCACAGTCATGCAGGCGTAGTATGATGTTTTTTTTCTTACATACTGGTGTTGGATCGGTAATCAGCTGATACCCACAGCACAGGTATTGGTATTGAGAGGGAAATACTGGTATTGGTATTGGAAGATCTCTAATTCCATGTCATACCACTAAGTCCATAACAAGCAGATTGACACCACTTTTTCAACTGTGCGTCCAGTAACAAGGAAGAGAATGGCAAAGCTTGCAAACCGCTAGTTAGCTTTGTGTTGCCCTGTGATTGGCTGGCGACCGGTTCAGGCCTCACCCCCCTGTGACCCTGATGGGATAAGCAGGTAGATAACGGATGGATGGATAAACAAGAACACATTCACTGTAAACTTCTTTGTCTTGTGTTTTTTTGTCAGAGCAAAGAAAATATTGGTGCTGTTAGCTTTAGCTTGTGAAGAGGTTAGCATGAAAGTGAAAGATTGTTGGTAAAATACTTGTTGGCTTTATTGGATTTTTTTGTGGAGTGGCGTAAGATCAAGATCAAACTGCACACTCTTATCTTCAAGTTTGAAAGGCCCAAGTCACATTTCTTACAAAAAACTCTCCATGACAGCTAAAAATGCAGAACAACATGACTCCAAAGTTTGTACTGAAAAGCATCCAAACTAAAAAAGAAAATACTCCTCTGAAAAGCGTCCATCCTGCCTCGATGTAGCAAAGCGAGCTGAAGTATTATGAGTTGTGCTCGGATGGAAAATGGTTTCCTTTCACTCTGATGAATTATTGATGCGTTAACCTGTAAGAAGGGTTGTAATGTTGAGTGTGACTCTTTATTGTGGATCAGATACACAACACAGCAGAGGATTCTTAGAGTGATTCAGCTTTGGTCATGACACTAAAATAGGGCTGTTAAGGTAAAACATGGCTGATATATAAAGGTGCATTTATGTTTTCTTAGAGAAATTAGCTGCTTTGAGGAATGTTCCTGAACCCAGATCTGTGTATCAGAAAGCATGCACACAATGAAAAGGAAGCAAAAAGTAAAAGATGTTATTTTGGACTATGAGTCTGTTCATACCTCATGAAGAAAAATGAACTAAAATGCCGTTATATGTTGGTGTCTTCAAGAACATATTCAGAAAAACACTTGTTATTACAGAGGGGGTACTTTTTGCCCTCAGAACTGCCTAAATTATTTATGACATGGATTTAAAGGTGCTATGAGGAGAATTGACATTAAAGCTGGGGTTGGCGATCTGATTTAGATACACTTTTTGTAATACTGGTTAAAATGGTCTTTATGACCCGATGGTAATCAACTCATTATGTGTTCTTAAAACAGAGTGAAAAATATCCGCTATCTACAGCAGGAGTAAAACAGGGAAAACACCAACCAATAATCTTGCCGGGATACCTTCTTTTACACCAATCAAATCCCGTCGCCATTCTGCGTGCTTGCTGCGCGTGCATTTTCCCGGCGTGCACTGACAGTGCGTGTAGCATGTAGCATGTAGCGTGTAGGGAACAGACTCCGCTGGAGAATGCTTACCTTTCAAGTTTTGTCTTTGAAAATAAGGGAAGTCCGCTGTGAGCCGTCCCACAACACCAACCAAGCCCCAGTATCCCTCACATTTAAGACAGATGTACAAGAAATCTAAAATAAACTCTTTGTTTTTCTAAGTTTGTTCCGCTGTTGGCTCTAATCTCGCGAGAACTGCCGTCCATGCTACTGCAGGTGGCAGTTCTCGCGAGACTTCTTCTTCTTCGGTGGTTGGCATCCATCATTTTGGAGCACTACCGCCCCCTCCAGGCTAGAGACAGACAGCTAGTTCTCCAAAATTGCCAACCCCAGCTTTAAGACTCTGCTACCCATGAACACGCGCGGCGACTGTCGTAATGCTGCGTTCCAGTGACCTCGGAACTGCTGTTGTTAGTAAACCCTGCGTTGTTGTTCACAAATATCCCATGAAGAATGTGATTATCACTATGGCAGCATTTTTGTAAATGTAAGTCTAACAATACTATGTATACAGCTGATCTAGAGCGACACACCCCAGTCAGAAGTGCAAATAAATTGATTATTACAGGAGCTAAATAACTGTTCACACTAGGGGCATCCATCTTGGATTGTCAACTCGGGTGTGGCGAGGTTTCACCAAGTTCTCAGTAGGAAATTCCGACTTCGAGGGGGCGTTCCATTTGTA
This sequence comes from Scarus forsteni, assembly GCA_036419115.1. Taxonomy (NCBI): domain Eukaryota; kingdom Metazoa; phylum Chordata; class Actinopteri; order Labriformes; family Labridae; genus Scarus; species Scarus forsteni. The sequence goes on along the minus strand of JAZDUH010000084.1, from coordinate 7,795,295 downwards.
GTTTCCTACCCGGAGACCCGGAAATTCCTACTTCTGCCTACAACGGGAACGCACCAAAAGACCCAAGCCAAAGCGTGTGTTTGTTGTGATGCTAAGGAATGCAGCTCGGACCTTCCTCAGAACTCTGCATTGCTTTACAGCGTCTTTTTTCAAGAACTTACAGCAGTGGTCACCAGCCTGTAGATTTTGATCTACTTGTAGATCTTTTAGACAATTCGCATAGATCTTTTAAGACTAGATGCTTCATCCTTCATCTGACACACAGGTCGACCTTTTTGCTTATCCATGACAAATCTGGTGAATCCAGCTGCTATGCAAGATAAACTGGGTCTGACTGGTTTCTTTCCATCTCAATAGTTTTTAATATTAGAAAGATATTAAGATGAGCTAAGTTGTGTTTTATACTAACATTGTTCCAGTCCTGAGTGATGAGTGTTGTTTTGTATTAGGCTGCATACAGTGTAAAGTGCTAATGTGATTTTAAATCCACAGAATCTTTATTTTTAATTACTGCCCTTTATCACATTTATGGATTGAAGATTGAATCTTTTATTGGGAAGTAGGGCTGAACAATTAATTGCAAATTAGATAAAATCGCAATATGACAGAGCAATATTTTTAACCCAAAATGTGTTGAACATTTTGGCATTGTGATGTAGTTTCTTGCAGTTTCATGCCTATTTGAACCTTTTTAACCCAGTTTTTACAACTTTATGCCTATCTTGCTCCCATTCATCTTTTTTTTTTGGCCACTGTCAGACCATGTTTGGAATTTTTTCATGGTTTTTTGAAATTTAAATCAAATCAAATCATATTAAACTTTATTTATAAGGCACTTTTCATACTTAGAAGCAACACAAAGTGCCTCACAGAGGCTATGAACAGCATAAAACAGAACCCCCCCCAAATACAGAGACATATCCAGACACACACTCGCAGACGTCAACATACACACACACACACCTGCGCCCACACACATTCATACTAGCTATAAAGAAAAGATCCCAATTTTGCTGTTATAATCAATTTTCCTTCGTCACTTCTGATTTTTTTTGCCTTTTTTTACAATTTCATACCTGTTTTGCTTCTGTTCTTCACTTCTCCTCTTTTTCTAAAATCTTTTATCCTTTGATTGATTTAATGTCATATTGGTTATACTATAAAATGATCTACTGCTTATGTTTGTTTAAGAATACATAAGATGAGGAACATTAAAACAATTGCAGAGTAGGGATGTAACGATATAAAAATTTTGTATCACGGTTATTGTGACCAAAATTATCACGGTTATCATTATTATCACGGTATTGTTGCAGTGTGCTCAAAATGTTCAAAAAGTACTTTTACACAGAATTGAAATCATTTAACCCCTTTATTGTTATATTCATAACAGTTCTTTTGTCTTTTTTGTCAATAAATGTGTCAGACTCAGAGGCCAAACAATGCAAACTGCGTATGTGCACCTTGCGTGAGGCTCCTTAATCGAGGACAGATACATAGTTCAGACTTTTCCAGGCAAAGAGCAGCATCACCGTGCGTTACTGAGGCAGTGTGGTGATCAAGCACAGTACAACGGTAATTTTAATTGGACACGGTAATGATTACCGTGGGAAATTTTACCGCGGTTTACCATTTTACCGGTAACCGTTACATCCCTATTGCAGAGTAAATCGCAATTGCAATATTGGGGAAAAATATCGCAATTAGATTATTTTCTCAAATCATTCAGCCCTATTGTGAAGTTTGATGATGATCATTAAAATCTGAAGTTTTGTTTATGGTTCTCAGTGAATTTAGGCAAGTAAATCTTGCCAACTCCATTAGCGTCATAGGTGATCTTCAGCTGAAAAAGATTGGGGACCACTGACTTACAGGATGCACAGCGACGAGGTAATGTACCTCTTTTTAGTTACGTAGCGGTAGTTTTTGATCTGTGACAACAAGCAATTTTTGGAAAACTTAGTATCGTAGTTTTGTAGCCGGCTACATATCTCTACTTACAGCCCAGTGCTCTAAGACGTGTCTGAATAATATAAATTTGCTCTAGTTTTAATTGTGTTGTTCCCGAAGTTGAGTATCCAGGCCAGTCCAGCCCTGTCCGACCCGACCACGAAGCTAAGGAATAGCATTTATAGATAACCTATTTTGATGCTATAAAACTCATCTTAAAGTGTGTATTTCAATCAGCCATATATCTAAAAGTGAGACTTTTTTGTAATTACTTAGAAACTCCTCACAGTCCCTTTAATAAGGTGAAAACATTCCTCAAAGATTTTGGTCCATATTCAGATGATAGCATGTCAACATTTGCACATCCATGGTGTGTATGAGAATCAGAAATAGTTTATTAATCCCCAAGGGGAAATTCAGTTGTTTCAGTTGCTTTATACGGTGTAGCAGTCAGGAATATCGGATGAAGACATTAGAATAGAGAGAAGGAGTAATTTGACTAAAAGAAAGTAAAATAAAGTAGGAAAGGCCCGATCCGATATTGATATCAGATATCATTTTATTGCTTTAGTTAACTCGACCCTCTGTGCCTTTTCCTCTGACTCTCGTGGTCTCTGGTGAACTGATTGTTGAATTTATTCCGCCTTTTTCTACCTGTCTGTTAAAGCACTTTGTAAACTTCTGTTTAGTTATGATTATATTATTATTATATCGGTCTGATATCAGCAAAAAAATAAAAAACATCGGATTATATCGGCCTGCATCAAAAATATCCAATATAAGCCCCCCGATACAAGCAGTCCCATCTTATTTATTCTTATTTATTTAATTCAGTTGTAGAATATGCTTATGTTTAAGCTAAACTCAGTGGTTATTTTGCAATTTTAAAATATAGGTTTTTGTTTTTTTATTGGATTTCTTGCACTTTTCAGGGTCTTCTAATTTATTTTTCATTTATTTTATTTAATTGTAGTATATTCTTATGTTTAAGGCTAAAATGTATTGAACCTATTGGTTAATAATAAATAGGTCAGTTTTTCTCATACCTACTATTGCTGACTACTGTTCTCTGTTTGAGTAATTTCACTTGATTAAGCCTTTTCTTACAGTCCATACTACAAAATATCTAATAAAAGTAAGTATGATTCCTACTGATATTGGATTGGATCGATATCAGTGTCGGCCAGTACTCAAGGCTGCAATATCGGTATCATATCGGAGGTGAAAAAATTGTATCGGGACAACCCTAAAATAAAATAAATACATCTAAAAGTGAAAATAAATGAAATGAGAATGAAAGTTAAGTAAGCAGGTTGTTGTAGCAGTCTTTAAGCAAAATCAACTTCCTTATGAAGGAAAGAAGTAAAAATTAAGAAGAAATGAGACTCCGAATGAGGTCAAGGAATAAACAGTATTAACAATTAACAATATTTACAGTAAAAATATGAATATATCTATGTCAGCATCATTTGTCCAAAGGTACGATTGACTGAAGGTATAGTTTGTCAGTAAGGATATTTTCTGGGAATTACATTTGTGTATTTATTTATTATAACAGAGGAGTAAAAACAGTGAAAAGTCTATTCTCCAGGACCTGATTGAGCAGTGATAGTAATGTGCTCTATTGGATTGAGATCCGGTGGCTTCTGAGGTTGCTGGAGTACAGAAAGAGATGATTCAAGTTTTGTGACATGATTAGTTTTCACTGTTGTCTTGTAGTGGTGGACATGGTCAGCAACAATTCTCAGGTAGGCTGTGTTTATTATGATGCAGTTCCAGTTGAGAATCATTAACAGCTCAATCGAATCGAAACGACCAATTTTAGTCTCTTGCCTTAAATATCTTTGAGCTTTAGTCATCATTTAGTCATCTAAATTGTTTGATTTTAAATTTGTGTTAGTTGATGAAACTTCACAACATTTCAGTCGATAAAATCTACGGTAAAGTATGCCGATTAAAATGTGAAGTGTAAAGTGTAAGACATTTTTTATGATTCCTTGAATTTCTGAAGTCATGTTTTACACTTAGAAAACAGTAAATATCTAATAACCCTTTACCGAATGCTAGTAAAGTTTGAATGTCTAAATGAACAGAAACAAATTTTTAGCTTTTTTAGTGAAATGCAGTCACCTTTATTTAGGCTACCTGGCAGAGCAGACAGACCTGCCTGATTCTGAAATCAGGCAGGTCCGTCTTGCCAGCCTCCGTTTTCCAAGGAATTCACTCGGCTGAATTCTTAACGGCCCAATCAGGGAAGAGAGGCGGGAGCTGTAGAATGCGGACGTGACGACAACCGGAAGTTGAGAACCAGAAGTTGAGAACGGACATGCCGATTAGCCTATTGTCCTCATGGCTACCTAGTAAAACTTGGCGAAATCTGCCCTCCTCGGATGTTTACTTGTAGGGATTGTCTTTGACGAGGTTCATGTCACATCTAAGTGTTAAATGAATCATCTGTGTGGTACAATTTAGTGTAAGACGATAGTATAAGGCTGTTAGCTGTTAGCAGCTAAGTTAGCCGCTATGGCTGACGTCCATGAACTGTTTTTAACTGTTGTTAGCCATTAGCTGCTACATTAGCCACTATGTATGCTACATTATAGGAAGCAACCCTGCTTGATGTGGATTGGTCTGTGATGAATGTGACAAGCCAAACGGTTGTCCAATCACAAGCTTGTGGGTTTTTTTTAACATTCTGCCCCGAAAACAAATTCAAAGGGCTCCTACCCAGATGGACTAGTGAAATATTTCTGTGGCAGATATATTGAGCTGTCCATCTGGCTTGTCAGGTTAGAGCATCTCAATTACAATACTAGAGTTGACAACAAACAGTGAACCTGCTGTACGTGAATATTTCAATTCATAAAGAGAGCAGCTCCACAACTTATCCCACCACCGTCAAGCTAAGGCAGCTGTGACTGGATATATTCCCAACTTGTCCCTACTTTCTACATGACCAAATTAGGTCTGTTTGGATTAAGTCTCTGCACTTGTACTCATTAGTTAGTCTAGTTTTTGTCAGGGGGAGAATTAACTCTGAGGTAGGGGAGAAATATCAGGTTTGTAGACAGGCCATGGACACAGACTTTTGTATAGTAACCCTGAAACGGTGTATTTCGTGTTAGAATTAGTTTTAAAATAGCCTCAAAGTATTGATGACAGTGTTGTTCATTTTAGCAAAAAAAGGCACAAATGTCAACCTTGGAGCTGATGGCAGAAACGTTACTCTCTGCAGCACTGAAGCCAATTATTATATTATCCCACATCCCTGAGCTGGAGAGCTAATCATTTTGTAATTCCACTCAACATACAAGGGCCCCGTCTCTATTTTCAGGCCGGAGTCATTGTTGCATGCCTCAGGCGGCGATGATGCCTCCCTTATTGTTAGTACCTATTTTTCCTCTGTCACTACGGCTGGAAAATCAAAATGGAATAACAGATGTAGCGGTGCAGGACGGGGCATTAAAGGCGAGGAGGGGGATCGATACGGCGCACACGTGTACAAACACTCGGAAGAACACATGGAGGGGCTGCAGTCTACTGTAGACGAGTTCAGCGAGTTCGTCTGTGTGTGGAGACGTTGCCAAGAGAGGAAAATGGGAGAGAAGGATGGAGGGAGAGAGCGACAGCATGCCACAAAACAGAGAGAGAGGAGACCTGGTGCTGTGAAACACACAGACTCACAAATCAGGCCCATTTGCATTTTTGCTGCACACTAATAAGGCGTGTGTTTAGATGTCATGGGTCAGGACAGACGGCCTGTTCTACCTTTGGGTAAGGATCGCCTCCTGCTCCACAGATATGGTCTCAAAGGGGGGGGGGGCATCATATGAGGTGTACATTAACCAGCCACTTTATTAGGTACACCTTACTAGAACCAGGTTTGACCCTCTTCGCTTCATAAACTCAGATCTAGGCAAGTGTGTTTGTCTATTATGAAGTCAGAAATCATTTATTCTAGTCCATGTTCTCATAACTTTATGAACCAATTGTCATAACTTTATGCCATTACTCTTCTAACTTTAAGAAATAGTTCTCGTAACTTTTTAACTCTATTCTTGTAAGTTAATGAGATTATTCTCCAAACTTTTCAAATTTATCCTCGTACCTTTTCAACTTCTTTCTTCTTACTTTTAAACTTTATTCTCGTGATTTTTCGAGTTAAATCTGTAACTTTTTGACTTCATTCTCGTTAGTTTTCAAATTTATTCTTCTAACTTTTCAAATTTATTCTTTGTAACTTTTCAAGTCTGTTCTCCTAACTTTTGGACATTATTCTCGTCACTTTTCAACTTTATTCTCACAATTTTTCAAGTTAATTCTGTAACTTTTTTACCTTATTCCCGTCAATTTTCAAATTTATACTTGGAACTTTTCAAATGTATTCTTGTCACTTTTCGACAATCTTTTATAATTTTTTCAATTTATCTTCGTAACTTTACAACTTCATTCTCATTACTTTTCAAATTTATTCTCATAACTTTTCAAATTTATTCTTGTAACTATTCAAGTCTGTTCTCCTAACTTTTGGACATTTTTCCTGTCACCTTTCGACTTTATTCTTGATATATTTCTAGTTAACTCTGTAACTTTTTGACCTTATTCTCGTTACTTTTCAAATTTATACTCTTTATTTTTCAAATTTATTCTTGTAACTTTTCAAGTTTATTCTCGTAACTTTTCAACATTATTTTATAACTTTTTTAATTTGTCTTCGTAACTTTATGACTTGTTCTCGTAACTTTTCAACTTCATTCTTGTATCTTTATGAGATAATTCTCATAATTTTTCAAATTAATTCTCAAACTTTTTTATCGCAACTGTAAGACTTTATCTTTGTAAATTGATGACTTTATTCTTGTGACTTTTCTAATTTATTCTTGTAACTTTGTTTGTATTCTTGTGACTTTTCAACTTTAGTTTTGTAACTTGATTAATTTATTCTTATTGCTTTTTCACTTTATTCTCACAACATTTCGACTTTATTCTCTTGACTTTATGACTTGATGACTTTATTCTTGCCACCATTTTTTATGTGGCCCTTAGTCTCTGTCATAACATTCACTTAACAAGTCCAGATTAAGAAATAACTTTAAGGAGTAAATGCAGAAAATTAGGCCTTAAAGTGCCTGTAATGACAAGAAAAAAAAAATAGCCATGATGATAATATTTCATTTGAAGACAACCGTCAAGTTAGATATGTCTCATCTAATTGGCAGACAATGTTACTTATTAAAAGCAACTCAGGCCCTATTTTTAGTTTTTATATCTCCATATGAGATCTCAATCTAGAAATGTCTGGATTTTCTATCTTAGAATAAGCATAGTGAGACATTTTGACTAGTGCAGCGTTTGGCTTCAGAATTGCCTTCGTGGCATAGATTTTAGACATACTGTCTAAATCTTAAAGCTAAATCTTGGTTTTTATTATTGTTAGAATCCTTTTTGAAGCTTTACATTTGCCATTTTTTGTTCATTATTATACTTTTTGCTGATTAAGAGTGCTCGAACAAATGTAACAGTGCAGCTATCAGGCACTGAAAATAAATTATTTGGCCCTCTTGGTGATCAAAGTTGCCCACCCCTGATCTAGAACCAATGTGTCCATTCAAGAAGGCAATATTTTCTCTTTTCTGGAACATCTGCTGTAAACCCAAGACATGATTGTGTTGTAATCCAATTTCTAAATACTTGTACTTGATTAATCGGTGAGTACGTACGTGTAACTCTCTCTTCCTGTTGATCCTCTTTTTCTAACCAGGTTCATCCACTTTTCCAAACATTACCAAGCATTTTCACTCTTTGCTTTCATTCTCTTTGTTTACAAATGATAAAAATATTAAGTATATGCTCTTCAGATCCCCCTTAAAAGCCTTAAAACATGCTATATACACTGCATTTCTTTTGCAAGTAGTGTAGAGCCTTGCGTTATTGGTAAATTACTAAGACCAGTCCTGATGACAAAAGGAGATTGAGATGGACATCAGAGGCAGATAGCAGAAAACACAAAGTGTGAGAATGATTTGCATCCTTTGTGTGACCAGCACGACGGCAGCTGAGTGTGAGGGGAATGAAGAAAGCAACTCGTAGCTGTGGTCCGTCTTTCACATGAATTAATCCCAGATTTAGGATATCCTTTGGGCGCAGAACACACCATCTGTACGCAGCAATTTCCTCCCCGATCCTTCCTCCTCCATCTTTTTCAAACCGTCCCTTCACTTCCTCCCCTATCTCTGCTCAGCAAACACATCAGCTCAGGAGCTCGTTACATGAAGTCCATTTTAAATGAATTTGGGCTGAAAGTGTGTGAGGTAGAGGCGCCTGTGTGCTGCTGCGGGGTAAACTGATCCGTGTTAGAGCAGAGCAAAGCTAACAGCAGCTCGGTGCGTGCATGGGTGCCCTTTTTGGTGGCCTGTTCGCATTGTTGCATCCAAAAAAGTGTCCCACTTACAGAGATGGAGAGTTTGACTCAAATGGTTTCATAATGTCTGTCATCATCACTATTCATTGTTATTATCACATTTTGGCTGAGCCCAATTATCTGTGGTGTTTTCCAGTCCAATTTTTATTTCCTATTACTGATTCTTACTGATTTGTTTGTGATAAAATGGCCTACACAGGTTATCTTATGGCCCTTTTCCACTAGCACGCCTTGGCCCTACTCTACTCGGCCCTACTCGATTTTCAGCGTGTTTCTACTTGCCTGGTACCTCCTAAAACAAGCTAGTTTTAGTACCTACTCCGCTCTGGTTCCAAGCGAGCTGAGTCGATTCTAAAAGATGACGTCACCGACTGCCGGCTACTGATTGGTCAGACAATGTCGTCATCGATGAGTCATGAGCGCGACGACCTAGCATGCTAGCGGTAGCTACCATTAGCTTACCCTCATACGTTTTTTCTTTGCAGCTCGATTGCTCTCGTCCTCGGCTTCATTCTGTTGTATAGCTTCCAAAACTCTCCTGTGCTTCTCAAGGTTTATTTCTTCTTGCCACCTGCAGCCTTCTTCTGCTTTCCTTTTTTACTCGGTTTGTTTCAAAAAGCCACAGATTGTTGTGCTGCGCTCAAAATGACGACACCGCAGTGCTGCTCAGCCGTTTACAGCGACACTGCACACCGTTGGACAGGGGTGCAGTGTCCCTTCAGGGGGTCCTTTCAACACATGCACCCCGTTGGGTTGGCGACTGGGGCTAATGGAAAAGCAGCACAAGGCGAGTAGAGTAGAGCCGGGTAGAGTTGAGTAGAGTAGAGTAGGGCTAGTGGAAAAGGGCCATTAGTCAACAATGTCTAATGGAGTATGCAAAATTTGTGTTTCTCACCTTGCCCCACTTCTGAGTCCCTGACAAGCATAAAGAAACCTTTCTTTAAACTGTGCATGTAGTAACAAGGCAGAGCTCACCCACCGCTATTTAGCTTAGCTCAAGCAATAGGAGTCAATGGGTACATTTGCACATTCACGTCTAGTGAAGGGGTGTCCCAGCTCTCCATAGGGCTAAGAGGAAGGGCTACAATTGAAGACAAACGGACCTCACTTGAAAGGAAAGGGTATGAGAATTTCCCACATTACACTGTGCTTCATGCGCTACAAAATCTACATATACATACTTCTGGCTGCATACTAAGTGTGTACATGCAGATTTTTGTTTAGCAGCTGGGAAACATGTTCAGCACCCTCAACTGTCCAGGAGGTGAATTGATTTTGAGGATTTGCTACATTGAATTTTGTATTATATTGCAATGCATTGATGAATCAATATTTTAACACACTTCTATTGTAAACAAGAAATGTGAATCAAAAACCGCTTGTAGTTGAGGATTTAGGAGTCAGTATTATTAGTCTTTCTGCTGATCAATTCCCGCATCAATTCTTTCCACTTTTCTGCATGCCTTGCAAATTAAGGCTATCACAATCTCATCAGAGGCAGTCAGCAGAAACGACAACAAAGAGATGAAAAATCATAGTAAACAGAGGGCAGAAGTGGTCAAAAGTGTGCTGTAATTTTTTATGAAAGAGGTTTGCAGCACAACTTTCTGTTAGTTGTAACACCAACAACTTGCAGAAGCATTTATCCTCGTAGCAACACACTGTAAACACAGAAGTGTCATGTGTTTGATGTTGTTGCCATTGAAAAGCAAGTTGGCCAAGTTTTCTACACAGAAAATCCACAGAAATTAATAAAAAATCAGATTGATCCCTACTGTAGACAGACCATGGACACATCTTTTGTAGTTAAAACAATATCACTGAAGCGTTTAACTAGGGCTGGGAAATTATTTGAAATAATTTAAATCTATAATTGAAGTAGTTTTACTAATAATGATTATTTTTTATTATTTTCTCTGTGTAAGTCACATGACTGTGCCCCCTCCATACAGTCTGCGTTCACTTCCGCCAAGAGTGAAGGACGCGCCACCAACATGGAGGAGACAAGCACCAATCTACCAGAGGACCTAGAAGCTAAGAAAAATGTTGTCTCCATTGTTTGGGCACATTTTGGATTCTGTGCAGAGGACATCAAGCAGAAATAAGACAAGTGTAAACACCGCAGGGAGACAGTGTCAATGACCATGGGTATCACCACTTGTTTGTTCAGCATAGCATAAAGTAATGGTTTATTAATCATAATCGAGGTAAGACCCTCAGTCAATCGTGATATTGAGATTAGGTAAAATCTCCCAGCCCTACGTTTAATCGTTTATTTCAAGGATAACCCCTTGAGATCTCATTTTCGAGGAGGTCATTACAACACATCAGTGTGATCATCAGTATTAATAATTAATTGTATAATATAATATAATTCTGTCTTCAAGGACTCTGCTGTATGGATCACAAGTTCAACTCCAGTTCCTCCAAGTCTGCTGTAGCCTGTGCTGACTCCAAATTTCCATCTTGAAAACTGAAAGGAATTAAAAGATCAGAAATACAAAGGGAGACAGAACAAATAAAAAGTGCTTATCACTCATATGTGTGTGCACGCCTCACACTTCAGGCCACCCCTGGATAAATCAGTGCCCCATGTGGGCTGCCTCAGTCTAAAAAGTGTGGCTCCGCTTACCCTGATGCTTGTTTAACCTCCAGGCGTTTGTTTTAATGATGGGCAAACGCACAGCCAGTCGCGGTTATTGCTCAGTCAAACCAATTTTAGGTGCAACACGAGCCGTAAACCTGGTTGTTAAGTTTTATAGAGACGCCTGGTGTAAGACTTTAGGTGGCCTTGCTGCGAGCTCTGTGGTAAATATGGCTCTGAATGTTCAGGTTTATCCAAGATTTAGCTGGAAATTCAATGCAGTGAAATCCAGTAAACATCAGAGTCACTTAATGAAGTCAAGATTGTTAGAATTGCAGTAAACTGTGGGCTTTTCGGTAAATATAGGCAGTAAAAGTTACAGTCAGCACTTTCAGTGTTTGACTGAATTTCTGAGGGCAGGGGTGCTGCCAGAATGTGTTGTTGAGTCCACATGCCACGCAGACTTAAGATAAAGCTTTAGACAAGCAGAATAGCAATCATTACCTTTCTGTTGATTTTTATATCTAGAGTTTTCTGTAATTTATGACCTAAAAACATCTACATTCATTAATATGTCCTCATTTGTGTCAAATTTTTTCTGCCAACAACCTGACTTGTCCTCCTGAGCAAAGAATTTTTTATCTATATTTACATAGAGTGAGTAAATCCTATAGGCTTACAAACCCATGAAAAACAGAGAGGGACGTAAAGTACTACGTAGCACTACTAGCGAAGGCGAAACACGTTTTCGCTCAGAGCCAGAGAGACTGAAACAGAGAGGGAATGCAGCGAGGTGCGCTTGTCACGCCACAGGAGAAGGACTCCTCGTTGGGGAAAAAGCAAAAAAAAGAGAAGACATATGGCCCTTTTCCACAAGCACGCCTTGGCCCTACTCTACTCGGCCCTACTCGATTTGCAGTGTGTTTCCACGAGCCTGGTACCTCCTAAAACAAGCTAGTTTTAGTTCCTACTCCGTTCTGGTTCCAAGAGAGCTGAGTAGATACTACAAGATGACGTCACCGACTGCTGGTTACTGATTGGTCAGACAATGTCGTCATCGATGAGTCATGAGCGCGACAACCTAGCATGCTAGCGGTAGCTACCATAAGCTTACCCTCATACGTCTTTTCTTTGCAGCTCGATTGCTCTCGTCCTCGGCTTCATTCTGTTGTATAGCTTCCAAAACTCTCCTGTGCTTCTCAAGGGGTATTTCTTCTTGCCACCTGCAGCCTTCTTCTCTTTTCTTTTTTTACTCAGTTTGTGACAAAAAGCCACAGATTGTTGTGTAGCGCTCAAAATGATGTCACTGCAGTGCTGCTCAGCTGTTTACAGCGACACTGCACCCCCGTTGGGCAGGCGACTGGGGCTAATGGAAAAGCAACACAAGGCGAGTAGAGTAGGGCTGATGGAAAAGGGTCAGTAGCTTCAAGGCACATACAGGCTAACATAGGCTACGTTCACACTGTAGCCCTTAATGCTTAGTGCCATTTATTGCTCAAATCTGATTTTTTTGTTTGGCTGTTCAGATTACACCTGTAAATGTGGTCTGACTGCAGACTGTGATGTGAACAGCTCAGGCTACAGAAGTTAAGCACATGCTCAGTTTAACATTAATGACAACACGCACAGCACGGTGTAATGAGGGGCAACAAACACAGAGAGACCAAAACTGAGCTTCACAACGCTGGAGAAGTTTGTTCCTATAATGCAGAACCTGATGTTACTGCAGCTCACCTTGAGTGAGCTCTTTTTAAAGTAATTATGGCTATGTTTTATTTCTTATAAACCTTTAAGCGGACGCTCTCTCCTGCCGACCCTGCTGATGACAGATCGCTGCTGGATCTTTTCCATACAGCTCAGAGCCATAGCGCAGTAGTTTGTCTGAGAGCGGATCAGACAGGAGCAGACTGCTCACTGATTGACGCTGTCTCGTATAAACATACAGCAGCGTGCAAATGCTCCCAGATGAGATGGACAGTAGTGGATCATCAGTGTCTCCGCGTCCTGTAAACTGTTATTTTAAGTCTGATAAATCCATTAAAAAAGTCAGTGCAGTGTTAAAAAGTAAGTTAGATTAGATTTCAGTGTTAAATTAGATATCATAATACAAACGTATGATTCATTCACATTTATCGGATATTGTGCATGTAAAGGAGATGCCAGTCAATCGCCCTAGCATTCTCTCACTTTTCCTTTTTCAGGAGTGAATTAAGGTGATAGATAGATAGATAGATAGATAGATAGATAGATAGATAGATAGATAGATAGATAGACAGACAGACAGACAGACAGACAGACAGACAGACAGATACATACATACATACATACATACATACATACATACATACATACATACATACATACATACATACATACATACATACATACTTTATTGATCCAGAGGAAAATTCAAAGCATTCAGTAACAGTTTACAAGACAAACATGACATGGAACAGTTTACAGATCGACTCCAGGAAATAGTAATGATACCCCCTCCCAAATATATTACCCCAAGAAGAATTAAAGAATACCCTTGGCAAATAAGAACTCATACAGTTAAAGAGACTATACAGGTACTGTGCAAAAACCTGTGCAGGGATAAAATTAACAGGTATCGTGCAAAACACCAATGCAGATGTAAATGAGTTTTAACTTTGAAGCACACGGATCAAGCTTGAATGAAGTGCAGCTCTTCTCTATGAAACAACTCGTTGATGCAGTGAGGCTCACAGTCCCATGAGTGTGATCATGACCTCATGCAGCAGCACAGAGTCAATAACAGCGCCCTCTTGTGACCCTGCAGGAGTTTGCAGTGCTGACCAAAGAGCTGAACCTCTGCCGGGAACAGCTGCTGGAGAGAGAGGAGGAGATCGCCGAGCTGAAGGCCGAGCGGAACAACACACGAGTCAGTGCTCTCACATTTCTGTGCTGCATTTGTTTAACATCATGTTATTTCTTTAATTTATGTTCTTCTAGCATGTGTAACCAGCTGAGACAGTTTCAAACAGATTTGAGGTTTTACTCTGAAGAGCTTTCATTGTGTGTGTGTTTCCAGCTGCTGCTCGAACATCTGGAGTGCCTGGTGTCCCGTCACGAGCGCAGCCTGAGGATGACCGTGGTGAAGAGGCAGGCACAGTCTCCAGCCGGGGTCTCCAGCGAGGTGGAGGTCCTGAAGGCCCTCAAGTCTCTGTTTGAGCACCACAAAGCTCTGGACGAGAAGGTGAGGGAGAGGCTACGGGTGGCGCTGGAGCGAGTGGCGGCACTGGAGGAAGAGCTGCAGACGTCCTCTCAAGAGGTGAGCTCACAGCAATGGTAATTATTTTTAACTAATAAAAACAAGTTCTTACGGACAAAACTACATTAACTGACATTTTCATCAACAAATAAAAACTAGACTTAATCCAATCAGACCTAATTTGGTCACATAGAAAGTAGAGACAAGTTATGAATATATCCAATCACAGCCACTTTGGTTGTGTGGAAAGGTTGGATGAGTTCAGAGGGACATCCAATTACAGCTGCCATAGCTTGGTGGTGGTGGGATAAGTTGTGGAGCGATCCAATCATACCCCTTTTCCACCAAGCTGGTTCCAGGGCTGGTGCTAGTGCTGGTGCTAGAGCTGGTTCGCAGTTGGTTCAAGTGCGAACCGGTGAAGAACCGTTTGCTTTTCCACAAACGGGTGCCGACCAGAGGGCTTCGTCATCACGCCGATGTATATGTCTGTATACGTCACGCCAGTTTCCCATAACAACTAGCGCCAAATGCAATTGCCATAACAAAGATGGAGGACTACGTTGCAGTTCAAGTGTTGCCGTTGGCTTTTCGTGCCTTCCTTGGAGAGCAAAAGTTGGCGATCCAGCAAGTTAAATGCTGCTCGACGATTATGCAACGAACAGCAATCACGCTTGAGGAAAGAGTGCTTCCGTGTTTTTACTCTGCTTTGGTTGGTCAATAATCCCGCCCCCACCCCCTGATGTAAGCCGTAGCCCCCGACGTAACGTGGTTCTTTCTGCTGGCCCAGCAAAGAGTTGGTGCTTGCCAAGCACCGGTTTTGAGAGCCAGCAACCGGTGCTTAGTCTGTGGAAAACCAAAGAACTGGTGCTAAGTCTGGCTCTAGCTCCGAACCAGCCCTGGAACCAGCTTGGTGGAAAAGGGGTATCAGAGCTGCTCTCTTTATGGATGTCAGTTCTGGTATTGTAACTGAGATGCTCTGCCAGGTAGGCTAAATAAAGTTGACCGCATTTCACTAAAAAGATAAAATTGTTGAATTTTAAAACTTAACTAGCATTCAGTAAAGGGTTATTAGATGTTCCATTTTATCCAAGTGTAAAACATGACTTCAGAAATTCAAGGCAAATAAAAAATGCCTTACACTTTACACTTCATATTTTAGTCGGTTAAATTTACAGTAGATTCTGCTGAGTAAAATGAAAATTTTATCATCTGAAACTAGTGTAAAGTTAAAATTATTTAGATGACTACATTATGACTTAAACTAGACACATTTTAGATAAGACTATAACTAAAACAAAGTTAAAAAGTGCTGTCAAAAGCAGGTTATAAGGGCAACTAAAGCAAATGAATACACACAGAGCAATACTTGTTCATGTATCTGTGAGGCTTCATGCCAGTTTTATCCATTTATACAAACATCACACAAGTATACTGAATATTACAATAGTATAAAAAGCCTGGCCTTCTAAATACTAAAATGTTATTTAACCAACTTAAACTAGACTAAAATAAAAGCAAATTAGATGACTAAATTATGACTAAAAGTAAAAGATGTTTAAGTCAAAAGACGATAACTAAACTAAATTAAAAATTAACACTGGTCCACAATGCACTCTTGGTGTCTTTGTTTTATGTGTTTAAGGAATTTTCTGAGAATTCTGTCCATTGTTGTTGCAGGTCGTGTCTTTAAGAGATCAAATCAAGCGACGGCAGCAGGGGCTAGACAACGGCAAAGAGGTAAAAGTTAAATCATTTCTAGAAATTTTAAAAAGTCCGCCCCTCGAAACTCTCTGACTTCCTTTACGGAGATGCTCCACCATGGCAGCGGCTCTCAGAGCTTTCTAGACCACGGATTAGTTTATTGTAAAGCAATATTTCATGGACTGGCTGTCATGGGTTGGGGAGACTAACAAAAAATTTAGTGCAGAAAAGATCCAAATTGAAAAACTATGTAGAAACTAGATTGATGTAAAGGTTCCCCCTGTAATCATGTTAACTGGTGTCTTTCTGATGAGTGTTTTGGTTTGTGTTAGAGCCGGCGATACGACTTGAAATGAAAATCCCAGATTTTTTGAAACACTTTTTTCAATCAATCAGTCAAACAAAGCACTTTCATACATAAAATGTAGCACAAAGTGCTGTACATTAAAATAAACTAGCAGGTCAGAGTAAGGTGATACGGAACAAAATAAGAAAACTCCACCCACCCTAACAGCCCACATTTAATGCAGACAGCCACTCACACGCCAACTCATGCAATCTAACATGCGGTAGGGCTGGACAATTAATCGGATTTTGATTGTGATTTCAATTTTGCCATCTGACATAAATAAAAATAACATAAAGCCATGACAAGATATAACAAAGGTAATTCTAGAAAAGCGCTCTGAGAGCGCAGGACCACCCATGGATCAATAATACTGTATGTGCCACTCGCTGGTTCTTTAAAGTTGTGTTTAAATCAATACTGAAGTTTTTAAATAAATGAATAATTGTGTATATTAATTGTGATTTCAATATCAATTAAAATGATTGGAATTATTATTTTTACTACATTTGTCCAGCCCTAACATGCGTAAATAAAAATAACATAAAGCCATGACAAGATATAACAAAGGTAATTCTAGAAAAGCACTCTGAGAGCGCAGGACCACCTCAGCGCCACAGTCCTCACCCATATTGTGATTTTCACCATAAATATTAGTCCTGCCTTTATTTCATCTAAATATTTAGATTCCTTGACCATGAAAACATACCATTGGATTCACAATGATATCTATTTTAGTTCAGTAGTTATTCACGAAAATCACATTTTTTCGTCATGGTGGATCCAGTGATCCAGATCACTCCCAAAATCTAATCATTTGATTCTTGTCCCAATCCGGACATTTCCTGAAAATTTAATTGAAAACGGTCCATAACTTTTTGAGTTATGTTGCTAACAGAGAAACAAAGAAACAAACCAACAAACAAACAAACAAACAGATGCGGGCAATAACATAACCTCTTGGTGGAGCTAAAAATGCTAAAAGCTGATTAAGTTTTTTTTGTTTTAAAACCAAGTAATACATAGCTGAAAAGTGGTAAAGCATAAAATAGTAACACTGAAACTTAAATGAAATAAACCCCATATGGTGCAGATGAGTTAAAACAAGTTTTCCCCCTATATTAACAAAAGTTGAGTAATGATCATGATCTATAACTGAAGACAAACCTTGTGTCCACATCCAGCGGCTCCCCAATGGACCGTCCTCCATCTTGGACGACGGCGAGATAGACAGGCAGCGGGAGGGCGAGATTGAGCGGCAGAGGTCGGAGCTCGGGCAGCTGAAAGAGAGACTGGCCCTCATGTGTAGACAGGTACTCGATTCAGATGTGCTCTTATGGTCTGATGCTTTTACTAAAACAAACAAAAGATCTCGGGCTCCGCTCGCTCAGCCTCGTATCCCACACTGTCACTTCCTGTCAGGTCGGGGAGATCGAGGAGCAGCTGACGTCCAGCAGGAGGGAACTGGCCCGATCGGAGGAGGCCAACCAGAAACTCCAAAGGGACGTGAAGGAGGTAAGAATGAAACCTGTGGCAGTGGAGCCTGTTTTTCTCTAGTTCACAAAAAATTGTAACAGTTTGCTAAAGCCATTTGAGCACCTGGCAGCTGCTGAGGCTGTGGATGGTGACAGGGATGTGGTGAAGCTGCAGGTGCCCTCACATAGCTGTCATATGGTTTGTTTAAGGTTAGTAAAAGGTGTGTGACAGGTAACCCATCAAGCATTTATCACTGCAGCACACTCGGAGCTAAGGATGAGAATTTAACACCAATTCAACCTGAGAATCATTAACAGCTCCATTAAAGAATCCATACCATGAGTCTTTTTGCTCATCAATTCCCTTATCAACTCCTTCCACTGATAGAAGAGTCAGAATTGTGGCTTCATTTTATACAAAAGGCGCCTACTGCACAACCTGAAGTGAGTGGAAACACCAGCAGCTTGCAGAAGAAGTAATCTATGCTGTGACATGTGTTTTACATTGTTGACACTGAAAATCTACAGGCCAACATTTGCCCACATGGAAATCTGCAAGGAGTCCTTAAAAATAAAATATATTTAACAAAAGATCCTATGACATTTATAAAATATGGTTATTTTACTCGGATGTGACTGAGACCTTTATCTACCTAAACTACAGAGGGTAACATGACTGTTTATTCTCTAACTACATCTGTTTCACAAGTGTAACTTATTTATTTAAGTTTTTATAAAATAGATTTTACACACTCTGGATACTTTTCAAAATATGAGCCCCTACAGTTTCATTTGTCGATGATTTTATTGTGAATCATCTGCAGGAATATGTTTTAGGAAAACTCATTAACTTTCAAGGTTCAGATCAGCACTTAATATGAAGTGTTAAAAACAAACAAAGAAGACGATAAGCACAATTACACAAAGAAGAAGAAGATCATGTACACCGGTGTAGATCAGACATACGCAGAACAACTGCTTTACTCGTCTCCTCTTTAATTTTCCCAGGCTCTGTGTCAAAGAGAAGACATGGAGGAGAGAATCACCACACTAGAGCGCAGGTTTGCTTTCTTTTCCTTGCGTGTCTATGAGCTGTGGTCGCCCCTCTGAAGAATGCACCTCGCTCACCTTCTGCGTGTTTGTTCTGGTCTGCAGGTACCTGAGCGCCCAGAGGGAGGCGACGTCTCTCCACGACATAAAGGACAAGCTGGAGAACGAGCTGGCCAGCAAAGACTCCCTCTACAGACAGGTGGGGGACCTCTTCCTTTATCTCAGCGCGCGCCCGTGTTTCTGAAGGTGATTGGCAGCTTGGCTGTGCTTCACGTTGGCACGCCGAGCGTCGCCATCACTGCTTTTTCTTCTTCTCCCCTGTGGTGGCTTCAATCCTGCCTGCTGCTTCTCTGTCTCCCCTCTCATCCTTTTTTTAACTTTCAGAGCGAGGAGAAGAACCGGCAGCTTCAGGAGCGTCTGGATGATGCAAAGCAGAAGCTGCAGCAGACTCTGCAGAGGGCCGAGACGCTGCCAGAGATCGAGGCCCAGCTCGCACAGAGAGTGGCAGCGCTCAATAAGGTGTGTTGGCGAGCAAGTGTGTGCAGACATTATATAGTTAGTATGTTTTACAAGGAGAGGTTCTGCACTGCAAAATCTCTGATCTACGCAAGTGTGTTTGTCTATTTTCAAGTTAAAAGTATGCAAAACACTTATTCTAACCTTCATTCCCTTAACCAGCCGAGATAAATATCTTACTTTAAGGAATAAAAGATTAAAATGCAAAAATAAGACATTAAATTGCTTGTAATGAAGAAAAAATATCTGCCGGTGCGGGTCTTAAATCAAGGTTTAGTGTCTGCTCCAGTTTCATTTGTCTTGTCTTGTTGGAAGATTATTTTACTTATTATTACTGGCAACTCAAGCCTTATTTTTAGTTTTTATATCTTCGAACAAAATCTTAATCCAGACATGTAAGCAAATTGTAGATTGGAATAGTGTAGTGCGATATTTTGGCTTGAAATTGGATAAATACTCTCACATAGATCTGGGTTTTATTAGTGTGGACTAGACATTTCTACAACCATTTTAACCCTTGTATATTGCTTTAAAACATTTTTTGTCCATTTTTTGCTCAAATCATTCAGTCATCTTCAGTCCTGATCAAAAATAAAATCAAAAATACCAACTATTTCATTAAATACAGTATATTGCCAAAAGTATTCGCTCTCCTGCCTTGACTCGCATATCAACTTAAGCAATGTCCCATTTCTAATCCATAGGGTTCAATATGACGTCGGTCCACCCTTTGCAGCTATAACAGCTTCAACTCTTCTAGGAAGGCTGTCCACAAGGTTTAGGAGTGTTTATGGGAATTTTTGACCATTCTTCCAGAAGAGCATTTGTGAGGTCACACAAATGTTGGACCAGAAGGCCTGGCTCTCAGTCTCTGCTCTAATTCATCCCAAAGGTGTTCTATCAGGTGTAGGTCAGGACTCTGTGCAGGACAGTCAAGTTCATCCACACCAGACTCTGTCATCCATGTCTTTATGTACGGTCATGTTGGAAGAGGAAGGGGCCAGCTCCAAACTGTTCCCACAAAGTTGGAGCATGGAATTGTCCAAAATGTCTTGGTGTGCTGAAGCATTCAGAGTTCCTTTGACTGGAACTAAGGGGCCAAGCCCAGCTCCTGAAAACACCCCCACACCATAATCCCCTGGCACAATGCAGTCCCACAAGTATTGTTCTCCTGGTAACCACCAAACCCAGACTGGTCCATCAGATTGTCAGATGGAGATGCGTGATTGGTCACTCCAGAGAACGTGTCTCTAGAGTCCAGTGGCGGCGCGCTTTACACCACTGCATCGACGCGTTGCATTGCACTTCGTGATGTGAGGCTTTGATGCAGCTGCTCGGCCATGGAAACCCATCCATGAAGCTCTCTGCACTGTTCTTGAGCTAATCTGCAGGCCACATGAAGTTTGGAGTTCTGTAGCGATTGACTCTGTAGAAAGTTGGCGACCTCTTCGCACTATGCGCCTCTGCTGACCCCGCTCTGTCAGTTTACATGGCCTACCACATGGTGGCTGAGTTGCTGTCGTTCTAAAACACTTCCACTTTTTTATAATCCAGCTGACAGTTCACTGTGGAATATTTAGGAGCAAGGAAATTTTAGACTGGATTTGTTGCACAGGTGGCATCCTATCACAGTTCCATGCTGGAATTCACTGAGAGCGACCCATTCTTTCACTAATGTTTGTTAAAGCAGTCTGCATGCCTAGGTGCTTGATTTTAAACACCTGTGGACATGGAAGAGACTGGAACACCTGATTCTGATTATTTGGATGGCTGAGCGAATACTTTTGGCAATATAGTGTAGTGTATTTGTCATCTCTCGATCTCTTCGGCTCGCAGCTCTGTGTTCTCTTTTTCCTCCTGAATCAGTCGGATTTCAGTAAATATAATCAGGTTAGAAAAGTGCTCTGCATAAACTCAGACTCTCACTTGGATCTGAGTTTTTTCTGTGTGCAGAATCAGCATGGTAAATAAAGGTTTCTCACCTCATCTGTCATCAAAGTCAATCAGCTTGTTTGGAGAAGTTTGAACTTTAGACATAAATAAAGGCAGAAAACCAAAGACAATTACTATTTATACAATAGTACAGTATTGCACTGGCGCCACATAGAGTTGTCAGTACAAGACCAAAGACGGGGTCTTGCAGACTTTCCAAAAATCTTTAATTGACTTCCATTAGTGCGAGAACGTAAAAAGTCTTGAAAGGTCTAATTACCTCGTCCAAGAAGGTTGTGTTTTCTACTGGCTTTTGTCCATTTGTCTATCCGTCTGTCTTTGAGAAAGATAACATTATGCTCTTTACAGATTTTAATGACGTTTTCAAGGATTGTTGATTGCACAAGAAGAATTGATCTGATTTTACTGGTGATCCAGATGTGAATGAGGATTCAGTATCTTTTAAAGGCTTTTTTGATGCTGCACTGTCGGCTATTTGTACACTCTCTTGTTGATATTTCAGAAATTTCAGAACCAAGATTGATGAAGTTTCAGAGAATGCTGTTTATGGCACACTGTTTAACACCTCTGATTAGGGCTGGGCGTTATGGCCTAGAAATAAAATCCCTGACACTAGATTTATGATTTTAATCGATTTTTCCCTCCCTACAAGAAACAAAACTCCCAGTGACATAAAAATGAAACAAATCTGGTTCTGCCTTTATGTTGTCTAAATGTTTCCCTCTGAAAGTCAAAGTCTGGGTCATAAAAGGTTGATTATGTAGCATAAATGTAGGCAGGTTTGTCTACATGAACACTAACAGGCTGAGGTATTTTTACAGTATTAGCATGAAACTCTCTTTTCAATATTTAATCTACTTAAATAACAAATACAAGCCTATTAAAGTGCTTGTGCAAACCCTACAAGGCCGACCATCATGAAAATTGTAATTTCTGTCAAAACTGCGACTACTTACAATTGGACTATGGAAAAAAAAAATCTTGATTTTTAATTTTTTTAATCTTCTGCAGAAAATAATTCAAATTAATCGATTTAATTGATTTTTTCCCCTTGCTCTACCTCTGATATTTGTAATCATAAGTAAATATTCAAACGTAACACACATTGCAAACTTATTTTGGGACAAACAGCGCTGTCATTTTTATATTCATATTGTAAATTTTGTTAATGTTAACCTTGTGAATTCCTTGGCCTTATTTATAGCCTCACTTCTACTGAATTAACTTATTTTTCCTTCAAATGGAAGTTGATGTAGCTTAAACATTCTGCATGTTGTAACCTTCCTTCTTAGTTTTTCATTTGCTCTTTTCTATTTTGATGTAGTTATTCAATATTTCCGTGTGTAAGAGCAGCTGAAACACCAAATTTCTCCTTGGGAGTTAATAAAGTATTTCTAATTCTGAAGAAGGGTTACATTTTTGTGGTGATCTGATTTGTTAATGCAGGGCCAGAATATGTTAAAGGCCTTTATAATTCACAGTTGGCTAGTTTTCGAAATCTTTTCCAGTAACTCAAAAAGTTCTCAAGAGACTCTAACGACATTTTCAGGGTGTGTTAGTCATGGTACAAGGAAGAAGTGACTTGATTTCGGTGGTGATCTGTATATAGATGTGGATCCTGGATTTTTTTTTTAATGGTCGTTAACATTGTCCGATAGGGCAGTTTAAGACATTTTTTAAAAACTGGACGAAGAATGTCAAAAATGTTCAAAAATGATGCAAGTTATTTTACATTGTCTTGCAAACTGCAAAAATCTTTGGTACTATTATTATAGCAGGACTGATATTTGTAAGTTTAAGAGCAATGTGATCAATTAAATCATAATTAATCAACTAAATTAATGTATTTTATCTTGTGTTATTGGGGATTCACAATGCAATCACAACCATATAAGAATCAGCAGATATGGCAACATTTGCCAATATTCACAGTTGATATTTTGCCTCATAAATTGGTGTTATATAGGTAGAAAATGTCCATGATTGTTTACCTCATCCTTACTGAATATCCACTTTTATAAATTAAAAGTAGAATATAAGAACAAAATGCCCTTAACAGTCATTATATGTAGTGTGCAACAAAATTGGAGAGCTTCTCCTTCTTTAGTGCAAACAGATAATCATACAAAAATATACAAGATAAAATCCAGCTTTGTGTACAATATAACATAGTGAAAAGGGACAAATATTAAGAATAGAAGATAGAAAACAAAACGAATACTGTATATTGTACTGCTTAAGGTACAGTAAAAAATGTAGAAATGTAATGTATTGCACAGGATGATTTCTTTTTTGGGTCTATTTTTTTAAAGAATAAAATGATGATTATTCTGTTTTAGTGATTGTAGGAGGCTGTCAGCATAATTGAAATCAATAAAATACTCAGCACTACTTACAAGTTTAATTAATAAGTGTAATTATCTCCAAATTTTAGATATTGAGGTGGTCAAACTGCATCATCATGGTGGTTTTGCAGTAATGAACAGACTATAGAGGCACCTGTGTTTGGCTCAAAGTTAAAAGCTTTGGGCGATAAAAGCTCCGTAGAGTTCAAATGAGTTCCAGTACGAGCTTCTGTGTGCAGACAAATCTGTACACGTTAGAATATGCTGCTGTGCACAGACACAATAGCATGAATGTGTGTGTAGGAGATTGTGTGTTGGTGGGCGTGTGCGGGCATGAAAACCTGTGCAAACATCAGTGCGATATAAAGCTATACATGTATCTCCGCGTGTTCCCTTTCATGCATGAGGTAAATGGAACACGAGATGTCAAAACCAAATACTTCAGGCAAATGGTGCCAAAAATTCACAAGCAAACAGAAAAGAGATGAAAGCAGGCTCGGGGCACGGAGTCAGCGCAGCTATTTGATCCTTGGGCGCTCAACACGTCGAGAACTGTAAACGCCACACAGGCTCTTCATGACTGACTGCTTTAATTGCTCGTAGGTTAACCCCCGGCATTCCTGTAAACACGGTTTCTGCCGTGCCAAGAAAATGCACATTCACTCCCCTCGCGGTAGCCAAAACGCTTCAGTGGCTACACTTCTTGCATGTCTGGGCAGAATCTTCCCTGCGAGGGTAAGATTAATGCCCGATGAGACGCAGACAAACAAACTTTCTTGTTTGGCTCTGATCTGTACAGGCAGGTTACTAATTAGACGGAGACTGGGTCAACAAGCTGTTTCCTCTGCGCTGATTTGTATTGTTGTTGCGACACAGCTCACGCTCTTCCTTCCTCTCCAATCGTTCAGGCGGAGGAGCGTCATGGTAACTTTGAGGAGCGACTGCGACAGATGGAGGCGCAACTGGAGGAGAAGAACCAGGAGCTACAGAGGGTGAGTCATGCCTGCTTTTCCATCATTGCCTTTTTCTTTTTTTTTAGCCTCCATCTTTCATGCTTTTGTCAGACTTAGCGCAGCACAAAGGCGCACTAATTTTCTAAACCCTCTATTTGACCGTGCACATCCAGATATAAATCTTTGTCTCCCTCTCAGTCAAGCAGAATGTTTGTTATTAACTCTCCAGCGGCCCTCCCCGCTCCTTTTCTCCTCTTTCACTCTCACCCATCCCTCCTCCCTCAGGCGAGGCAGAGGGAGAGGATGAACGATGAACACAACAAGCGTCTCTCTGACACGGTGGACAAGCTTCTGTCGGAGTCCAACGAGAGGCTGCAGCTCCATCTGAAGGAGAGGATGGCCGCCCTGGAGGAAAAGGTGACACACTGAGGCCTGGATTCTGAGTTTCTTATAAACCCCATGAAGCAGTGACGTACAGAAGCACTAAGTAAAGTTTGAGATCTTAAAAGTAGGACTGGACAATTATGGTAAAAATAAAAATCCCGATTATTTTAAGTGATATTGAAATCACAACTAATATACACAATTATTCATTTATTTAAAAACTTCAGTATTGATTTAAACACAACTTTCAAGAACCAGCGAGTGGCACATACAGTATTATTGATCCACATAAGTCACACACACTCGCTGTGGCTGCACATGGAACACAGAAGCGCTATGAAGCGCAGGAACTTGCATACATGGCACTCCACACTGTGTTGCATATTAATCTTTTTTTTTTTTTTTTCGATTATAATGTTTTTATGATTGTCAGATGGCAAAATTGAAATCACGATCAAAATCCGATGAATTGTCCAGCCCTACTTAAAAGCCTTTTATCCCTCAGGTTAGGCTTTAAAAAAAATACATGCCAACATAGGCCTTTTTGCCATTCAACACTTTAAAAAAGTGCTCAAATTTGACTTTTTGGATGTTAAACAGGTCAAAAACATTCTATTATAGACAGTTTGGTCATATTTGGTTTTAAAATGGACTTTTTCTCTCAGCTCATGACTTGAGAAAACACTAAGGCTATAAGGCCCAGTGTTGGGGAAGTTACTTTTAAAAAGTAGTGTTTGCTCGTTACTCGTTACATCTGAAAAAAGTAACTCTTTACTTTACTTAGTTACCCTCTATGAAGAGTAACTTCTCAAGTTACTTTTCCGTTACTTTTACATTGGTTGATCATGGACAGAACCCCATATCTATTCCTAAATGTGAAGGCCTACAAAAAGTTCTACTACAGAGAACATAACAGTTTTTTGTGCTCTTTATTTTACAAAATGTCACACACCCTGTGGAATGAGAGCTCATGCCCAGTGTTTCCATATTTGCTTCTGAAATAAGCAACCAGGTCAATAAAAATAAGCCCAAAATAAGCAACCTCCAGCTATTTCCTTTCCTCATGTGATATACTACTTTTTAAAAAGAGAAGTCTACACAAAGTGTGTTAATTTTCGTCTACATTACATTTCAATATCACAGTGCTAAGTATCTATTCAAGAAAAGACAGTCGCTTATAACAAGCAGACCTGGCAACTTTGGCTCTGGAGCATGCGCCATGTGCGTGAGTGTGTTTGGGGTCGTGCATATAGCCAGGAAACGAGGAAGTGGACAAACTACCTACCGAAGTCGTGTTTTCCTTCATGTTAGGAGCTGGAAGATAATCAGGGGGATACACACAGACTGAAGAGCCCCAAGAAGCAACTTCACATCTAGAAACAAGCCCAAAAAACCACAACCTGCAGCCGTGACTCACGAGATTTTCAGCCTTTAGACGCTTATAACGAGCGGACTTGGCAACTCGTGTCTGTGTGAGCAGCTGAGAAGGCAGCTTCAGTGTCGGATCTGTCCGAGGGAAATGTAACGTCGCGCTGCATTAAAAAAGGAACTACGTTTCTTTACCAAATTTTCAACAGTAGCGCGTTACTTCACTTTTTACCCGAAAAAGTAGTTTCGTTACTGTAACGCGTTACTTTCTAACGCATTACACACAACACTGATAAGGCCATATCAGACTGATATGCTTAAACATGACTTATTGGATGTTAAACAGGTTGAAAAAATTGCCAGTGCAGAGGATTTGGCTTAAAAATTGACTAATATGTTTTCTCCCTTGAGCCAGGCTTTGAAAAAACACACTTTTTAAATTTCTGACTCCAAAAAAAGAAATATGCTCAAACATAAATTCTGGATGTTTTAACAGGTCGAAAAAACATGCTAGTGCAGACGGCTTGGTCCTTTTTGGCTTGAAAATGGACTTATAAACCTTTTTTTCCTCAGTCAGGCTTTAAAAAACCAACACGCTAACATATTACTTTTTCCATTTTGGACTCCAAAAAACAATATTAGGATCAAACATGAATTTTTGGATGGTATACAGTCCGTAAAACACGCTGGTGCAAATGGTTTGGTTCTATATGGCTTAAAAATGGACTCATAAGCGTTTTCCCTTGGCTAAGGATTTGAGACAACACGAAGGCTAACATAGTACTTTTTTGCAGTTGTGGATCCTGAAAATAATATGCTCAAACATGACTTTTTGGACATTTAACAGGCCGAAAAACATCCTACTGCAGACAAATTGGCTTGAAAATGGACTTATAAGCCTTTTTTTCCCCAGGTGAGGTTTTGAAAAAACATTTATGCTAACATATGACTTCTTATCATGTCGGACTCCGAAAAAAATGTACTCAAGCATGACTTTTTGGATGTTAAACAAGCCAAAAAACATGCTTGGGCAGACGGTTTGGTCATATTTGGCCTAAAAATTGACTCATAAGCCTTTTTCTCTTCCCTCCCATCGATACTTCCTCTTGCCAAATAAGTATAAGAAAACGTGTTTGAAATAGTAATAAGCTGAAAAATATATAAAAATAAAAGATTAAGTAATGCTGATAGCAACAAGGTCCTGGGTATGGTATACAGCAGCTGTGACCAACCTTTCTCAAAAAGCTACCAGAAAGACCAGGGATATTTTTATACACGTCCTGGTAAACCTGGAAAATGATTGTCCAGTTTTCCAGTTGTGGAAAACATAGAAAATGAGGAAATAAGTAAGAAAAAGCTTGAATTGTCCTGGAAAATTATTTATCTTCCTTCTACCTTGTTAGTGAACAAACTTAGGAAGTCAAGTAAATAAAAATGTGCTTGGTAAGTAATTCACACTTAGCAATAAAATATGTTAAGATACAGTAATGCAAATTAAGGAATAAAATAGAAAAACTCAAAACAACAGTGACAAAAAGAAGTAATTAAAAAAATGCAAAATAAAATGTATGCGTGTACGATGCATGATAACTAATTTCTGCCACCCTTTACAATGTGTTTCGCACTGTTAGAACTTAAATCAGTTTAAAAGAAAAATGCTATGTTGATGCTATTTTACACAAAAATGCTTATTCTCTGTTTACAGAACGCCTTGTCCGAGGAGCTGTCCAACATGAAGAAACTTCAGGATGATCTCTTAGCAAATAAGGTATCCACGCTTCTTGGCTGTGCTCTCACCTAAATCTAGTCCAAACTCAAATCTCTTTTTTACTACCTCTGTCTCCTTTTCACCCTCAGGACCAGCTGATAGCAGAGCTGGAAAGAATTCAGCTGGAGTTAGACCAGCTGAGAGCGAGGCCCGGAGGCTCTTACTCTAGGTTTGTGTCTTAAGAAATCCAAAACACCCAAACACAGCCTCATCCAACTGTAAAAAATGTTTTGTTGTTAATCCTGTCTTTTTAGACAATTATTGCCTTAGATTATCCCTCTGTCCTTTAATACTGTCTGTCAACTCCCTTCAGAAGTTGTATGTATTTATTTATTTATTTTATTTTAAATTCATATACACATTTAGTTTTTTTTTTTTGATCAAGGTTTTTTTATTTGGTTTTTTTATTTGTTTTTTTTGCAGATTTTAAGTTACAATTTAACATAACATAACATAGGTTCAACAGAACAGAAAAGAGAACCCCTCCCACCCCCCCACCCCTCCCCCAAGCACCAGACTTACAGAGTTCACAATATGGTAAAAAAAAAAAAAGAAAGAAAAGAACAACAAAACCAACATAGTTTCAAAATTACAGAGTTGACATAGCCAGACTAGAAAAACAAATAAACCAACCAACCAACAAACAAAACAAAACAAAACAATAATAATAATAATAATAATACATTTTATTTAAAGCGCCTTTCAAAACATCCAAGGACACTGTACAGGATAAAACAACAATTAAATCAAAAACAATACACCAATAAAATCAGCAAAATACGACAGGCAGTGATGGCTAAGTGGATGAGAGTGGGATATTCATGGTAAGGAATATGCAGATCGGAACAGGTGAGTTTTGAGTCTGGATTTAAAAAGAGACAGGGAGGTCAGGTTTCTGAGGTCCGGTGGGAGAGAGTTCCAGAGCTGGGGGACAGAACGACTGAAGGCCCTGCTCCCCATGGTGCTGAGGCGAGCAGTGGGCACAGTGAGGTAGGTGGAGGAGGAGGATCTGAGGGAGCGGGCTGGAGTGGCGATGTGGAGGAGGTCAGACAGACATGGAGGGGCGAGGTTGTGGATGGCCTTAAAGGTGTACAGGAGCAGTTTGAATTCTATCCTATGCTTGACCGGGAGCCAGTGGAGCTGCTGCAGGATGGGGGTGATGTGATGGTGGGAGGGGGTTCTGGTGATGTTGCAGGTGAATTCTGGACCAGTTGAAGTTTATGGATGGACTTTTGTGGAAGGCCGAAGAGGAGTGAATTACAGAAATCTAGGCGGGAGGTGACAAGGCTATGGACGAGAATGGAGGTGCTGTGAGGAGTAAGGGAGGGGCGGAGGCAGTTAATATTTCGGAGGTGGAAGTAAGCGGAACGGGTGATGTTATTGATATGAGACTGGAAAGAGAGTGTGTTGTGAATGACACCCAGACTCTTAACCTGAGGGGAGGGGAGGACCAAGGAGCTGTCAATGGAGAGGGAGAAGGTGTCTATTTTTGAGAGTGTGGATTTGGTGCCAATTAAAAGGAGTTCTGATTCGTCACTGTTTAGTTTAAGGAAATTTGAGGTGAACCAGTATTTTATTTCAGATAGGCAGGAGGTGAGAGAGGGGGGTGGGAGTGTGGAATTGGGATTACAAGAAAGGTAGAGCTGGGTGTCATCCACGTAGCAGTGGAAGTTAATGTTGAATTTGCGGAAAATATGACCGAGGGGGAGGAGGTAAGTGATGAAGAGGAGGGGCCCCAGGACGGAGCCCTGGGGCACACCTGTAGTGACTGGGGAGGGATCGGAATAGGACTGTAACTGTATGAACTGAGTGCGGCCTTTGAGATAGGACTGGGATAATTAAACAAACAAACAAAAAAAAAAACAGACCTACATACTAAAAGCAAAGATGTCTGAGGACAGCAGCAGAGATTTACAGCACTAGGCTATATTGTCTGCCTCCATACCTTCAACAAACATTAAGAAAGGCTGCCAGATGTTATAAAATTTTCTATTAGACCCCCTGGTTGTGTATTTTATCCTCTCCAACTTGATATGGTACATGATTTCTTTAATCCAGTGACTGTATGTTGGAGGTGCTGGGTCTTTCCATTTCAATAGTATCAGTCTCCTAGGCAGGAGAGAACAGAATGCCACACAACATTTAGTTTTAATGAGGTGTTCTGATTGACCAAAAATGCTTCATAAGTGCTGATCAAGAGTGAAAAACATCACAGGGGCTTTTAACAAAATGTTTCACACTACCAAAGCCAGAAGTGTTTTTTTTTTCATGTATATATTTTTATTACTATTGATGTTGGACAGACAGGGCACAGAGTTGGAGACGGGGGAGACACACACATTTTAATTCTTTTTGGACATTTGTGTAATCAACTGATATTCCAGCCAATATATGGCAGATACTTAATTATTCATTTATTTACTTACTTCCTTACTTACTTTTTATTTACTTACTTATTTAATTACTTATTTACCTTCTTACTTATCCATTATGTTAGCTTCTTATTTATACGTATTCATTTATTCACTTATGTATTCATTTATTTACTTATTTATTTACTAACTTGTTTTTACTTATTAATTTACTGACTTACTTCCTTAATTATTCATTTATTTACTTATTTATTTTTACCTATTTATTTACTTACTTACTTACTTACTTACGTATTCATTTATTTAATTTCTATTGTATTCATTTATTTATATACTTATTTTCTTATTTATTTACTGACTAACTTACTTAATTATTCATTTATTTACTGACTTATTTTTACTTATTTATTTACTTACTTACGTATTCATTTATTCACTTAATTATTCATTTATTTACTTATTTATTTACTTATTTTAACTTATTTATATACTGACTGACTTACTTAATTATACATTTATTTACTTATGTATTCATTAATTTACTTACTTATTTAATTACTTATTTACGTACTTACTTATTCATTTATTCACCTTCCTACTTTTACTTAATTATTACATACATATCTTACATATTCATTTATTTAATTACATATTTATTTATTTACATACTTATTTTTACTTATTTATTTACTAACGTACTTATGTATTCATTATTTAATTACGTATTTACTCATTTACTTACTTTCTTACATATTCATTTATTTACTTACTTACTTCTTACTTATTCATTTATTTGCTTGCTTATTTACTTATTTATTTATTTACTTACTTGCTTGATGGTTCGGCCCTGTTGTTTAAAAACACTTGAC
This sequence comes from Scarus forsteni, assembly GCA_036419115.1. NCBI lineage: Eukaryota > Metazoa > Chordata > Actinopteri > Labriformes > Labridae > Scarus > Scarus forsteni. The sequence continues at coordinate 7,764,005 of JAZDUH010000084.1, read as the reverse complement.
TCTTGAAGTCAAACGTGAATATTATCATCTCTGTGATTTCCTCCCAGAGGCTGCAGCAGTTCTCGTGTTCTGTTCAGTGTCATTCTTTCTCTTCATATTTCACATTCTTTCAGTCTTATGTGTTGTTATATGTTAGTGGCACAAGCCAACGTTCTGTCACCTTCCTCTTTTACATTTTGCCCGTTGTGTTGAATCTGATACCTCACCTGTGCTCCTTGGTGGTTAAACGCTTCATTGTAGTTTCGTCATAGCCTCATTCACCCTGCGGGGATAATTATTGTTTCTTTTAATCTTGCGCCATCTTATCCTCCTCTCCATCCCTCCAGTCGCTCTCTGCCAGGAAGCGCCCTGGAGTTGAGGTATTCCCACGGAGGCGGGTCCCTCCCGTCAGGCTCCACCACTCACCTGGATCCCTTCGGTAACTCTTCCACAGGGGGCGTGGTCAGACGGAGTCACAGGGCTCGTTGGAGCTCCGCCCGGGAGGACTCCACCAAGGTATGAGCCAACATCACCACCTTCTTGAAGGAGATTGGCAGATAATAAACCACCAACAGCTTGTTTTCCTTGATTATGGTGTGGTTTCTTCTTCAACGGTTAAGAGAAAGAGGTTATTGCTTTTTGAGCACTGCAGATTTTGTGTTGTCTAACCACAAATCCAAATGATCTTTTCAGCATGTTGGACAGACTTATTTCACGTCAGTTGTCTCAATTAAAGCTTTCTTACTAACGTCTTTGCAGTAAAATAAGTTTTGGAAGAGGATGTGTATTCACCCTGATTTTGAGCCAATCAGAATTTTTGAATAACTTGTATCTGCTTAGTCCGAGTCCTTGTCTGGGAAAATATTCATTATGGACTGATACCAATACCAAAAGGGGCGAGAGAAATAATCAATTCACATAAGTATCAGGATATTTTGTTTGACGTTCTTTAAATCGTTTGTTTGTTTGTTCGTTTGTTTGTTTTTGTTCAAAAATCGATTTTTTTCCTAATTTAAAGATGCTATGAGGAGTTTCTAAGTAATTACAAAAAAGTGTCACTTTTAGATATATGCCTGATCAAAATACACACTTTAAGATGAGTTTTATAGCATCAAAATAGGTTATCTATAAATGCTATTCCTTAGCTTCGCAGTCTGGTCGGACAGGGCTGGACTGGCTCGGATACTCAACTTCGGGAACAAGACAGTTAAACCGAGAGCAAATTTATATTATTCGGACACGTCTTAGAGCACCAGGCTGTAAGTAGAGATATATAGCCGGCTACAAAACTACGATAATACGTTTTTCAAAAATTGCTTGTTGTCACACATCAAAAACTACAGCTACGTAACTAGAAAGAGATATATTACCTCGTCGCTTTGCATCCTGCAAGTTGTTGAAAAAAGAAGTTGTAAAGCAATGCAGCTCTCTGAGGAAGGTCCGAGCTGCATTCATTAGCAACACAACAAATGCACGCTTTGGCTTAGGTCACGTCTTTACGACAGTCGCCACGCGTGCTCATGGGTAGCAGAGTCTTTATGTCGCCGGAAATCGATTCTCCTCATAGCACCTTTAAATGCTTCATTTTAGTCTGTGTTAATAAGCCACTTTTAAGTACAGTTGAAGAGAGAGTATAAACAGCTGGTTAAAATATATTGCTGAATAAATCCTAAAAATGGACTCACATGTGATGTGTATTTTTCCTGATATAGTCTGTAGGCATTATCGTTGTTCACCTTTTTGCTGGTGTTAAAAAAGGCTAACTAAAGATTGCAAAAATCGGAATCGCAATTTAAATCGAATCGGCACCTTAAAAAAAATTGTACAAAATTGAATCAAGAGAAAAGTGAATCATCCCAGCCCTAGATATCAAACCAGTAATGTCATGCATCCCTACTCATTAATGTGATATTTTTCAATATTGGACACAAGCAAAGTCATTTTCTGCATCATAATGCTTCAATTAAAAGATTATTTTCAATGATAATACAAGCAGATAGAATTAAAAATAATAATGATAAAGCATTTTATTTAAAAGCCCCTTTCAGGACACTCAAGGACACTGTACAGGATCTGAACAACAGTAAAACCAACAAAACAATACAGCAATAAAATCAGCAAAACACAACAGACTACAATGGATAAGTCAGTTAACACTGGATTAACTTGTATTTAGAAAAGGACTGTGTAATAGAGGACATTTATATGAAATTACAAATATAGTACTTGAAATTACTTGAATAAAAATATAAGTACTGGTTTAAAAAACTACCCAAAAAACATATTCAGTGAAGTACCTAAGTAAATGTTATAATAATAATAACTTTATTTGTGTAGCACTTTTAAAAACAGAGGCTTACAAAGTGCTTTGACAAACAGACAAGAGGATACGGACAAGAGCTTTAGTACAAAAGAAAATAAAAAAAACAAAAAACAAAACAGAAAGCCCAGTTTAATTCAAGGTACTGTTACGGAAAAATACGTCTTGACATAAAAACACAGACAGAAGGTAAATTGAGACCATGGGGACCAAAATAAAGGCTAAAAGCATAAAGTCAGTAAGAAGAAATAAAAAGGAAGTGAAAAAAGGTGTGTCAAGAACTATATTATTAATCATAATAAAATAATGATTAAATAGCAATAAAACAACAGACATGAGCAGGAGATAAAACAATAAAAGGACTAAAAAGTCTATCTATTAAAGGATTAAGCGTAAATTAGATAAACTCTGAATCAGAGGTAAGTCATGGCAGTAGTTGGTCACTTTCTGCTTCTGCTTGATAAAAAAGGTAAAAACAAACCTCTGTCTTTGTCTCTGTGTGCAGTACCCAGACTGGGAGAGTGGGGCGCTGCTTGGCAGTGGGTTCGAGCCGGGCCTGGATGTGGGCTGCTCTGACGATGACGACAGTACCGAGCCTCGATTCGGCTCCGAGCTGCTGTCCCCCAGCGGACAGACAGACGTGCAGACGCTGGCCATCATGCTGCAGGAACAGCTGGAGGCCATCAATAAGGAGATCAAGTAAGGAAGATCTGCTGAATCTGTGTTTGGTGTGGACGACTGCAAAACTGCATCAGCCTTTGACATTCACAAAGTCTTTATCTGAGTGTGGGAACTCCGGCTGAGAGAGAGGGAGGATGTAAAAACATGTCCCGATCTTTCTAATGTTACAGCAGCCAGTGTCAGTGCTTTACCAGTATTCTGTTCAACCCTCAGGCGTAAACAGTTCAACTTTTGGCCATAATTTTGGTTGTTTTACTTAATATGGAATTATTTTTTTGCAGAAGGTGTCTTTCATGAAAAGTCTTAATGTTTAAACTTCTATTTTTTCAAAGGTTAGCTGAGGACAAATGTTTAACCCTTTGAGGTCATCAGTGGACAAAAATGTCCTCTCCTAAAAACTGCTGTAACAACACAACAGATTACTATTTTTTTGTACTTTTTTTTGCACAAATCCTTCAATCAACTTCAGTCCTAGCCAAAATTTCCAAATATTATATTATTAGTATTATATCAACCCTTTAAATGCAGATTTGGTTGCATGATGTAACTGTTTTTATGAAAAAAAAAACAGTTAAAATGAATTATGCAGGCTTAAATGTACATAACATAACAAGAGGACAAAAATGTTCTCTCCCCAAATGGCTATAAAATTGTAACATTGAGGTGCTGGTTTGTTGGAGTGGTAAGCAACCATGCATGTCCCATATACATACTTATGCTGGTCCGGGTTTGAATACAGATATATTTATATATACAGATATGTGTATATACATATATATATATATATATATATATATATATATATGTGTGTGTGTGTATATATATATATATATATATATTTATATATATATATTTATATATGTGTGTATATATATATATATATATATATATATATATATATATATATATATATATATATATATTTATATATGTGTATATATATATATATATGTATGTATGTATATATATACACATATATATATATACATATATATATATATATATATACATATACATATATACATATACATATACATATACATATATATACACATATATATATATATATATAAAACATATTAAAATAAAGCCTGAGTTGGTTGTAATACTAAGTAAAATAATGTGCCAACAAGACAAGACAAATTAACTTGAGCAGATATTAAAGGTGCTATGAGAAGAATCTGTTTCTGGCGACATTAAGACTCTGCTACCCATGAGCACGCGCGGTGACTGTCGTAATGCTGCGTTCCAGTAACCTCGGAACTGGGAGTGACATCATCTCAGACTTATCGGCGTTCCAGTTGAAGTCGGAAAAAAACATGCTGATCTACCAGGCTATTGTTAGCTGTTGTTAGCACGCCCTGCGTTGTTGTTCACAAATATCACATGAAGAATGTGATTATCACTATGGCAGAATTTTTGTAAATATAAGTCTAACAATACTATGTATACAGCTGATCTAGAGCGACACACCCCAGTCAGAAGTGCAAATAGGTTCATTAATACAGGAGCTAAATAACTGTTTACACTGGGGGCATCCATCTTCGATTGTCAACTCTGGGGTGGCGAGGTTTCACCGAGTTCCCAGTAGGAAATTCTGACTTTGGGGGACGTTCCAGTTGCAGTTTCCTACTCGGAAATTCCTACTTCTGACTACAACTGGAACACACCAAAAGACGTGACAATTTTTTGGAAAACTTAGTATGGTAGTTTTGTAGCCGGCTATATATCGCTACTTACAGCCCGGTGCTCTAAGACGTGTCCGAATAATATAAATTTGCTCTCGGTTTAATTGTCTTTTTCTTGAAGTTGAGTGTCCAGGCCAGTCCAGCCCTGTCCGACCCGACCGTGAAGCTAAGGAATAGCATTTATAGATAACCTATTTCGATGCTATAAAACTCATCTTAAAGTGTGTATTTCGATCAGACATATATCTAAAGAGAGACTTTTTTGTAATTACTTAGAAACTCCTCATAGTATATTTAAACCTTGATTTAAGACTCTCACCGAGTCAAACTTTCCATGTTTCATTGGTGGATATTTTCTCTTCATTACAACCAACTCAATGCCATATTTTTGCCTTTCATTCTTTAAAGCAAGATATTAATCTGGACTGGTTTAGTGATTGTGGATTAGACTAAGTGTTTTGCTTATATTTAACTCGAAAATAGACAAACACTTGCCAAGATCTGAGTATTTGCAGTGCAGTTTTCTAACCTAAATGTATTTATTGAAACCAGACTGATCCAGGAGGAAAAAGAGAACACAGAGCTGCGAGCCGAAGAGATCGAGAGCCGGGTCAGCGTGGCTTTGGACAGCCCGCCCATCCCTCCGTCCACCCTGGGGAGAGACAGCCGGGGGTTCATCCCCTCATCCATCACCTCCTCCACCCTGGCCTCCCCCTCACCCCCCAGCTCGGGACACTCCACCCCTCGCCTGCCTCACTCCCCGGCCCGTGAGAACGACAGACAGGTACCACAAGAGCGCAAGAATAAACTTCAATTCCTGTCTGTGCTGAACTGTTTTATCTAGCCTCTGTGTACCGCCTCCATGTTTGTGCAAACTGCTCCTCCAGACGGTGAGTCATGTAAACAAAGCATAAGTAAATCATGCAGACGGGGTCGGGAGGAGTTAAGTTGTTCATCAGCGGCATGTTAGTTTTTGGGCAGGACTGATTAAATACCTCGTAGATGGGGTGCGGGTTGGTGCCAGACACACTGGATCCAAGCTTTCTGGGAAGGTGGAGCAACAAACATGCCGTCAGCTGTGGTTGTGTAATAATGATGTGAGAAGACAGTGAAGAATGGCAGAACATTTCCAGATAATTGAACAGGTTGGCAGTGTATTTGAAGGAGAGTAAAAGAGCAAACACAAAGACAGTGCAAGACTGCTGGTTTAAAAAAGAAATGTAACCACAGGGTTGTTCCTGATCAGGTTTCTGCAGCTGGCAACCCGGGGCCAAGTGATCGGCCAGTTACCTTAAAATAAAGGAAGAAACTGTGCGTCCATGAAGAAAACCTCACAAAATGTGTCGTAACATCATTGAACCTTTGGTGTTTGTTCGAATGCCTTAGACTTTAAGTTTTTGAGTTCATTTTTGGAAAAGGGGCAGGACTAGATAAGGTATGTACTTCATACCACACCCTTTTCGAACCCTCCCAAAAAAAAGAAAAACTAAATGTGAAAATTCTCTACTGATCTTGATCTGCTTTGTCTTCCAGTGTGTATATAATTATGTTTTCTTATTACCTCCGCCAAGGAGGTTATGTTATTGCCAACATCTGTTTGTTTGTTTGTTTCTCTGTTAGCAACATAACTCAAAAAGTTATGAACAGATTTTGATGAAATTTTCAGGAAATGTCTGAATTGGGAGAAGGAACAAATGATATGATTTTGGGAGTGATCGAGATCACCATCTAGATCCAGGAATTTTTTAAAGGATTCTTTAACATTGTGACTAGGCCAGGAGGTGAATCGATTCAGAGGATTTGTTGAAACGATATTGAATTGGGAAGGGAAAGATTGCAATGCATTGATATTTCTACTAGGGATGTAACGGTTACCCATAAAATGGTAAACTGCGGTAAAATTTCCCATGGTAATCATTACCGAATCTATTAGAATTACCGTTAAACCGTGTTTGATCACCACACTGTGTCAATAACTCGCGGTGATGCTGCTCTTTGCCTGGAAAAGCTGGAACTACGTGTGTCTACCTTTCGATGAAGCCGTCTCTCGCAAACAGAGGCGCGCATGCACAGCTTGTAATGTTTTGGCCTCAGCAGTTGGAGCCTTGCTCAGACTCCTACAGGTTTTCCTACTTGAAACGGCTAAAGTCTAAAGTCTGGTCGAAGTTTGGATTTTAAAGGATGTCGAGGGGAAACTGACTGACGACTGTCACCCTGTCTAAAACACCAAGCTGCGGTGAAAGACAAAATTGCACGTGATTAAAACTGCTCTAAATCTGGAGGAGATCTGCCATTGAAAGGGGAGACCAGAGGAGAGTCATGAAGGGGGCTAACTGCTTGAGGGACTATTGTTAGTAAAACAAAAAATCAATAAATAAAAAGGCCTGGACATGGTCTAATGTAACGAGCTGTAACATGGACACTAAAGCTGCAGGCAAACTAAAATGTGTGAGTGTTTGTAAAATAGGTTAAATTTATTTTTGACTGTCTCTAAGCTTCAAACACGTTCATTTACAATTGTTTATGAAGAGAAACCTGTTTAAAGTTAAAATCCGTTTTTCTATTCTTGTAACAACACACAGTTTAAGCATTTATAACATAATAATAACAAATACTTACCAGAATTGTTTACTTTTATCTCTAATGAAAAAAGTTGAAACAGATTAACTTATAGGACATTACCTGACACAGTTATTGACAAAAAGACAAGCAAACTGTTAAAATTATAATATTAAAGGGGTTACATGATTTCAAGACTGTGTTAAAGTACTTTTTGAACATTTTGAGCACACTGCAATAATACAGTGATAATAATGATAACCGTGATAATTTTGGTCACAATAACCGTGATGTGAAATTTTCACGGTTACATCCTTAGTGTGTATATAATTATGTTTTTTTTATTACCTCCACCAAGGAGGTTATGTTATTGCCAGCATCTGTTTCATCTTTAAATGAAATTTTCAGGAAAGTCCAGATTGGGACAAGGAACAAATTATTAGATTTTGGGAGTGATCCAGATCACCATTTAGATTCAGGAATTTTTTAAAGGATTCTTTAGCACTGCGAGATAGGACTATTTTAGGCATTTGTGCACCTTTGTATGTTTTCATGGTCGAGGAATCTAAATATTTAGATGAAATAAAGATAGGACTAATATTCATGGTGAAAATCCTAATATGGGTGAGGACTGTGGTGCTGGCGTAGGTCTGCTTTTCTCGTTTGTAAGTATTCAAAATAATAAAAAAAAATCCCAGCGATATAGCCATGATTGACTGTAGTCCAATTTTCAAGTATTCCAAGTGTTATGTTTTTTGAAAGCTACTAAATATTTTGAAACTTGTATAAAAACGTAACCAAACTCAGCCGTATTCTGTTTTTCTCGGGTGATTATGTACAACTACGTGCACTTGAGCTTACATAGACGTAAGTGAATAAATAACTTCTGACAGCCATATATTCATCACTTTGGTTAGATTATGAGTTATTGTTATTGTTCTGGCAATTAGGCTAATGTAAATAATACCATTAAGTCTCCTGGATCATCAGATCCCATCGAAACATCAACATTTGGACTCCTGCAGCCATTCTGCATCAAATCAGAGACAGCAGTGGTTTCCCTTAAGGCGGGACGCTCCTTTCGGATGTTTGACTGATTATAGATATGATTTAAAGGCGATGACAGATTTGCATCTTGTCTGGCTCAGATGATGACAGTTTGCCACTTAAAGTGCATAAGCTAAGATTATAAATCATCAAATCTGACAAAGTAAGCTTAAGATTTGTATTTATATTTTATTCACATAGACAGGTTAGTAGTTATTGTGTCAACAACAGAGAGGGAAGAACAAGTTGTTGTTTATTGTTGTTGGTTTTGACTTTTGACTGAACAGTGGGCTGGGTCCATTTGGGAAAGAGAGCCTTAAAGTGACAGTAGCTCTAACAGAGCATCTCAGACTGACTGAGAATACAGGTGGATCAAAGTTATTGAGTATGTAGACCTGGGCAAAAAATTGATTAAATGGTGAATTAGATTGTAAATTTAAAAACTACGATTTTTTTTCTTGCCTTAGTCCAATTGTAAGTAGTTGCAATTATGGAAAAAAAATACAATTTTCATGATGGTCGACCTTGTAGGGTTTGCACAAGCACTTTTATAAGCTTGTATTTGTTGTTTCAGTAGATTAAATATTGATCAGAGAGTTTCATACTAATACTGTAAAAATACCTCAGCCTTTTAGTGTTTATGTAGACAAACCTGCCTACGTTTATACTACATAATCAACCTTTTATGACCCAGACTTTGACTTTAAGAGGGAAACATTTAGACAATATAAAGGCAAACTTGATTTGCTTCATTTTTATGTCACTGGGAGTTTTGGGTTTTTCTTTAAGGGAGGGAAAATCGATATTGCCCAGCCCTATGAGTATATGAAAATAAAATTAGTGCGGAATCGTAGGACTTCTTAATATGTGTATTTCAGTCTATGTGTGTGTATCCTGTCTCAATCAGGGCTGGGTGATAAGGCCTAATAATAAGATCCCAGTAGCTCTAACAGAGCATTTCAGACTGACTGAGAATCTGGTAGGATCAGAATTATTGGTATAGACCTGGGCAAAAATTGATTAAATGGTGAATTAGATTATGAAGTTTAAAACTACATATTCCAAAACCAAACAAAATTTCCCCCTTGAAGTCAAAGTTTGTATTATTAAATGCTAATTAGGTTGTTCAATTGTTGGCAGTTTTTTTTTTTTTTACCATTTTCACAAAATATCAACATGGAACTTTTTGATGAATATTTAATCCCATTTAAAAAATACAAATAAAAAATACAGGCTTATTAAAGTGAGTGTGTAAAACCTGACACAGCCTACCATATGAAAACTGTAAATGTATTTACAGTACTTATATTTTTAAACATTGCAACAGCTTACAACCAGAAGAAAAAAATAGAAAAAGTAAAAATATAAATTAGATTTGACTAGCTAGAACTTAAGTTAATACTACTACAGGGAAATTAAGATTTCCCAGCCCTATGAGTATATGGCAAATAAAATTAGTGCGTGGAATCTGTGAGGACTTAATGGCGTGTGATTTCAGTCTATGTGTGTGTGTGTATCCTGTCTCAATCAGGGCTGGGTGATAAGGCTAATTAAGGAGGTCTTCACTATGGAAAAGATTACTTTCTCTTTAATACTTCTTCAAGAGACAATCTTTATCAAGAGCTGGAAGAAATGGATACTCTTCGCAACAGCGTAAAAAGATACTACCTTTTTGTGATTTTCTTTGGTCAGTAACGGCCCCAGATATGACATAGATACTTGAGTTGTTTAAGCCAAGGTGTACCCCACAAACTATCTTCTTTGTGTTTTTATGTCCCTCTGTCTTTGTTTTTTAATGTTTAAAAGAAAAAAACAACTAAATAAAAAGTAAAAAAGTAAAAGAAAAACAGGATATCAAACAGTTAACACAGCAGATATAGAATCTATGTATATATACATAAATAAATCTTAATAAAAAATAGTTTAAATCAAAAAGCAAGTGAAGAATAAAAATAAATTGTAATATTGCTACTAGCTTGCTATCTCACTGCTGGACCTAATACTTTTTTAATTTTCTGAGAAAATAATACAAATGAATCCATATACACTTTATTGCCAAAAGTATTTGCTCACCTATCCAAATAATCACAATCAGGTGTTCCAGTCACTTCCATGTCCACAGGTGTATGAAATCAAGCACCTAGGCATGCAGACTGCTTTTACAAACATTAGTGAAAGAATGGGTCGCTCTCAGGAGCTCAGTGAATTCCAGCGTGGAACTGTGATAGGATGCCACCTGTGTGCCACCACCTGGAAGTGTTTGGGAACCACAGCAACTCAGCCACCAAGTTGTAGGCCACGTAAACTGGTGGAGTTTGGCGGTTGCCAGTAGAACGATACTTGTGGGACTGCATTGTGCCAAGTGTAAAGTTTGGTGGAGGAGGGATTATGGTGTGTGGGTGTTTTTGCTTGGCTTGCTTGGCCTTAGTTCAGTCAAAGGAACTCTGAATGCTTCAGCACACCAAAACATTTTGGACAATTCCATGCTCCAACTTTGTGGGAACAGTTTGGAGCTGGCCCTTCCTCTTCACCATGCACTGTGCACCAGCAGGTGCACCAAGACATGGATGACAGAGTCTGGTGTGGATCAACTTGACTGGCATGCACAGAATCCTGACCTCAGCCTAATTGAACACCTTTGGGATAAATTAGAGCAGAGACTGAGAGCCAGGCCTTCTCGTCCAACATCAGTGTATGACCTCACAAATGCTCTTCTGGAAGAATGGTGAAAAATTTCCCATAAACACTCCTAAACCTTGTGGACAGCCTTCCCAGAAGAGTTGAAGCTGTTATGGCTGCAAAGGGTGAATCGACGCCATATTGAACCCTATGGATTAGGAATGGGATGTCACTTAAGTTCATATGCGAGTCAAGGCAGGTGAGCGAATACTTTTGGCAATATAGCGTATTTCCAAGCCCCAGTCCCAGTAATAGAGAAAAGAATTAAATTTCACCATGAGGGATTAATAAAGTCGGTCCTCTTCTTCTTAAATGCTCCTGTACATCTGTGTGAACTGTCCAACTGCACCTCATAAAGTTATATTTGTTCCTTCTAATTCCCCTGCTTTATTTGACTTTACAGAACAGCAAAGAAGACGACCGGTCCCTCGCGCTCCTCGACTCCACACCTCCTCCCACTCCTCGTGCTCTGCGCCTGGACAGGATGGCCCTCACCCACCCCGGAGCAATGCTCGACGACCCCCGAGAGTTTCGCAGGTAGGGCCGCCACTTATCAAACATGAAGACAATGAGTCTCCTTTTTACGACTCTTCCCCCTTCACTCATGCATCTCGTCCCTCCCAGTCTCTCGGCAGATGGGAGCAGCTCCAACAGCAGCCAAGATTCCCTCCACAAGTCCAGTAAGAAGAAAAGCATCAAGTCTTCCATCGGTCGGCTTTTTGGAAAGAAGGAGAAGGGAAGGCTGGGCCAACCTGGGCGGGATGGATCTGTTTCTCTTGGTAAACATATAGAGGATGTAGGAAGGATGACACACACTGCATTCATCATGTGTTTTTAACTAAATCATGTGTCTCCCAGCATCCACCCCCTCTGAAGACCCCACTGCCGGTGACCCAATGGCGATGAACAAGACCGGGACTCTGGGACCAGCAGATAAAGACCGCCGCAGCAAGAAGAAGTATGGGATTATTAGTCCACTTCAGCTTTTAACTAACTCATGTCTCTTCCAGCATCCACCCCTCTGAAACCCGCTGCGGTGACCCAATGGCGATGAACAAGACCGGGACTCTGGGACCAGCAGATAAAGACCGCCCGCCCAGCAAAAATGTGGATTAATGGTCCGCTTCGGCACGATTCATCTTTGATTGCTTGCATGTATGTGAGGAAGGTGGTGAAAATCAGACATTCAAGCAAAAAAAGAGGATAAAAATCAATTAAACTTTATTTGTATGGCCCTTTCATACAGAGTAATTGCATTAAAAGAAAAGAAAAAGAAAAAGTAACAGAAAACAGAATTAAGACTGTTAAATGCTATCTTGTAGGAAACACAGGAGCTAAGACTATAATGTAAATATTAAATCATAAAAAGAAATTAGTTTAAAATATGCTATAATATTAATAAATAAGTAAATAAAATCAGATGTATTTATATATTTATTTAAATTCAGTAATTTGCAAACATTTAGCAAGATAAACAAAGGGTCAAAGTACAACACAAACAATCCAGACCTTAAAATAACAAAAAAAAATGAAAATGCATAACATAACAAGACAAATGCAAGAGACAAAAGCAAAACAAACATTCAAACCATAAAAAGCTAAAACAAGAGTAAAAGAAAAGGATAAAAAAAATAAGGCAGTGATAGAAATAATGACAAAAGGGCAAACGGGACAGTTGAGAAGGAAAGCAAAATAAAACAATATGTAAAATGATTATATGGTAAAATGAGATAGCTAAAAATCTGAACTGAAATTGAGAAATAGAACACATTGGGAGGGTTAAAATAAATAAATGTACAAATAAGGTTAAAATACCTATAGCACATATAATCAGCTAAATGACAGATTTAAAAGGTAAATCTTTAGTTTGTCTTTAAAACTACAGTTGTATTAAATAAATCACTTTCACTGTTCTTATTTATGTTGGACGTTTCCTTTTCATTCCAGGCATGAACTTCTGGAGGAAGCGTGTCGCCAAGGACTTCCCTTTGCATCTTGGGATGGACCCACAGTTGTGTCCTGGTTGGAGGTAATGCACAAACAGAATATGTTGGATCGCTTTTACTTGTCTTTATCTTTTCTTTGGATGAATGATACATTTTTTTAATTAATAGACAATAGACACTTCACCTATTCATTTGTCTGAAGTGCCATATGATAAAAGAATTTATATATAAGTATAATCTTTATTTTTTTAATTAAAGGACAGAAAGTTATGAGTTATGATTAGCACATGCTGTAATCTTTTTCATTTTGTAAATATTAATAGTGATGTCCATCTATGTCTTTAAAGAAGGGCTCTCCTGTGATAGCCAGTGCTTTCCTGTCAGAATTTCCTTTTTATGTCTTTGTGTGTTTGAGTAAGTGAGTGTGTATATTGGATGTGGTTTAGGAGGGGGTTGCAGGGGTCTTATGTTTTCATTTTATGCAATTATGCAATTTTTTGCTTTTTATTTCACTTATTGTTCTTTCATTTTATCTTTTTTCCCATGTAAAGCACTTTGTATTACAAAGTCCTGAATGAAAAGTGCTTTACAAATAAAGTTTGATTATTTGTAGATAAAGCCGATTTCCAAGTAATGGGTCTTTTGGAACATAAATGTTAAGTTGAATGAAACCTATGAAGTCTTATATTGTATTTTGGTATAGCTAAGGACACTGGATGTATGAATGTTTTTTTTTGAATGCCAAGAATATCTGCCAATTAGAGTTATGTGTACGTCCCTTAAATTGACTGTATTGATTTGAATTACACTCTGAGATGTTGTTTCATATTTTGCTAATTCTATGTCTGTCTTTCTTTCAGCTGTGGGTAGGGATGCCAGCCTGGTACGTCGCAGCCTGCCGTGCAAACGTAAAGAGCGGCGCCATCATGGCAAACCTGTCAGACACGGAGATCCAGAGAGAGATCGGCATCAGTAACCCTCTCCACCGCCTCAAACTGCGGCTGGCCATCCAGGAGATGGTGTCTCTGACCAGCCCCTCTGCCCCGGCCAGCACTCGATCTGTGAGTAAACGACTGTCTCACGGTCATTATCGAGATCCGAGTGCAGAGGTTGTTATTGATTCAGAGTGACAAGGCTTTAAGTGAAACGCTGAAAAAAACTCAGATCTGAAAGGATAAATTTGGTTCCTACAGCTTTCACATTGTTTATAGAATGAAGTAGAACAATATACTCACCCAGAAGGCTTTCCTGATCCAAACAGTGCTTCAGGAGATATTTAGATCCAAAATCGAGCGGCGGACATCCGTATAATGGGAGCACACAGGGCATGTACAGTGCCGCTCCTAAAACTGCATTAATCGTCCAAAAACTCATAAGTTTCACCAATATTTCATCATGATCCGCTTGGGCTACTCCTCCAAGACAGTCCGGGGTCTCTCCACCCATGTTGTCGTGACTGTGCTGACCTCTGGACTGAAACTGCTGAAAATCTACAGGCCAACATTTCAGGGCTAGGTTTAAAAAAATTGATTTAAATCTATTTTCCTTTAACTGGTTCATGATCGATCCATAAAATCCAAAGATCGATCTTTTTTTTTTTTTTTTTTCTTGGATGTGCAGAGAAGCAGCCTGTGGTATCAACTCTGCTAGTCTCTGTATCTAGCGTTGCTTTCTACTGAACAAGATCTCATGAGATGTTACTGCAAACAAACATGGTGGAAGCACTATATAGGCACCACCAGCAAGTTTAAAAGTTTAAAAAAGATGTACAGTATTTTAGATTTAACAAGTACAAAGGAAAATACGAGTTGGACAAAAAAAAAAACAAGTAATATGCAGAATGCATTGCATTACAGGCCAACATTTCAGGGCTAGGTTTAAAAAAATCAATTTAAATCTATTTTCCTTTAACTGGTTCATGATCGATCCATAAAATCCAAAGATCGATCTTTTAACTTGGGTAGTTTTTTCTTCTTTGGATGTGCAGAGAAGCAGCCTGTGGTATCAACTCTGCTAGTCTCGTGTGATCAGCGTTTAGCGTTGCTTTCTACTGAACAAGATCTCATGAGATGTTACTGCAAACAAACATGGTGGAAGCACTATATGGGCACCACCAGCAAGTTTAAAAGCTGATGTTTGGATGTACAGTATTTTAGATTTAACAAGTACAAAGGAAAATACGAGTTGGACAAAAAACAAGTAATATGCAGAAAATGCATTCATGCATATCATTAAAATATGAATAATGTAACTGCTCTGGGTTTAGTTTTTCATGTCAAAACAATTTTTAATGATGTACCAGGTCAAAAGGTCACTTTTTCTATTTACAGCACTATTTTAACTAAGATATCCAAGACTGAATAAATATCGAATTGAATCGTGAATCGATTTGAGACCTTGTAATATCAAATCGAATCGATCCAGAAAATCTGAATTGATACCCAGCCCTACAACATTTGCCAACACGGAAAATCTTTAGGAATCAATAAGGGCATCGTTAAACTGGATAGATTAGCAGGATTGCTAATAGAACTGTTATTGATAAAATCTGATCAATTCCCATCCTTAAACATTGGTTAGACATTTTTAAGACCTTCATTTCTCCTTAAAACAAAAAGAAGAAAGCAGGCTTACATGGATAAAAGACTAAACCTGTGACCAACATGCCAAGGACTTTATCCTCCAGATAAAATGTGCCCACTGGATTGGAAAGCTAAGATGATCTCTAAAAACCTGCACGTCTGATGAATGTCTGAAGAATTGTTATTTCTCATGACAGAATGAGCGAAAACTATGTTTGCGGTGACAAAGTTTGACACATGTCACCTAGAACTCAAACACAGAGAGCTCCATTATCCTAAAGTGTATCCTTCCCACACAGCCACAAAGACAAACCAGATGTTGAAAAGTGTTGTAAAACTGCTGCACGCAAACACATTTCTGCTTTTATATCTCCATTTCCGTGAAGACTAAGTCAAATAACCCAAAGCTTGCGGTCTCCTCTCGGTCTGGCTTTGCTTCACGTTAATTTACAGCAGGAATCACAATAATGAGACAAATGATCAGTCACACATACTGCTCAACACGTCTAACCGACCGATCCGATCAGCTCGCACAAACCAGCTGCACCTCTCCTCGATGGAGATCATCATGGCAACGGGAAAGCAGTCTGCTGTTGTGGTTGGTTCACATCTTCTGATGTGGTTTTCTCTTGGCACAGCGCTGTCGAGTCAGTGATTGAATAAGTAAGAAAGAGAAAACGCAGCAGAAAGGGAAGTCAAGGTAAACTGTGACATGAAATCCTGGAAACTTGTGCCTTTTTGATCGCTGTGACTTCTATCTGAACCTTTTAACAAAGTCACAAGCATTTTTTTCTGCTTTTAAACAATTAAAAACTAAACTGGATACAGTGCTCTCCCTTAAACTCAAACAACCCATTTATTTGAACTTCTCTGTGCAAAGGAGTGGACTTCACAGTTTCCATGATACCAAGCACATTTTTTAAGGGTTAGTTCAGTATTTTGGAGGTTTGGTTTTATCAGGTTCTTTACAACAGTTAAACCACCACTATGTAGTTTTTTCCACCCTAATATAGTAGTTCTAGAGTCATTGTGATGATACCTTACAACAGGTTGAATGACACCTCTGTCATGTCCTGAGGAGGTCTGTATCACCTTCACTGGCACTATGTGACTTCGATGTGGATGGTAGGAACTAAGGATGCTCCAAATATTCGGTGATCGAATATATTCGGCTGAATATTGCAAAAAAAGCCATATTTGGCCTTCGGTGGAGTGAGGTAATAGCAAGGCCGAATAGTACCATGTGACGCAATGACCAAATCAAATACGTCATTGCATGTAACTGTGGCTAAGCACACTTGTGTCAAAAGGACCATAATTAATTTATTGTGGGTTTATCCACTTCAATGCACTTTAGTTTTTTTTAATGCATGTTTTGTTTTGTTTGAAGGCCTAGTATGAATAAAAACTTTGTTAGGCTTTTTTTTAAAAGCAAAGGCTACTGGAATATTAAAAAATGTCACGATATTCAATAAACAATTTCTTTTAAAAACATGTCTAAAAATTTATTCTAAGCTATTTATACACTATTAGAAAATATAGAGAACTACTTAGCCTTCACATTGGATATTCGGTATTCGGCCAAGGGTTTATATTTTATTCGGCCATAAATTTTCATTTCCGTGCATCCCTAGAAGGAACACTTCACACTTAAAACTACACATTTTTACTGCTTTGACTGCTTTACAGCATGCGTCACTTCACCCTTGAGGTGAAAGCTTAACATTAGGAAAAAGGAGGATATAAAGCAGTTTTTCAATTTTAAAACTGATGTCATGAATTAAGAAGAACGCTACATGTAGAGCTGTTATCATGGCAGAAGCAGCAAAAAAACAGAAGAAATTGGATGAAATTGTTTTGTCGGAGTAGACGGGAAACAGAAAGTGGAAGCTTAACAAGCTAAATACCCAGACAGGGATAAACTTTGGCCCGGCATTGAGTCGCTGGTGTGAGCAAAAAAAAAAAAGAAGGGATATCCGACGGATGCTGATTTAGCTCTGTTATTGTTGCACTTGTAAGTTCATGATGATTTATTAAAAAAGAAACATGATCAGACTGTACCTTATCAGTCCACATGGTTTATTTTTCTCTTGGGACATCCTGTTGGCTCACTTCTCTTCCTTCTGTATGTCAACAAATGCACGTTGGTGTACAACAGTGCAGTTACGCTCAACAACCACAGAGGGCTCTGGGGAGCTGAAAGAAGTAATCTTACTTAGTGTGGCTTTGAAGACTAAACTAGATATAGTGCTCTCCCTTAAACCCAAACAACCACTTAATTGAACTCTGTGCAAAGAAGTGGACTTCACAGTTTCCATGATATCAAACACATTTTTTAAGGGTTAGTTCAGTATTTTGGAAGTTTGGTTTTATCAGATTCTTGACAACAGCAAAGTGAATTGGCTGAAATGACTCCCAGCAGCACTGTACCTTTAAGGAGAATGATCTGATCCATTATGCTTTGTCCACCCTTAGAAATTAGATCCTTTGCAGGACCTCAAGTTCAGTTAAAATATTAAATTACAATAAAAATAGCAAAATTAGACAAAAATATTGGGCTTTTATTCAGTTATTTCAAAGACAAAAGGGTACCCTGTGGTGACACAGTAAAATTAAAATAAGATTAAATGAGATACATAAATAAACAAATATACATGTATATATATAGGGTACTATATTGTAGACATTTCTACTTGGAGAGTACATGTTTAACTTCTGCAGAGAAGTCCAGCATTACAGATGTGTATTATTTCCCTCCATCCTCCTCCAACAAACTAGACGAGTCAGTATTCCTGAGAAATTAAATAAAATGCTCCCAAATACTGTGGAAAGATGTTGTTTATCTATGTAAGTTATCTTTTCCAAGGGTAAAAACACAGACATTTGATGAAACCAATTTTTAATACCAGGCTTCTAAAGGTGCGTACACACCGCACGTTTCTTGTACTACCACTCTCCATGCAAAGTCAATGTAGCATACAGCCGCGATGGGGCGGGGCTAACTCTCCCGCAATTCGACAGTCGCTTTTCACACTACCACATAGCTTGTCGCGCGATGTGAAAGTAAAAAAACGTTGAGCAATCAGCAGGTGTGTGCACGTGTGACGGTAACCGAGACAGACAGTTATTCATCCGGACTACAGAGAAACAATCCATGTCCGTGTGGGAAACATTAGTCAGTGAGGACATTAGTTCTGCCTAGACGGACCGTGGGAAGCTCACAGATGATGCTGCTGCAGGGCATCAGCTGCAGTGTTTTGTGTTTGATAAGTTAGAGAAAAGGATACAGCTAGAATAATGTCCGCTTATACATCCTATTATATGATGTATGATACGATCGTGGTGAAACTCGAGCGGATGTGACGTCACCGAGTGACGACCGACGGCAAAGGTGACCAAAATGAGGTATTTATAGACCCGCGACGATACGTCAGTGGGCGATGCCATTTTGGTAGCTGGGTCCCTTGCGGTGTGAACGCAGCATTACTGTTTTTCCAAGTCGTTCTTTTTGCTTGTAAAAGACACATATCTGTAAAAACTCTTTCCTTTCTTTCTTTATTTTGGGTTTTAGGGTAGATGCCTAATGTAAAGAACTTTTGCATCCAGTTCTGCATGAAAAGATAAAAACTTCTATATTCCCTTCCAAACCTGTGACCAAATTCCCTTACTTTGGAGCATTTCCATTATAACGTAATATTTGTAATCCTTAAAATTTCTTAATTTTCAATTTTTCGTCTTTTTCAGTCGACAAGTAACGTGTGGATGACCCACGCAGAGATGGAGTCCCTGAACGCAGCCACCAAACCTCCGGTCAGTGCCTCCTGCTGTCCAGTCTCTGTCACACATGCCCCTCTCTTTAAGTTCGTCATGATTATTTTGCTCAGTTTGGATTATTTTGAACATTTTGTCTGGTCTGAATCATGTTGACAAGTCTCCCCTCCTTCCTCTTCCTCCTTGCTTTGTTATTTTATCTTATTTTCTCCTTCTATATGTCCCTCTTTTTCTTTCTTCGTGGGCCCAGGCCATAGTCTTGTGTGTCTCCCTCTGGTTCCTGTTTCTGTGTGAACAGCTTCCAACTAATTACCCGTTCACTAACACACTATTCCTGCCTTTTGTCCTCTTCTCCTGCTGCTGCTGCTGTTGCTGCTGCTCCCTCCTCTTCCTCTGCCTCTCCTCCATCCATCCACCCTGTTCTTCACCCTTTGGTCCACGCTCTCCCTCTCCACCTCCACACATCTCTGTCTTTCTATCCGTCTCTGTCTCTCTCCTTCTCTGTCGGCGCTGCAGGAGCTGAAGGAGTTCAGCTGGGATCAGGTAAGGATCAACTGCACCTTCTTAAAAAGTCAGAATCAACACATCATGAATGTCAGGAATCTGACGCTGGCCACAGTGAGTCATGTGCTTCGTCACACATCAAGCTGAATCAGTGTTGATCATCTGTGCCCCCCCCTCCAGATACTGGCCTATGGTGATATGAATCATGAGTGGGTGGGAAACGACTGGCTGCCCAGCCTGGGCCTGCCACAGTATCGCAGCTATTTCATGGAGTCCCTGGTGGATGCTCGCATGCTGGACCACCTGACCAAGAAGGAGCTGAGGGGACAGCTCAAAATGGTGGACAGCTTTCACAGGTAAACTCAGATTCCTAACAATCACAACTAACAACTTCTGTTATGAATGAAATTAAACTTTATTTAACCAGAAGAACATTGAGATTATTACATTGAGGCAGCAGCACATTTGCAAAGTTACAGACATAAAATATTGTCGGACACATGAACAAGGTAGACACGCACATCCTATGTAGAGTGCTGGATCCAAAAAATTAAACATCAAAGGGTAGAAGAAAATCTGCACACCAAAAAATAGCTCCCTTGAGAAAATTTTATTTTCAATCAACAGTTTTGTTTTTTGGACGCAGAAACAAATTTTCAGTCAAAGTATTTACAGCTAGGGGTGTCCTCATAGAACTTTTTCACCTCCAATACAATACCGATATTGCAGCCTTGAGTATTGACTGATACCAATATAGATCAGATTCGATATCAGCAGGAATCATTCAGACTTTTATTACTTATTTTGTAGTATGGACTGTAAGAAAAGGCTTGATCAGGTGAGATTACTCAAACAGAGAACAGTAGTCAGCAATAGTAGGTATGAGAAAAACTGACTGATTTGTTATTAAATATGCTATGAGGAGTTCAAAATAGGTTATCTATAAATGCTATTCCTTAGCTTCACGGTCGGGTCAGACAGGGCTGGACTGGCCTGGATACTCAACTTCAGGAACAAGACAAATAAAACTAGAGCAAATTTATATTATTCGGACACGTCTTGGAGCACCGGGCTGTAAGTAGCGATATACAGCCAGCTACAAAGCTACGACATAAAGTTTTCTAAAAATTGTTTGCTGTCACACATCAAAAACTACCGCTACGTAACTAGCAAGAGATACATTACCTTATCGCTTTGCATCCTGTAAGTTGTTGAAAAAAAGAAGTTGTAAAGCAATGCAGAGTTCTGAAGAAGGTCCGGGCTGCATTCATTAGCATCATAACAAACACACGCTTTGGCTTGGGTCACGTCTTTACGACAGTCACCACGCGTGCTCATGGGTAGCAGAGTCTTTATGTCGCCGGAAATAGATTCTCCTCATAGCACCTTTAAGCAATGGATTCAATAAATCTTAACCTTAAACATAAGAATATACTACAGTTAAATAAAACAAATTAGAATAAATTCGAAGACCCCGAAAAGTAACCTAAGTAAAAACATAAACACATATTTTTAAATTGCAAAATAACCATTGTGTTTAACTTAAATATAGGCATTTTTCACAACTAAATTAAATAAGTAAATAATAAACTAGAATGCACTGCTTGTATAGGAGTTTTAATATCTGAGATTTTATATGCAGGCCAGTATAATCCGATGTTTGTTTTTTTGCTCATATCTGACCAATATCTGATATCAATATTGGCTCTCCAAGGCACAGTTTTTCTTGTAGCAGATATCAGTCAGCAGGAGCAGCAGATCTGAAGCTTCTTTCACCCATTTCAAGACGAACTTTGGGGACAGAAAGCCAAAGTAGATTTTGTGACCTAGTCACTGAACGAAGACTGTAGCTTCCAGAACTTTTCACTTGAATACAGTTACTCAAGTATGATGGAAGCAGGCCAAGTGAAGGCTTGTAAATCAGGATGTGCAAATCAGTACTTACATCTGTCAATCAATCAATCAAACTCAATTTGTATAGCACATTTAATCTAAAAATTTGTAGCACAAAGTGTTTCACATAAGAAATATAATAGAATAACAATAAACAACATAAAAAGTAGAAAATTGCGTACAATGGGAATATAAGACTCCGCCAGCCCTCACAATTCAAGTACAACACACACAATAAATTAATGAAAACCCACAAAGACATACAAAGGTGATTCTACACAGAAAACAGAACTGGAAAACTGAGGAAGCACTACTTGAATTAAAACTGAGGAAACACAGGACACATATTTGAGGCTGTGTTGGGCAGTATATGTAAGAAGTAGAATTTTGTTTTATTTATTTATTTTTGTTTAATACTTTTAGGAAGATGAGCCTTTGGATCCACTTTTTGAAACACACAAAAACCTGCAATCTGCACTAAGTGGTGCAGCGCTGAGCTCAGCTTTAATTTGTAGATTGGTGACTCCATCAAACCAGTTTGAGGAAATACAAATAATGACACTTTTTTTTTCCACAAAATCTATAAATCAGATCAGCAAGATCAGGGTTTGTTGTACCAAATATTTGCTGATCAAACAGAAAAGCTCCATTAGACTGCCTAAATGAAGAAAAATCATCATTTTTGGGTCTCTTTTCTGTGCGGAGTGGGAAATATGAAGGTGCTAAAACATATTTAGAGAGTTGTGATGTTGTTGTGACACTTGGGCCGCTCAGGTGTGTGTCTCCAGGCTCTCTTTAACTTTTCTTAAGGGGTCAAAAGGAAGTCAGGTCGTGTTAATACTTTCTGAGTAAAGGTGAGAGTGGGAACACGCCCCTCAGTTAACCCGTCCCGACCTCCCTCTGCCTCTTTGACCTCTCCCAGGGTCAGCTTGCATTACGGCATCATGTGCCTGAAGCGTCTCAACTACGACCGCAAGGAGCTGGAGCGGAGACGAGAGGAGAGCGTCCACCAGAACAAAGGTGAGCTCCAACATTATCTCATTACCCGTGCCCCCGTCCATCTGACCTCTCACACCCTGCTAATTCCTCTATTCAGGCTGAGCTGTTGTCCTGTTCAAAGCATACCACAGGGAATATGAGGCCTAAATATTACAATCATCGGTCAACCTGCTGTTTTAACCCCAAACGGTTTTGTGATTCATCGGCCCAGAATAAGTCCTCTAATATCCAAAAAAGTGGACCCCTCTAATCAGCAGTTGTCAAAGCTTGTAATCGTGGGGGTTTCCCAGAATTTTGTTTCACAGGAAAGACCTGTTATTGCCAACACCTCTAGCTCTAAAATGAAACTGAAGTGTCAAAACTTCTGCCTTTTTAAATATGTAAGGTCTTATTTTGAACAAATTTAAAGAACAATACAATTACATAAATTAGGCCTGTCACGATAACAAATTTTTCTGGATGACAATTGTCCAAAAAATTATTGCTGATAAACGATATTATTGTCTATATTATTTTGAATTTTTTCATTTTTTCGTTTATGTAATTATAATATATGTCATAAAAAAGTGACTAGACTATATCAAATGCAATAAACTTAATTTCTTAAGAGGATTTAACTGTAATTGGAAGGTCAAGATCTTTAAAATAAAATAAATTAAAACAAACATAATAAATTTAACAAAGAAAGAAAGAGGAAAACCCCCAACGAAAATGAAATGGACTCTCTTTTAGGAAAAATTGCATGTAAATGAAAATAATTATACTTATCAAAAACAATAAAAAAGACCCTGTCTTTGTAAAGAAAAAAACAAACTTCAATAAAACACCCACAACAATAATAAACAATACATAAAATGTAGTTTATACAGTTTTGGAATTGTTTGTGACATCAGTACATTCTCCTAGTCAATTCGTACTTTCTGTCAATCATTTGTAACAATGCTGGCTTTTCAACCGTGTTGAAGGGCTGCATTTCTTTTGCAATGTAGCAAACAACCATTTTGCGCTTTTATTCATATTTACTTTGCCGAGCAAACGCCTCAGTAAGCGCTGACTGTGGGGACGAAGACTCCGCTGCACCTCCCCTTCTTCGTCGCCACTGCTTTCAAACAAATGCGACATATCGGCTCGTCGGTGTTCATGAGCTCACACCTTGTTCATTCTGTTTAAAACCAAAATATTCCCACACTGGGGCTGTGGCATTCAGCTTAGGAACCGTAGCTTTTGTGCCATCATTCATATTCGTGTTTGTTTCCTCGTTACTCCTCAAGAAGCTCACCTCAGCTCTCTCGGTGTGTACGCCGATACACTCTGGTGTTAAGAAAGATGGACAGAGTGAGCCATCTTCTCATTCAGCCTCTTTGGTAGAAAGAAAGGAGGAAAACAACATGCGTGCACGTGTCAGTTTATGGAGGCCACCAAACTTACCGAGGACGTTTTTATTTATCGTTCGATTAATTGATTGATTGATTATCGTGACAGGCCTAACACAAATAAAAACTAAAATCAATTTTATCAATTTTATTTATACAGTAAGCAGCGTTGGACAGGCCCTCCCTCTGTCATATGTCCCTTATGCATGTTTGACTTCCATTTTGAGGGTTTCATCCCTTTTACAGATATCACAGTTTAAGTGATGTATTTCAATGGGTGTGTATCACACATTTCACGATCCCGCCTTCAGTGAGTCACGTGACCAGCTGCACTGAGCTGTCAATCAGTGACTGAGTCACATCATCATCTGCCTCATCTGAAATTGTCACTCAATTTCACTGTCCCTCACAGCCTCACAGAAGCCATAATATGGACAAAAAATAACATATTTGAATGGTAATTTTGGCCAGGAATCCCCCCATGTAGTTTTTAAAGCTTTAGGACTTTTTGTTTTTTCTTTCGAGGCCTAACTGCCACAGGTTGTCTGGAGCGGTATTTTCTTTCCCCATTCATTTGAATGGGAGGAGCTGGGAGAGCTGCATCAGGGTTGACCAACTTTTAGGGCTTGTCATTCGGAAACGGTTTGAGAAACAACAAATTCCCTCAGAACTTTTGTTCAGCATGGCCTCCTCTGTCATCAGTCAGCGCAAATTGCAGGCTTCCTGTTGCAGAAAGGAAAGAAAGGCTTTCGGAACCTCCTGGCACTTTTGCGGCTTGAGGAGACAAATGTTTTATTTTTGGTTTGATCTCTGTACGACATGCTTACGGGAAGTTACGGCTGTTTTACTGGGGGGTAGGGGTGTTTGGTGTTAAAGGATAAGATCGGTTTCTACAGCTTTCACATTGTTTATAGAATGAAGTAGAACAATATACTCACCCAGAAGGCTTTCCTGATCCAAACAGTGCTTCAGGAGATATTTAGATCCAAAATCGAGCGGCAGACATCCTTATAATGGAAGCACACGGGGCATGTTAGCGCCGCTCCTAAAACTGCATTAATCGTCCAAAAACTCATTAGTTTCACCAATATTCCATCATGGTCCGCTCGGGCTACTCCTCCATTACAGTCTGTGTTGCTCCAGACATGTTTTTGTGACTGTGCTGACCTCTAAGCTGAAGAAGAAGAATGTTTGCCTCTGCGCATGCGCAGTGCTCTCTGGCCAGCTGTTCTTCTCTTTGCCTCCGCATCCTCCTTTCGATGAGCTCCTCATCTGTAAACTCTGGCTCGAAACTGTAAGGACACCCATCATATTCAAAGTTCACCTCCACAACATCTTCATCCAATAGATATTCGTCCATTTTGCACAAAACTGGAAGAAGAAAGTTGTTGTGTAGCCGGCGGTCTTCCCCTGAAACAATGAGCCGCACTGGCCAGAGAGCAGTCTTCAGTTCAGAGGTCAGCACAGCCACACAACATGTTTGGAGCGACACAGACTGTCTTGGAGGAGTAGCCCGAGCAGATCATGATGGAATATTGGTGAAACTAATGAGTTTTTGGACGATTAATGCAGTTTTAGGAGCGGCGCTAACATGCCCCGTGTCCTACCATTATATGGATGTCTGCCGCTCAATTTTGGATCCTGATATCTCCTGAAGCACTGTTTGGATCAGGAAAGCCTTCTGGGTGAGTATATTGTTCTACTTCATTCTATAAACAATGTGAAAGATGTAGAAACCGAACTTATCCTTTAATTTTCTTCATTTTATCAGATTTTTCGCCACACCTGAGGTATTTGCCAGTTTTGGTGAGTTTTTGAGTATGTTTAGGGGTCAAATTAAGCTAAATGCATTTGGTTGAGTAAAAAAACTTGCAAAGCAGGAGCAATACATACTGTATACATACACACACATACTCACACACACACATAAATAAATAACATACATACATATGGGGCAAAACAAAGATGTAATGCACAAAAAATCACAAGCACTGCCTCCGGATGCTCAACTGGTTTGGAGTGTGCAGTAAACTAATGAGAATTTTTTATCACTCAGTGGTTGGATCTGTCCTAATGTTTGCCATTATCTCTTGGTTTAAGTCAGTGTGAATGTGTGAAGCAAAAAGGTGTTTCTGCATCCGGTTGAGAAAGAAAATTGTGTACGGTTTTTGTTGTGAAAATACTGACATTTAATTGATTAAAATTTGAATAAAGGGAATTTTTGAGTTGTCTAAGAGAGTAAGGTTTGGGTAAGATATGGGTGGGTATATATGAACATGTCTTTCCTGGAAAAAAGCATGAAAAATGGGGTGCATGTATATGAGGTTGTGTTATATATGAGAAATTACGGTATGTTGTTGACTTAGGTATTCAGATGACGCTTTCTGTGCTGCTAGCAAAAGCTAAACATAGACACGGACCCTGTCGTCATTAAATCACACCATGAATGATGTTTGCACATTTGATCCGGGATTTCTACACTTGCTGCCAAAGCATCCTAAAACGGAAATTGTAATCAAAAGGGGGAACCTGGGACAAAAATCCTATCAGCACCCAAGGCCCTTTATTTGTAATACACTTTTATTTGGTTGGTACAAAATATCCACACAAATCCAGAAAAAATCTTCCACCAACATCATGGATATTACATTTTAATCTGTGTCGCAAAAATAAATATAAAATCAATCATGGAAGATAAATATTTCACCTCACTAATCCAGGGATGTGTCCCCTGAGAGCAGCTGTTCACACATCCGTAAAGGTCTAATCTCAGAGAGTCTGATCATATTTATGACGTTTGGGGGAAACCCGTCGAAAATCTCCACTGAAGATGATGACATTTGTTTTTTAGTTTCCTAATCTGCTCAAAGTGTTGAATCGCCTTGTAATATGGAAATGTAATCTAAACCACAGAACACAAAAGACCAGTGTAGTGGTTTTGAATGTGGCATTATTTAGATGTAAATGTCATTTTTGTTTCATTCACTTTTTTCATGAACTGCTGAACAAACATTGAAAGTGACAGCTCGATTTGCAGAGACTTGTTTTTGCTTGTGATGCCATAACAGGGTTAGGTGTGAGTTTTTAGGGTCATGATGGTACTTTATCATGGAAATATTGCTTATAGATGTAACAGCGATATGTGAGCTACCTTGGCGAAGATTTTTGCTCTCTTAGTGCTTTTAGTTTTTTAATGTGGCTCCATTACTTTTCAGAACACCAGACTCAATCTGTAAAAACATGTATTTAAAGATGCTATGAGGAGTTTCTAAGTAATTACAAAAAAGTCTCACTTTTAGATATATGCCTGATCAAAATACACACTTTAAGATGAGTTTTATAGCATCAAAATAGGTTATCTATAAATGCTATTCCTTAGCTTCGCGGTCAGGTCGGACAGGGTTGGACTGGCCTGGAGACTCAACTTCGAGAACAAGACAATTAAAACTAGAGCAAATTTATATTAAGTCTTAGAGCACCGGGCTGTAAGTAGCATTAATATAGCCAGCTACAAAACTACGAAACTAAATTTTCCAAAAATTGCTTGTTGTCACACATCAAAAACTACCACTACGTAACTAGAAAGAGATACATTACCTCGTCGCTTTGCATCCTGTAAGTTGTTGAAAAAGAAGCTGTAAAGCAATGCAGAGTTCTGAGCAAGGTCTGGGCTGTATTCATTAGCATCACAACAAATATACGCTTTGGCTTGGGTCACGTCTTTTGGTGCGTTAAAGTTGTAGTCAGAAGTAGGAGTTTCCGAGTTCTGAGTAGGAAACTGCAACTGGAACGTGCCCTGAATTTGGAATTTCCTGCTGGGAACTTGGTGAAACCTCGCCACCCCTGAGTTGACAATCGAAGATGGATGCCCCCAGTGTGAACAGTTATTTAGCTCCTGTAATAATCAATTTATTTGCACTTCTGACTGGGGTGTTTCACTCTAGATCAGCTGTATACATAGTATTGTTAGACTTATATTTACGAAAATGCTGCCATAGTGATAATCGCATTCTTCATGTGATATTTGTGAACAACAACGCAGGGCGTGCTAACAACAGCTAACAATAGCCAGGTAGATTGGCATGTTTTTTTCCAACTTCAACTGGAACGCTGATAAGTCGGAGATGATGTCACTCTCACTTCTGAGGTTACTGGAACGCAGCATTACGACAGTCGCCACGCGTGCTCATGGGTAGCAGAGTCTTTATGTTGCCGGAACTAGATTCTCCTCGTAGCACCTTTAAATACTCTTAAACTTAACTAAAAACACTTTTCTTTTTATATTGTATGTATAAGACAGTATCATCTGCATATCGATGTAGCCTGATGTGGAATCATGCAAACCAGTCTTGAGGGAAAAATAAGATTAATGTCAAAAAAAGAATCATTTTGTTTGTCATTTATCTTTTGTTGCATTCTGATTGTTTTACTTTAAAGGAGACATATCATGCTGATGCATGATTTAATACTTACATATAATATAATAAATTTGAAAACAAGACCTTACACCCCGTTAATTTTCAAAAAATTAGATATTGTATTTTTTCTGATATCCTAGGACGAGATTTGATGCCTCTGAAAATAGGTCATTGCGAGATGACCGCGAGATTTCAAATGTCGTGACATCACGAGGTACCTTTCTGTTTATTGGAGTAATCTGATAAAACACTTCCTCCTCTGTGATGTTCGTCAGCCACAAAACCATCAGTCAGGAACACATCCAGCAGCAGGGGTTTATAGCTCCCTAGCTCACAGTCACTCATTACCTGCTCTGGCCTGTAGGGGAACTCAATACGCAGTCGCTGCTTTGAGCCTGAAGGAAAATACAGTAGAAGAAGAAGGACAGGCTGGCTCAACCCCCGATAGAACTGACCAATCAGAGCACAAAGGGCTGTGACGTTGCGAGGTAACTTTAGGTCATCCTGAGATCCTCGTGTTTCAACGAGACCTTGTTAATGGCCTAAAATTAGGATTTTGAGAACGCTATTGTGGGGCAATGAAGGAACTAAATGACTTGTACTGAGGGCAGAAATGCTTTACAGGCATCCTAGTCTGGCATAGTGAAAAGGAGAAACAAGCATGATATGTCTCCTTTAAACTTAACTCATCATTTGAGACATTTTCTCTACTTGATCTCATGACCAGGATCGAGATGGCACCGTGGCTTTTTTGTTTATTTAATCTTATCTTCTACTTTTGCCTTACCCTTTATTTCATTTTGTCTTTTTTTTTACTTCCTTGTATCAGAGAAAACAAGTGCAGGAGTAAAATTCCTTGTATGTGCCACATACTTGGCTATAAAAACAGATTCGATATACCTGGAGTACTGTGACAGTCTGAATATTATAAGTGATGTGATTTCTTTTATTCATTTATTTATCTTTTCCTCTGACCCTTACATAAAATTATGTGCAGTAGATGTAAATATTTTCTTTTTTAATATTTTGTTTCTTCCCACATTTTCTGGACTGCATTTAGATACAATATATACACGACATGTATATCCTGCTCTTTTGACTAAATCAGAAGTTTAATAACTAAAGAAAAAAGAATCATTTTAATTTGGGTCACCAGTAAAGCTAAAAGATTTATCATTTTCAGGTCGATATCGCAATTTCAGACAAAGCAATAGTATGATTGCCAAAGCAGCAATTATTTACAGCGCTCCTGACCCAGGATCTGTTGTGTCAACTATTCAACAAATTTGGAGGCAGTTTGCAATTAAAGGAGTGCTGGTTATCAGGTCAACGTAAAGCCTCTGTTTAGGAGTAAAAGTATCCCTTAAATAATGATAGCAGGGTATTTACCTTCAATATAAGATGATGAATAATGAGTTAGGTACTCTCGATCATTGATTTCCTTACTGTTACTGTCCAAAGTTACCTTTCCATCACCTGATTTTCAACAAGACCCCTTCAAAGTGTGAAGGTAGGAACTCCCAACCTCTGCTGACCATAAAAATCATTTGATTTTTTACATTCCATTTTGACATTTAAACCACAAAAACTTCCCAAACTTTCCAAACAATAAACAAAACAAAAGTTTCCTTTGATTCCACAGTGAATCACAAAGCTGGCTGGGAAATGTATGGACCACCTCGTAGCCCCCCCCCTTCACCTTCTCCCTGGAGATTACAAGCTGCGGCTTTCTAGAGCAATTTGGCTGGATAATGATTACATAAATGTCAACACTCGCGGTCATTAAACAACTCCCCTGCCCTCCCACCGCTCTGCCTCACAGTACACATGTTGTACATTTACAGGCGATTCATCTTGGCTGATTTCCTCCCTGAAGAATTCACAGAGTTGGGAACTGTGTGGGTTTTTTTAGGCTTGACCATTTTAGTCCATGTCAGAGAATACATCAGTTCAGATGTAGATTTTTACCACTTCTCTCCTTCACTTGTTAATACTTCATTGGCAGTAAAGCCCCTTTGGTGGCATATTAATAAACCAGAGCAGCCCTGCATCTTTCATCCAGCCTGAGCTTCAGGAAGTGAGCTGAATATTAAGAAACCTGATCTGGATTATAAAAACAGCGAGCAGACAGCTTGCCGTTCGCAGATGGATGCCTCCTCTCTATTCTCCTCCTTCCTCACCTTCTTCTCTCGTTTCTCCAGATGTGATGGTTTGGTCCAACGAGCGCGTGATGTGCTGGGTGCAGACGCTCGGCCTGAAGGAGTACGCTGACAACCTGCGTGAAAGCGGCGTCCATGGGGCTCTGCTAGCTCTGGACGACACCTTCGACTACACCGACCTGGCCCTGCTGCTGCAGATCCCAAACCAGAACACACAGGTAAAGGACGGGCGGTCAAGGGTTCATGATGGGAATAGATTTTTAATTTAGAGTTGACCTTTGCTAAGCCCCTCCCACAAACGGCTGCTGTCTAAGACCCTGTTTACACAAATCCAAAGAGTTTTCTTTGCGTTTTGGCCTCCCGTTTCCGTGGGAAAGGTGCCTAGTGTGCCTGAATCCGCAAACTTTTTAAACCAGAGTCCAGGGTGGAAAGTTTTGAAAACGCACGGCTGCCCGGCTTTATATAAACGGCATTCAGGGTTTTAAGGTAACGTCACCGTATGTGCAATACTCTTTAATGTGAAGGCTGCGCGCGCATACCAGGAACAACAACAGCTTTAGCCGTCTACCGAACAATATGTGTGCCATTTACCGTGCTCGGTTTGTTATCTAGACAAAACTATCCAGACAGATTTGTACTCTGTACGTGTGTTGTAACAGCGCTTTTTCTCTGCAAACCTACATCATGTACTGGACTGGCATGCACGCTACAACATTTTCATTTGTCTGTCTGATCGCGGATTGCTTTTTAAAATGCATCGGTAGAACCTTTGTGTTTCAATTGGGAGCGTTTCCGTGTAAACGGGGCATAATCCTACGTCAGCCACCGTTACTATGCACATGAGGCCTGTCAGGCTTTCAGCAGAAAACCATATGCCTAAAGCCTCAGTCAAGCATTCCCGTTTCTCATGGTGGTTGTGCACGAATGTCATAATCCTAATGAAGCATGCTTTGGTTGTGGTGCATGCGCTACTTGGTCTAGATCAGCGTTGTATAGTCGTGGATGAATGCCTGGGGAATGGGGGTCACACATTCCTGTTTCTCATGGTGATTGTGCACGATTGTCATAATCCTGATGAAACTTGTTTTGATCGTGGTGCATGCGCTACTTGGTCTGGATCAGCCTTGTATAGTCGTGGATGAATGGCGGGGAACGTGAAAGGGTCCCGACAGTTTTGAACTGTTCAAAACTGCCGGGGAGAATCATTGCTCTCAGTATAGCGGGGTGGAAGCCTAATGAAGTCCTAAGGTGAACGATATTAGCATGGCATGTACGGAGCTCAATCGGGCCGATCGTGGCTCAATCCTGAAAGCTTTCTAGGGACAATTGACAAGGATGTATCTGTTTGTGTCCTGACTGTGTTGCATTCAAGACGGCGCAAGCGACGGGGCTCAGTCAGGGCTTACGTGACGCAAAGTGAGCTCCAGCGGTCTGACCTCTTGTTAGCGGGATGGAAATTCATGGACTCCTTGTCATATCGTTGTATTAACCTAACTGGAGCAGGACGAACACCCCTGAAGCGCTGTAGAAGCTCTACTGACGGTGTATTTATGGGGTGTGTCCAGGGGTGAGACAGTCACTTTATCCCGTATCATAGCGATCACACCAGCCTTGCCAATCATGTACAGTCGTGCACAATCGCTATGAGAAAGAGGAATGTGTGATGGGGGCATAACCACTCCGCCAAACCAGCACCCCAGCATAGCCACCTTTAACTGACTCAGGCAGTGACATGCTGATATTTCCATCCCCACTCTAAAGCCGTTACTGATGCCTAACATTACCTTACATTACATTACTATCAGAACTGTCTGCATTATGATTTGTCAAAGTCTGTGTGGTTATATCCTTATTTTGTCCATTGACAGATTTAGTGTGTGAGCCTTGGAACCACAAACTATTGCATCGCATTTCTTAATAATCTAACATTCATTTTTCCTTCCACACATAAGTTTCTGATGTGTTATTTAACTTTGTTTCCGCAGAATTATAATGCTATTGCATGTTTTTTGTTTAATTTAGCTGTAAAGGCATCCATAAAAGTATTTCATTTATAGTTATTTATGACACAATCCTTCTTCATAGCAAGACAGATTAGCGTTGTAATGATCCAGACAGTAAAGTGTGGTATAAATTATTTTCTTTGTTCCTAAACCAAAACATAATTCAATTTATCTTCTGAGCCGTACATAAGCCTGAGCATGTTATAGCGCTCGCACTCATCATTAAAGTAATACACCAGGGTGCCCTCTTGGCTTGGGAGTGCAGACTTTAACTGTGAGTGTGGCCCTCTGCATCTCCGTGCCTGTAATTTCCTGTTGGCTCTTTGCTGTCTTTAATAAAGGGCTTAAAATACCTCATCTGGTTTAAAGCAGTTCAAACATGAGCTAATGAATGCCAGTGCAGCACAGCCGCCCTGGAAATGTGTCATCTGCAGAGTCCAAATGAGTCTGAGCGCTCTGCATCACCTCTCTCCTGCAGGCCCGGCAGCTCCTGGAGCAGGAGTACAACTCGCTCATATCCATGGGAACCGAGAGACGGCCCGACGAGGTCAGCGCGCTAATCGGCTCAGAGAAGTTTCAGAATAAAGTTTGACTGTCAGGTAGGGCCGTGTGTCTGTTCTCACTCCGTCTGTCCGTCTGCCTGTCAGGATGGAACGAAGACGTTCACACGCTCGCCCTCCTGGAGGAAGATGTTTAGGGAGAAGGACCTCCGGGGCGTGACCTCCGACTCCGCCGAGACCCTGCCTGCTAACTTCCGTGCCTCAGCCATCGCCACGCCCTCCGTTACCCTGAGAAAGGTTCAGAGTGATGGTGAGTGCGACCCCCGACCTCTGACACTCTCGCTCTCATGTTCGGCTCCTCAGAGGCCCTGAAGGCGCTTCCTGAATTAGACGATGTGAGAAGGAGGACCTGTTACTCTAGACGACGTTACTCACACGATGAGCACGACAGGAATCAGGACAAGAGGTCTGATGTAGCACGTTAGCAGGGGGAGGTGTACCGAAGTAAAAGTTTTCTGCAGGTCAAATTTGAGCTTGAGTATACATGTGATTACTGTCAGAAATATCTCAGTGCTGCAGAGGGATAGTTTTTGTTAGGTTGATAGATTCTTTAAGCTCAGTAAAGTGTGCTTTCATCATATAGATGTGTGCAAATCTCAAAATAGCAGAACAATAATATCATAAAAATACCTTAGATATAGTTTTCTTTCTTTTATCTCAGACATGCAGATTTTTCACGTATCCTGACATGTTGCAACGGAAACTTCTGCCTTCCTCAGAAGTGTTACCACATGATAGGTGTAACACCAGCTGATTTAACGTGTCACACCTATCATGTGGTGACACTTCTGAGGAAGGTGGAAGTTTCCGGCGAAACATGTCAAGGTACGTGAAAAATCTGCATGTCTGAGAGAAAAGAAAGAAAACTATATCTATGTAATTTAAAGACATAATGAACATTCAACTATAATACCTTTATTTGTACAGCACTACCAAGAAAGAGGTTTACAAAGTGCTTTGACAAAGAGATGAAAACATACATACAGCATTTACAACAGCTTCAGCATAAAAAGAAAATAAACACAAAACAAAAAGCCCAGTTTAAACTAAGACACTCTTACAGAAAAACACGTCTAGTACAAAAGAAGAAACATGTAATGTAAAATGAGACAATGAGGACTGAAATAAAAGCTGAAAAAAATAAAACCAGTAAGAAAAAGTAAAAAGGAGGTGAAAAAAGGGTGTGAAAAGGAAGATATTATTGGCAATAAAATAATAAAAGCAACTGGAAAAGCCCTTGGAGAGTGCAGACCTCCGCTAGCGCCACAGTCCTCACCCATATTGTGATTTTCACCATAAATATTAGTCCTACCTTTATTTCATCTAAATATTTAGATTCCTTGACCATGAAAACACACCATTAGCAATTGGATCTATAATGGTATCTATTTTAGTTCAGTAGTTATTCATGAAAATCACCAATCCAGACGGTGATCCGGATCACTCCCAAAATCAAATCATTTGTTCCTTGTCCCAATCCGGACATTTCCTGAAAATTTCATTGAAATCTGTCCATGACATTTTGAGTTATGTTGCTAACAGAGAAACAAACCATGTAACAAAAAAAAAAACGCTGGCAATAACATAACTTCCTGTCTGAGGTAATAATATAATAACTTTATTTGTGTAGCACTTTTAAAAACAGAGGTTTACAAAGTGCTTTGTCAAAGCGATGAAAACATACAGACAGCAATTAAAAGAGCTTCAGCATGAAAAGAACATAAAACAAAAAGCCCATTTTAAAACAAGGCAATGTTACAGAAAAAAACATCTTGTCATAAGAATCCAGACAAAATAAGAAACATGCAACGTAAAATGAGACAATGAGGATCGAAATAAAAGCTAAAAAAAACATAAATCCAGTAAGAAAGTGGAATGACAGTAAAACAATAATAATAGAAATGATAGAATAAAACAGACATGAGCAGAAGATCAAAACATTAAAAAGACTCAAAAGGTTATCTATAAAGGATCAAAAGTGTAACAAAAGTGAAGCATGATTAGACAAAATCTGAATTTGAAGTAAGTCATGGTATTAATATGAAACATAACTGCAAATAAGACAGAGGAGATTTCTGTGTTATCAAGTTAAGAACAGACACACCGAGCGCTAACAAGATCTCATGTTGATTTGCTGTTTAAACAGAGCGAGTGCATGGCATATATACATGTATTTATTTTTAAGAGATTGTTTTTGTTAGATGTCTAAGTTTTTGTAAGTGTTGAGGCCCATGGCACGAGTAACCATAATTGCCAGTTAAACAACTGGCTAGCTCTGCACCTAAGGGGAGATAGCCAGGTATGGATGCTAGGTTAGTCTATCTTTATTTGTGTAGCATCAGCTTGCAACACTAACCAAAGATTAATGTAATAATCTGTTTACCTCTCATGCAGACACACCAGTGGACCACATGTCCTTGAAGCTAGTAGTCTAGTCTGTTATGTTATCAATGCCTCTTGTCTCTGAAATACTGAGCACTTGACAAGACTCCGCTGAACTGAGGGGGTAAAAGGCAAAAACGGGCCTGTGGATTTGTCAAAGTGGGCCAGTGGTTTTGCACATAATCAGCACACTGTGGTGCCCAAAGTGCTTCCACGCAGCACTCCTCACAAGTTTGTGTTTTTTTGTTTGTTTTTGGTGTCTTCTATTTCTTGAAATATCTTTTTATGTGACTATCAGGAAGACTAGATGAAGCTGTTGTTGAGGTCAAGAGAGCACTGGCCAATCAGGTTTGCTGGGAGTGCCCTCTGCTGGATCAGGTGGTACACTGCTGCAAGTGCCCTAATGTTGAGTTTTTAGTTTATATTTAAATGTTTTTTTACACTTCAAGTACATATTTTTAGCCCCATATTCAAATAGATATATAAGGTGACAACCCTAGAAGATGCATTAGGAGTCATTAAAAGTATATGAACCAGACTAAGGCAGATGTGAGCACTTTTAGTAAAAAATTGTGACTGTTTTAAAGTTTCTAGTCTAGAAAACTTAAAAAATGAACGTAATAGAGAAATAATAAAAGATTAGAAAGTATTCTCCACTTATTAATATCCATTATATGTTTTTGGAAAGAGAGCAAATCCCAACATTAAAGAGTTTTAAAGAAGAAAATGTGACATTTCAGCCTAAAAGACCTTATTCAGTAAAGCTTTCAGTACTTATTTTTTTGTTTCATGTGTCCAAACTTGATTAATGAGGTTGTTAGAATGAATGATCACAACATTTGTTTCTCCGTTAACAAATGGCTTTCGTTACATAACCCCAAGAACAAAGTTGCAAGCTCTGAGCTGGTGGTTGTTTTCACGCTACCGGGCCATTACACTGTGCTGGAATTTTCTATGTAAAAAAAAAGAAGAAGAAGCTGGGAATAACAAGGAGCAGACGGTTCAAAGCACAGAGGAAGACTATTATCCCCGACTCCTCTTCGTAATAAGAAAGCCTGTGGAAGGTCAGCGCTGTTACAGACGGTACAGTTAAAATAATGACTGTGTGTCTCTCTCTGACAGCTAACTCTGGAGCCCGGGGTGAATCTGCCTCAGTGAGGACGTACTCCTGTTGAAGGGCTGAGGTGAGAAACACGCTAATTAAAATGTCTTGAAACATTTAAGTCCATCTCTGAGAGAGAGACTCTGTTTACGGCTCCTTTGAACATCCAGTTTGGTCATTTAGATACAAAGACGACGGCCTGACCGATCGGTGCGGTGAAGATTATTCAGCAGCAGATTTCTGGGATTATCTGGGCTTCCTTTAGATCAGGGGTGGGCAAGTGGCGGCCCGGGGGCCAAATGCGGCCCTCCACATCACTAAATGTGGCCTGCCATTTATTCCCAAAAACCAGCAGCTGTAAATATGAATAAAACTCAGATATCCAATAGAAATAATTCTATATAACCTTATGTAAGTTATCAATCAATCAATCAAAATTTATTTATATAGCACTTTTCATACAAAAAAAAATGTAGCACAAAGTGCTTTACAAACAGACAAATGAGTTAAATGAAGGATTTATAACCCAAACCCACTCCACCCAGCCCCTGAACCCACCCACACCGCAATCCATACACAGTGTTGATAAAAAGCATCATAAATAAAAGACAATAATAAAGTACTCTGCTGTACCCAGTACATACTGAGGAAACACCATCATAAAGGTTTAAAAATGAGAAAACACAAGGTTAGGTTAAAAGTATAAAATTAGATATATCATGAAATAAAATAAGAAAATGAATTTTGAAAAAAAAAAAAGAATAAAAAATAACTTGAAATTAAGTTAAAATATACATATATATATATAATAATAAATAAATAATGAATATAGAATAAAATAGGAGAACTAGAAAATAAAATAAGGAAAAATAGAAAAGATTTAAAAAGAAAAGATAAAAAATAAAATAAGGAAAGATAGCAAAGATAAAAAATAAAATAAGATAAAATAATAAAAAAGTGGCCTGTAATTAGAATAAATGAAATCACTTAAAGGTAGTTCAGGTAAAAGCTCGATTAAAAAGGTAGGTTTTGAGTTTGTTTTAAAGACATTAAAGGAATACTACACCCAAACAACGATTTGGCCTCATTTTCTACTCACCCTCATGCTGAACAACACTGTGGAGTAGTTTTGGAACATCGAGGATGCAGCCGGAGATCTGGGGGGATCCTCGCTGTCCACTGACATTGATATCATGACTTAGATAAGAGCCCGAACAAACAGTGTCCTTAAAAGTCCACAAAAAGTTGGCAATATTCCTCCATACTGCTCGTGCGCTGTAATCCAAGTGTCCTGAGAGGGTAACGTCCACCATTTACTCGAAACTACATCATTTAGCACATGTTTATAGCCTAAACAGTACTACTTGGCATTTCTATGATACACTTACGGGTGCCCTCACGGAGCATGACTGACCAAACCAAGCGAATCGCACTCTGCAATAACTAGGGCGTAGAACAAGAAATCCCACATTCTGCTGTGAGCGACGGTGACGTGGACAGACACAAGAGGGGTCAGCAGAATGTGGGATTTCTTGTGTTCTTGTTCTACGCTCCTAGTTATTGCAGAGTGCGCATTCATTTGTTTTGGTCAGTGGATCATAGAAATGCCAAGTAGTACTGTTTAGGCTATAAACATGTGCTAAATGATGTCGTTTCGAGTAAATGGTGGACGTTACCCGCTCAGGACACTTGGATTACAGCGCACGAGCAGTATGGAGGAATATTGCCGACTTTTTGTGGACTTTTAAGGACACTGTTTGTTCGGGCTCTTATCTAAGTCATGATATCAATGTCAGTGGACAGCGAGTATCCCCCCAGATCTCCGGCTGCATCCTAGATGTTCCAAAACTACTCCACAGTGTTGTTCAGCATGAGGGTGAGTAGAAAATGAGGCCAAATCGTTGTTTGGGTGTAGTGTTCCTTTAACATTAGGTGCAGCCCTCAGGTCTTCAGGTAGGTTGTTCCATAAACGGGGACCATAGAAGTAAAAAGATGTCTCACTGTATGTTTTTGTTTTAACTTCGGGAACTGTTAACAGAGAACTTCCTGAAGACCTGAGGGCTCTAATGGGCTCGTAAAAGCAAATCAGATAAATATGAAGGACTAAGACCATTAAGAGCTTTAAAAACCAGTAAACGAATCAAAATCGATTCGAAAAGTAATGGGCAGCCAATGCAGAGACCTTAAAACCGGTGTAATATGGGCTCTCTTTCTGGTCCCCGACAGCGTCCGTGTTATTTACAACCTTACTTTGCTGTCTGACACGTTTGCAGGTAGGACCCAGAAGCAAGCAGTTTGATTAGAACAGTCTTTATTAACCAAGTTCAGAAACAGTTCAGTGCGGGTTGCGAACCCGCGACCAGGAGATCTGTGGACAGGCGCTCTCCTGACTGAGCTAACCCGGAGCTGAACAGCTGTCGGTTCCCACAGCCTTTTCAGGGAAGAGGCTGAGGACGGAGAGGAGCTCAAACAGTCTTTACAGGAGTAGCTGATTCTTGGCGGGGCTTCAACCCGCACCAGCGAACTTAAGAGGTGAACACTCCTCTGATTGCAGCACCTCAGAGGAGTCCAAAACTGACACCCACACCGTTGAAACAGAGAACAGGCTGTGGCTTGGCGAGTCGAACCCGCGACAGCTCGGTCCACAGTCGGACGCCTTACCGACTAGGCCACCCAGGCGATGCAGTGACAGAAGCTCACACAGTCTTTATAGAAAGAGGTGAAGCAGGCTTGACTCACGCACAGGCGAGCTGAGGCGCTCAGGAACACTTGGAGGAGGATTCAGGCGAACTCGCGTTGTCGAAGACAGGCAGGAAGACAGACACCAGGCGATTGGCTGGCGTAGAGCAGACTGGGTTCGGCAACTGGAGGCGGAAGCAGGGTCAGGTACCAGGCGTGGGTCTGGCGTAGAAGCGGGCTGGATTCGGCAACAGGAGGCGGAAGCAGGGTCAGATACCAGACTTGGGTCTGGCGTAGAGCGGGCTGGATTCGGCAACAGGAGGCGGAAGCAGGGTCAGATACCAGGCGTGGGTCTGGCGTGAAGCGGGCTGGATTCGGCAACAGGAGACTTCAGCAGGATCGAAAGTCGGGGATTCAGACAGGCGGGTGAATACAGGACAGAAGCTAGTCGATACCTTGGAGTCGAGCGAGGTCAGGCGTATGAGGCAGAGTCTGGGGCCGAAACTGGTCGGCAACGGGTGATCAATCCGGGAAACAAGTCTGGACCTTTCAGCATGAGTGCGACGACAGTCTGACACTGGTTGAGTGTGGAGCTGGGGCTTTTGTAGCTGGCTTGATTACGGGAGATGAGGTGCAGGTGTGAGCAGCAACACAGGTGAGGTGAGTCTGGGCTAATTAGGGTGCAACAGGGAGTGACAGGCTGCGGGTGAGACTGAGGCTGAAGACTGAGATTGTGACACTGTCATAGTGTCTAAATCTCTTTCATGAAGCCGTTAACATTATATTAAGTATTACTCAATATTATATTTAAAAAATGGCAGCAGCAAAATATTTGAGCTTTAAAAATTTGAAAAACACATTTTATTGATTTGAAAATAGCTTCTTTGGCTTTAATCCTGTGTATATTAGGTAAATTAGCTTGAATTCTGTATCAAGGTTCCCACGAGTCCTGGTAAATCTGGAAAACCTGGAAAATGTCTTACCAATTTTCCAGTCATAGAAAACATATAAAAATAAGAAACAGAAACATATCCTGGAAAATCTTGAATTGTCCTGAAAAGTGATTTACCTTTCTCCTACCTTGTTAGTGAAAAATATCAAGCAAAGGAAGTGAAGTGAAAATGTACTTGGTAACTATTTCACACTTAGCCATTAAATACGAGGAGATAATGATGCAAGTGAAGGAATAAAATGTAAAAATAAATGGTGACAAAAATTATTAATTTATGAATTTACATCCCTATTTGGTTCTGATCTGAACAGGTTCATGTGGAAGGGGAGTGGGTGGAGTTAAAGTAGAAATACCTCATTTTCTGTTATATACATATATTTCATATATTTCATATATATATATACATGTACTGTGATTTATATATTATTTGATTTATAAAAAAAGAGTTGGAGAAAAAATGGCAAAATGAAATTTAGGATACTTAAACAGTAAATCAACAAAATATATTTATACAAAACAGAATAGATAAAGATTTAAAATAATTAAAACCCACACATTTATAACAGTAAGAAACTACATACAAGCCAGACTAAACAGATAGCAAGCAGACAGTGTTCCTGCAATAGAGATATAGACAGAAATAGAATAGAATAGACAGCTTTGTCATCATACACAGTGTACACACATACACAATGTACAATGAAATTTGAAAGACAACTCTGATGGTGCGACAGAAATAAGGTATAAAAATAAAATAAGAATAAAAAAGTAAGTTAAATAAAATATTTACAAGGGAGCATTATGAATGTACAAGAGTGCAGTAGACAGCATGATAGCAGCAAAAAAATGGAGATAGATACATGATATATGATTTCCAGAAAAGAGTGGGAGCCCTGAATCGTCTGCAGCTCTTGGTTTTATGTTTCTTATCCTCTACTTTGGACTTTTTGTCTTCAGATTCAGTAGTTTGGGTCGTTAAGCGTTGGGGTTTGAGCTGGATGGAGGCCGCAGACCCACTGACACATGAATAATGCTGTTTCTCTCCTCAGGGCGCTGACTGGATCGGGACTAGAGGACCCTCTCGCTCATCCACGGAGAAAGAAGCAATGAATATAACCATATACTAGAAAATAAACCTATGGGCCAGGCCATTCTGCAATAACAGAAGAAAGAAGACGGGACAAGGACATGAAGAATGTAACCAATGTACTTTAGAGCAGACAGACAGTAGCACAGATCAGCTGTTTTCTCTCTCTCTGCGGCGGGGTTACCAGAGGACGAGCGTCGCTGTTGTTTAGGTTTTTCTCCGGTCGCGACTGTTTCCTCTCTCTTCATTCCTGTCTGCACACAGTCAGCACAGTCGCTAATATCAGGGCTCATTTTCCTCCCTCCAGAGGAAACCACTCGCCGCTGCTACACTCTCCCACAACAGGTGTTGGTAATGAGAGAGAAGTAAATGTTAGGGCTGAAGAACCAGAGAGTGGAGAAGCCTAAACAACACCGGCGTTCTTCCTGCTCCGAGGTGTCTGGTGTCGCCCGCCGTGTCGTCTGTGGGTCCGTCAGGGGGCGTCGCGGCGTCCTCGATCGGTCGAACGCCAGATCCAGACCAACGTTTAGCTCAGGCCACATCAGAGGGGACCATCCTCGCTCTTTGTCTCTTGGCACCTTGAAAGCCGATAGGCAGAGTTGTGTCTTTTGAAGGGACCCCATTATGGAGCATCAAAGGGTCATGGGTGGGGGTGCAGGGTGGAGCAGGGCCACAGGGGTGTTGTGTTCACTGGTTTTATGACGGTGAAGGCGGGAGCTCCATCCTGTGTTGGTGCCACTTTCTGAGCAGACTGGCTTTGATGGATGATAATTGTCCAAAAAATGATTGCCGATAAATGACATTGTCAATATTATTTTGAAACATCATTTTTTCATTAATGTATTTATAATATATGTCATAATAAAGTGAGTTCGCCATATCAAAAGCAATTAACTTAAATTTCTTAAGTGTATTTAACTGTAATTGGAAGATCAAGAGCTTTTAAATAGAATAAACAAACTATAATGAATTAAAGCTAGGGTCTACGATCTGAAAACCAGTTTGGCTGTTGAGACAGATTTGAAAAATGCAGCCTGCCCCTCCTTCACTCACCCCTCCCCTCAGTGTTCCAAGATCCCACCTCCCAGCTCGTGTCACCTCCTAAACAACACACCCCTCCGACAGAGCAACAAGCCGGCTGGCATGAAATATCAGCAGCAACTTCAAAAACACTCAGCTCAACTGAAAGTAACAAACACGACAGTCATCCCCCTTGTAACACACAGCAGTAGCCACTTCAATTGGACCGGCGGCAAAGCGGGTCTGGCGTCGCCAGAGCAGAGCCGATTGTGGGCGAGGATTTACCTTTCTCGGCGTGTCCTCACCAGCTCAGTTTACAATGCTAACGATGAGTGGCTAACTTATGCTAAAATCTATTGACAGAGCCTATCCGCTCCGACCAACAACGTTCAGTCATTAGCCAGTATAGGCACAGACTAACCAGAGTTATTCAGCAGACATCTTCCACTGTAGTAAACAAAGCCATTACCTGATCAACCAGGGGCGGAACGGCTGGTGCTCAAGGTTGGCTGGCTGCCGGTGCTGCAGTCGTTTGGCAGCCGGTGGCCCGTGCTGCGGCCGGCTGATCGGTAGCCGGCAGCCGGCGAAGTTTTCAACAATCCCAAATCATTCTGCAGCTTTTTCCACCGTATGATAATCCAATGTTGAGTCTCCAAAGTTGAAATACAATTTCATTATAAAAGCCAAAATGGTGAGATTAAAGTAAAAATGTCGACCAAAGTCAAGAAAAAATTCAACATACAATTAATTTCAACATTTTTGCTTTTTCTCAACATTTTGACTTTTTTCAGAAATTGTATGTTGACTTTATTCCCATCATTTTAACTCTAATCTCTAAATTTCAACTTTTATTTTGACTTCCCCAAAATTCTTTTCTCCATCTAACATGGCCCTTATACCCCTTATACTCCTCTGTACTTTTTAGTTATTGTCTTGTTTTCATAAGGGGAAA
The DNA here is from genome assembly GCA_036419115.1 of Scarus forsteni. Classification (NCBI taxonomy): domain Eukaryota; kingdom Metazoa; phylum Chordata; class Actinopteri; order Labriformes; family Labridae; genus Scarus; species Scarus forsteni. The sequence goes on along the minus strand of JAZDUH010000084.1, from coordinate 7,720,670 downwards.
AAAGGTTGTTGAAGAAAATTAATAGGAAAATAGTCAAAAAAATGAACACTGATGCTGACAATTCAAGGTACAATTAATGTTGTGTGGTTAAAGAATTGTTAGTTAGCAGTGAGACTGAGGCACAAACTTTTGTCATACTTGCGAGTCCATGCTGTGACGTTCGCCAGCAGATGTTCGCTTCTTGAGTTTTACTTGAAAAATGATCCACAAGAGGAAAAGGAGCCCTCTAAAACAGATTTTTAAAAACCTGGCGAAGAAAGTAAACATGAAAAGCTCATTTTTAAAGTACGTCTGATAAGAAAGTGGCACCAAAGGAAGGAGCTCAGTTTTGGGGATGCTTTTTTTAGGCCGTGGTCAGACTCGTAATGACCCGCTCAGGGTCTGTGGTAATCCTGCTGATGGGAGGGGGGGTGACAGGGAGACAAAACAGCGACTCAGCGGGAGTGAAGAGAGAAAAAAAAACTATAAAGGATGGACAGGAGCCGGTCATTTTACTGCACACACAAGCCATAACAGAAACCACGAGCTCTCTGATGGAGGGGGGGGTCCGAGCGAGGCTGGGGGGGGAGGGACGGGACGGGATGGGGGTGGGGCGAGCCCGAGGAAAACAAAACCTTTAGCCTCTGTGCTTACGTTGCATGTCAAACAAACAACAATGACCTAAAACATTTTTTTCGGTGGTGAAGATGATATAAGGTGTCTTTAAAAAATATATATCTGTATGATAAACCTACAGGGGCGGGACGGGAGCCTGGGGATCAATTTGTAAAATGTGTGTATTTTTTTCAGTTGTATTTTTGATTTTTTACGATATGGATTTATTTTTCTTTAGGTATGTATTGGATAAATGTATGTACATGTTGCGTTCCTTCACTTCATTTGAACTAGTTTTCAAAAAGTCAGAATATGAAAATGGTCATTCAAATATGCTACTGTATGTGTACATTTTGAGAACAAATTGTGCAATGATTTATCAGATTTCCATGATTAAAGTGATAGTTATACAAATTGAAAAATATCATCTGGAGAATAAACATTAAATGATGATGATGATTAAAATGGTGATGTTAAAGAAAAAATAAAAAAAATAAAGCGACCCAGGTGGATCAGCTGATCATCGCAAACTCTTTCTTATTCTGTCCATTTGTTTTCTTCTTTTCCTTCACAACTATTTTTAAATCTTTTAAACCAAAACACTTAATCTCATTTATTTCTCTTTGACGAAAAGCTTTTTGGATTTGGATCATAGTTGATAATAAGATTTGAAGCGAACAAAAAATATTAAACTACAGTTCTGTTCCTGTGATAATCTTGATTAAAAAAGATATATATTTTTTTGTACTTAAATTTTTAAATACTTTTTTACTTTTTACTTTACTTTTTTTTACTTTAGGGTGTCCCGATCTGATATTAATATCAGACATCGGTCAGATATCAGCAAAAAAAAAAATAGGATTATATCGGCCTGCATCTAAAATCTCCCAATATAAGCACTCAGATACATGCAGTCTATTTCAATATTTTTTTTTATTTATTTAATTTAGTTGTAGAATATGTTTATGTTTCAGTTAAACACAGTGGTTATTTTGCATTTTAAAAATATATGCTTTTATTTTTCTGGATTTCGTGAGGTTACTTTTCGGGGTCTTCTCATTTAGTTTTCATTTATTTTTTGTTGTACTATATTCTAATTTTTAAGGTTAAATTTTAGTGAACCAATTGGTTAATAACAAATGGGTCAGTTTTTCTCATACCTACTCTTGCTGACTACTGTTCTCTGTTTTGAGTAATCTTACCTGATCAAGCCTTTTCTCATGGCCCTTTTCCATAAGCCCTACTCTACTCTACTTGCCTTGTGCTGCTTTTCTATTAGCCCCAGTAGCCTTCCCAACGGGGTGAGCGGCACTGCCTTGACGTCATTTTGAGCAGGACACAACAATCTGTGGCTTTTTGTCACAAACTGATTAAAAAGGAAAGCAGAAGAAGGCTGCAGGTGGTAAGAAGAAATACCCCTTGAGAAGCACAGGAGAGTTTTGGAAGCTATACAACAGAATGAAGCCGAGGACGAGAGCAATTGAGCTGCTAAGAAAAGACGTATGAGGGTAAGCTAATGGTAGCTACCGCTAGCATGCTAGGTCGTCGCGCTCATGACTTGTGGATGACTACACTGTCTGGCCAATCAGTAGCCGGCAGTCATGACGTCATCTTTTAGTATCGACTCGGCTCGCTTGGAACCAGAGCGGAGTAGGTACTAAAACTAGCTTGTTTTAGGAGGTACCAGGCTAGTGGAAACACGCTGCAAATTGAGTAGAGCCAAGGTGTGCTAGTGGAAAAGGGCCATTACAGTCCATACTACAAAATAAGTAATAAAAGTCTGTTTGATTCCTGCTGATATCATATGGGATCGGTATCGGCCAATACTGAAGGCTGCAATATCGGTATCATATCAGAGGTAAAAAAGTTGTATCGGGACACCCCTAATAATCAGTTTTCTTTGCTTAGAATAATATCGAGCTCTTGAAGAAATTTAAAGTCATGTTTTAAAAAAACGTTAAATTGACTAAGTTAAAATATTTATAAATCAGTGCAACAGAGGCCCATGTTAGAATAGCTGTTGTTTTTTTTTTGAAACAGCATGTCACTTGATGGTGTTAAATGGTGGAATATCTACTGTGTCTTGGGCTGGGACTTTTACTTAAACTCACTTTAAGACCTGATGATCTGGATTTTGGACTGCATGCTGTCTTTTTTTGCTTTTGGTGAAAAAAAAAAAATTCATAAACATAATGTACGTATTGTAAGGGAAGATTAGTATTGGTGTAAGTGTTCATATTGAAAGGATTACAGCAAAATGTAAAAGGCTCGGGAAGCAGAAGCAAGAGTTGTCCAAAGCTCACCCACCGCGAGTTAGCTTAGCTCAAACACTGGGAGTGTATGAGTATAGCTAGCCTGCCTCTGCCTACAGTCATCAGATAAACTTTTCAGTAACTCTAAACTTTTGTTGACCTATTTCCACAGTGGTTTACATGAGAGATGTGACATTTGCATACAAGACGATTCTTTTGACCAGCTCTTTGTTTACGAGCCGTTCTTAAATGCAAATTGCCTGCAAATTTAAGAAATGAATGACTCACTCAGAGTTATAAATCTGCTCTCATCATTTAATTAAAACTGTTGTAAATAAAGGGGTAAAAAGTGAGTCACAACAAGCACTTAGGACCGTTTATATTTCCTGAAGACTTTTTATGATAACTGTAGGCAAAGGCAGGCTAATACTACCCATTCACACCTAGTGTTAGAGCTAAGCTAACTAGTGGTAGGTGAGTTTTGTCGATCTCTTTCTTGTTACTGGACGCACATAAACAAGCATTGTAGGAGAAGATTAGTATTGGTGGAAGTATTCATATCTAAAGGATTACAGCAAAATGTAAAAGCCTCGGAAAGCAGAGGCAAGAGATGGCCAAAGCTCACCCAGCGCTAGTTAGCTTAGCTCAAACACTGGGAGTATATGGGTATAGCTAGCCTGCCTCTGCCTACAGTCACCAGATAAACTTTTCAGCAACCCTAAGCTTTTGTTGACCTATTTCCACCGTGGTTTACACGAGAGATGTGACGTTCGCAAACAAGATTTTTTTGAACAGCGCTCGTTCTTAACTACAAATTTCCTGCAAATTTAAGAAATGAACGTCTCACTCACTTAGGACTGTTAAGATATGCTGAAGAGTTTTTATTTTGACAAAGGCAGGCTATTACTACCCATTAACTTCCAGTGTTAGAGCTAAGCTAACACTGGAAGTTGGTGAGCTTTGTCGATCTTTTTCTTATTACTGGAAGCACAATTGAAAAAATAATGCTGATTTCCATGGACTTGGGAGTGAGGCAAGACAAGAAACGAACAAAATGTTGGAGTGTTCCTTTAAAGATGAAAACATACAGTACAAGAAAATTAAAAAATATTAATAAGGCTAGCATATTTATATTTAAATTAGCTTTAAAATCCGTCCCCTATGGCTTATATCAAGAAAAGTAGTTTTGTTTTTACAGTTGTGGTAGATGAGCTCGCTTTACAGAGGCTGATTTGTCATTTCCTTATTCGACTTAAATCAATAGACACCCAAGACGTGACCTTTAAATTTATTTATGAAGAGTAAACAGCTTGTTCAACTACTATGGAACTACAACATGGACTCAGAAGCAAGACCAGTTGTCCTTATTTTCTCAAATTGAATTTATTCACTCTTAAAATTAGAGATTTCACATGCTCTGTTTTTCATTTTTATTATTTTTTTTATTAAGTTGTAGCTGTTATTACCTCCACCAATGAAGTTGTGTTTTTTGGCGTATGTTTGTTTGTTAGCAAGATTACGCAAAAACTACTGGACAGATTTTGCTGAAATTTTCTGGAGATGTTGGTAATGGTCCAAATTAAAAATGATTAAATAATGGTGGTGATCTAGATAACTGTTATCAATGAACCATAATTTTTGCCCAATAACTGTCTAATAATTATATCAACATGATGCTGGGTGCTAGTTGTGGTTTTTGATGCTAACTTTATCATGAAACTACTACTTATAGATAAAACAGCAACATGTGAGCTGCATTGGCAGAGGTTTGTGTTCTCCCATAGCTTCCTAATTATGGCTGTTAGGCAGAAAAATATGTGCAAACATCACCAAAGTGAGCACAAAAAAAATCTGATTTGATTGTAACTAACAAAACCTGTTTGTGTCCAAATGTTTAAAAACAGTAAAATCTCTAATGTACCAACAGGATTTTATTTTTATGTATATTTTTACTTTATTTATATGTAAGTATATTCATTAATAGTTTTATTTAGATCTTTTTTTGTCTTTTTTTATATATTTTTTATCTGTAATAATCAACCACTTCTGATACAGTACTATCTAATACAATCTAAAAGCAAATATACTTAGGCCCAGTCATATTTTAACAAAAAGAAAATTCCTGAATTTCAGAAAAGATCATTTATTAAGCAGTATGAAAGTATTAGAGCTTCGAAAACAGACCCAGAGTCAAATTTTAGGGCTGAAAGGTGGATGACAGGCTGAGATGAACTGATCCTCTACCTGCTGAGCAGCTGCAGCAAACCTGTCACATGACTGGGCTGAGCAGAGTTGCCAGGTCTGCTAATTATAAGCAACTTTTTTTTTTAAAGTTTCTTGTAAATATTTGCAGTTGTAGATTTTGTTGAGCTTGTTCCAAAGGTGCAGATTCTAATGTGAGAATTCAACATCAATTTGGCAATTTCATTTGATTATTAATAGTTTCCAGGTTAGGTTATTATAAGCCAAAAGTTGCTTGTAAATATTGGCAGTTGTGGGTTGTTTTTTGGCTTGTTGTTTCCCAAACTCAGGAGGGATCTGATGCTCACTCTACTACCAAAATAAACTCGATTCAGAAGTTACACATATTATTCTAAGAGGGGTGAAAATTATGGTTTTGCCATAAAGTAATCCTTAAAACCAGAATAAAGTTTACTTCTAATGTAGCTGTTTTCACCATAATACAGATGAAGAGGATCAACACTAAACTTAAAAGTCTGACTTTGTTTGTTTGGCTACAAAAATCCAGGTTACACAGACTGTTTAGAGATAATAAAGTCATAAATAACAGTTCTTCACTTCTGCATAAGGAAAAGGATGTTGAACACGTAAATTAAGAGACAAATAACTATTCTAATGTAATGTAGATGAAAATCAAAACATATATCGTATTAGAAAAAATACACCTGGGGGTCTTTTATCGACTTGGTTGCTTATTTCAGTCTAAGATCTGGCAACACTGGTTCAGAGGTCAGAGCAGACACATGGTTCAGATGGCATGTCAGTAGCATCAGACTAGCATCAGTGAAGCTAAGAGGAAGAACTGTGTGAGTGTAGTTAGTCTAAAAGTGTTGAAATGTTCATTAGAGGTGCAGGCAGAAGGAGAAGCTCACAGAGCTGGGAGCCTGAAAAAGTCCAAACAAAAGAGGAAACATGAACAACAGGCTGAAACCTGGTGGACATCCTCAGGAATCAAAGAGGTGAGAGCAAATTAATCTGAAATTGTCCTGATGTGGAGTCAGCAGCTGCTCTTCAGTTTAAGGAGATGGCTCGATGTTTGTTACTCAGATTAGATTTAGCATGTTTTATTATATTATATAAGTCAAATGATCTATGGCAGTGGTCTGTAACTGGGGGCCCCAGGGCCACACCAGGCCCTCCACAGCCTCCTGTCAGGCCCCCAGAGTAAAAAGAGACCACATTTCTGAAATGAAATGAGTGAACTGGGAGTGAACAGCTCTGGTTTCATTCATTTTTATGTTTATTCAAATTTAAATGTGTGTTGAGCTTAGCTGTGGACAGGGAGTCTGGTCACAGGAGTACATCCCCATTTTCTTTCTTTCTTTCTTTCTTTCTTTCTTTCTTTTTCTTTCTTTCTTTCTTTTTCTTTCTTCCTTTCTTCCTTCCTTCCTTCCTTCCTATTTATCTATCTATGAGTGCCTCTTTTTTAAGGCTTTATGTTTTTGGACTTGAGGTTCCTCTGTGTTGTGAAGATGAACAAATATTTAGGGACAAAGTTTTGTAAAACAGTAAAATGCTCTGCCTGTAATTGATATATTGATTGGTGTAAGTGTTTTGGGACCAATTTTTATTAAATAAAAATCCTTTTCTATGTATGTTTCAAATTAATTAGATGATTCACTGGTAGTCAGTATTTTTTCTGCCAAATATCAGTATAGGCAGTATAGGCTTCAATAAATCCATATCGTGGTGCTGGTTTGGCGGAGTGGTTTGCAACCAGGCACCCCATGTACTTGCTTCTGCCAGTCCAGGTTCGTATCCCGCCTGTGACCAGTTTGCAGAGTGTCTTCCCCTACTGTCTCACCCCCTTTCATAAGCCTATCCACTGTCTCTCTCCTATCAATAAAGGCACAAAATGCCCAAAAAATACTAAAAAAAAAAAAAAAATCCATATCGGTCAGGCCCATATCTATCTATCTATCTATCTATCTATCTATCTATCTATCTATCTATCTATCTATCTATCTATCTATCTATCTATCTATCATATTTTTTGTACTTTTTCAAACAACATAAAGTGTTTTGATGTTTTTATATATATGTATGTTTATATACATATGCGAATATATGTATGTGTATATATATATATATATATATATATATATATGCACATTTGTGTGTGTGTGTATATATATATATATTACACATATACATACACACACACACATATATATATATAGGTGTGCATGTGTATGTATATGTGTGTGTATATATATATATATATGTATATAAATTACATAGTGTTCTGATGTTTTTATATATGTCTATATGCATATATGTGTGTATATATATATATATAATATACATACACACACACATATATATATGTATATGTGTACATATATATGTATATATATGTATGTGTACACATATATATATATACACATATATATGTGTATATACATATATATGTGTGTATATATATATATATATATATATATGTATATATATATGTATATATATATGTATATATATATATATATGTATACATACATACACAAACTACATAAAATGTTTTGATTTTTATTTGCTTCACATTTCAATTTCACAGTGTTATTTTTCTTATTCGGCCCTTAATTTTTTTACCCTTAATTGTTCAACATGTTCAACATCCTTTTCTTTAACAGAATTGAAGTAGTTTTATTTATAACCTTGTTTTATCACTAAACAGTCTGTCTCGCCTTAATTTTTGTAACCAAAGACAAAGTCAGGCTTTAATTGAAGTTTTATGGTGATCCTCTACAGCTTATTATGATGAAAACAGCACATTAGAAATAAAAGTAATAAAACTCTTGATTTTTATATTTACCCATGCAGTGATGAAAAGTTGGGTCAAAAATGTACTTTTGTGTAATTTGCTGATATTTCAGCTGATATGTGTGGCAGATATATCTGCTGTAAATTTTAGTTCAGTTTTTACTGTCTAGTTTTCATCAGGGGAAAAAAAGCTGCTGACAGAAACTATGGCGAAAATAATTAGTTGACACAATTAACACTGGAGAATCCATGAAAGAAGAGTTTGTTTTCAGCCTGCTGTTTTGTAAAGTGTTTTGATTTAACACTTGTTATAAACTGAAGCTGTACAGATAAAGACTGATCCACCTTAAACCCATACGTAACAGTTTAGGCTGACATCAGCCAAACTGATAAATTATGTATCTCTATTTTCCACAAACATCCCAGCATGCTTTAGGAACTCGATTCCCAAAAATGATTCTCTGAGTACAAATATCCTTTATTACCAAATTTGGCAGGCAAACTGAACAAACCATCAGGAGTTTTGATGTGGTGTAGAATTGACATGGTTTTTACACTGGTGAACCAAAGTGAACCACAGCTGTCAGTGAATGTTTCTGATGGTCAGCCTGAGTGAATCCTGCCTCACTGTGCTCATGCCGGAGTCTCTGCTGTGTGATACTCGTGGTGATCCGTGTGGAGCAGTAAATCGGAGCCTCAGTAGGTGGCACTCCTTCCTCTCTGAACTGGAGCGGAGCAGAGAGGCTGGAATTATCATCAGACACTGGAGAGACTTCTATAAATACACACAGATACACATAGCTTCATACATAAAGGTATACTGGTGTCATATTGTACATATATAAAGGAATATATTAATATCAAAGACATACACATGCTTACATACTAATCAAAATAACTTAGGTTATGGAAGATGAACCATACAAAAACAGTACAGTCAAAGCTCTATACGTGACATTTTTCCCTAAGATCTAGAGTTGAGGTCGTCTTGTGTTGTCAGAAAGTCCGAACAGCCTTCGCCTCCCTCAGCCCCTCCCCCTCCTCATCAGGACCTCCCTTGCCAGCGCCTGATTGGTTCTGGACAGCAGCACGCAGACGCAGGACGAGTCGATCCGAATCCACCTCCACCCGGTTAGGTTGTTCGTGTCTCTGGTGAGCGCCCTCACAAACGACTGCTTGGCCTTGCACTCGCTCACCCATTGTTTCTTGTCCACGCCCAAGCAGCCGGCCCCGGCGACGCCCGTCCCGGTGGGTCTTCCCCTCCCGCCGCCGCTCGGCTGCTCGGCCGCGCGACAGCGAGTCTCGTAGAAGTACTGTTTGAGCGGCCCGGTTTGCGTCTGGATTTCCTGCAGTATGGTGACGTTCTGACCGTGGAAGTCGATGGCGGTGGTCTTGTTTGTGACCCAGACGCTTTCGGACTCACACACGGACCTCTCCCCTCTCCGCCTGTCCATCAAATCCGACTGTTTGTCCCGCTTGTCCCGCTTGACGGCGCGGACGTTGGGGGTCACTCGAGAGAAGTCCGCCCAACTTGGAGTCCTGTCTAGCGCCCGGTCGCCGTGACCCTCGATGTGTGCGTCCATGTCCTCCTGCTCCTCCCCGTTGCCGCCGTCCTCCTCCAGCATCCCGCTCTCCAACATGAGCAGGAGAGGCGGGTGTTCTGGCGGCGACGGGGAAGGCGAGAACAGGACTCGAGGGTGTGCGTCCAGGAACATCTCGTCTCCTTCGAGTCCCAGCCCTGCCTCCAGGTTTGGATGCCCCTCCGTCGGACCTTTACCGGCTGCTGTAGTCCTGATCGTGGACTCCGTCGGTTCAGGTCTACTTTGAGCCTTAAGAGCAGCAGCAGGACTCACGGAATTTCGAAATCCAGCTGTAGCGAGCGGTGAAAGTTCTTGTGTAGGGTCCTGAGGGTTTGAGGAACTGTCTGTAAAGCTTGAGAAGTCCTGCCTGCTGCGGTCGGCGTTGTAATCCTTCGGTAGAGCGTCGTCCTCCACCCTGAGAACTCCATCCAAACCGTCTCCACCTGAATTGACATTCGACTGGTAAGTTCCTTGATTCGCCACTTTCGAAGTCTGTTTATCCGTAGAAGACTTCACGTATTCCTCGGAGTCCTGGAGGTTCTGTCTGTGGGTGCGTTGGCTAACGGTGTCGGCCATGTTGTAGTCCGTTTGTGAGGCATTTCCATAAGAGTTGTAGTCCACGGGCTCAGCCTGGTCATGGTTGTCGTCGAAGCCAGGCTGGGCGGTCGCGGCGGCAATCCTGGACACAGGGTTGTGAGGGAAGGGCAGGGCCGAGGCAATCACCATGGCAACCAGGGGAAGCCAGTGCATCACTCCCAAGACGTATCAGCTGGCGAGACAGAGAGGGAGAGCGGTTATTTTAAACAAACCGGGACGTCTTCTGTTAAACTTAAGGTTCAATTAAAACGTAAAAGGAGAGCTTTTACTGGTGGCCCTCGGCTTTACGACTCCACTGCCTCAACCGCAGAGGTATGGCCCTAAAATCTTGGCACAACGAGTGGAAAACTCGGGCCAAGTAGAGCAGAGTTGCCCTCTGCTTCTTTCTGTGAGAGGATGGAGTTAAGTTATGAATAATGTGGGGACGCCTGACCTTAAACTGAAGCTCTGAGCTGAGGGGGAAGTCTTGTCTTTGTAGAACAATGTGAGACCAGAGCAACTGGACGCCACAAAAGTGATGGATTAAAACCTTTTTTAATGTTTTTAACCGAGCATCAACGCTGCAGTACATGGATGCAGGTCTGAACTCATCACACTGCTCATGTTTTGATGTTAGACATTAATATACAAATCTTTTCAGATTAAATAAAATGACGCTGAAACACTGGACAGACTTCATTTTCTGACTGATTCATTTTTCATGAAATTTTTAGAACCTAAAGTTTGAAGTTTTAGGTGAATAGCTTTAGCTTTGTAACCGAGCAGGCGTCTCTCTTTAGCAAATCTCCAAACATGGAAGAGTTTTGATTAAAAAAGCCAGTAAAAAAAACATAAAATAGATTTTTTTTACATTTCTTTTATCAGTTCTGCTGATTGAATTGATTCTTTAACAATCCTGCTTATTGATTTGATCTTTAACAAGTCCTCTACCGTTTCTGATTATCAATTTGATTCTTTAAAAATCCTTTATTGAATTTCCTAACCCATTTGATTCTTAACAAATCATTAGTTTCTCTTATTGATTTGATTCTTTCACAAATCCATTATCAGTTTTGCTTGTTGTTTTGATTCTTTCACAAGTTCTTTATTCATTCTGCTTATCGATTGGATTCTTTAACAATAATTTTAGTGATTCTTCTGACTGATTTGATTCTTTAACAAGTCCTTTATTGATTCTGCTTATCAATTTGATTCTTTTATAAACTCTTAAGTTCTTCATATCAATTTGATTCTTTAACAATTCTTTTATTGATTCTTCTTACCAATTCGATTCTTTAACAATTCCTTTGCTGATTCTGCATATTGATTTGATTCTTAAACAATTATTTTATTGATTCTTCTTACTGATTTGATTCTTTCACAATTCCTTTATTGATTTGGTTATTGATTCTGTCCTTTAACAATTCTTTTATTGATTCTTTTTACTGATTTCATTATTTAACAGTTCCTTTATTGATTTGCCTTATTTATTGGATTCTTTATTGATTCATCTTATGGATTTGGTCCTTTAACAGTTCCTTTATTGATTTGCCTTATTTATTGGATTCTTCATTGATTCTTCTTACCAATTTGATTCTTTAACAATTCTTTTACTGATTCTTCTTACAGATTTGATTCTTTAACAATCATTTATTGATTCTAATTACTGATTTGATTCTTAAACAGTTCCTTTATTGATTCGGCTTATTGATTTGATTCTTTAACAGTTCTTTTATTGATTCTTCTTACTGATTTGATTCTTTAACAATTCCTTTATTGATTTGGTTATTGATTCTGTCCTTTAACAATTCTTTTATTGATTCTTTTTACTGATTTGATCCTTTAACAGTTCCTTTATTGATTCGCCTTATTTATTGGATTCTTTATTGATTCTTCTTACCAATTTGATTCTTCAACAATTCTTTTATTGATTCTTCTTCCTGAATTGATTCTTTAACAATTCTTTTATTGATTCCTCTTACAGATTTGATTCTTTAACATTACCTATACTGATTCGGCTTATTGATTCGATTCTTTAACAAATATTTTACTGATTCTTCTTACCGATTCGATTCTTTAACAATTCCTTTACTGATTCTGCGTATTGATTTGATATTTTACCAATTCTTTTGTTGATTCTTCTTACAGATTTGATTCTTTAACAATTCCTTTACTGATTCTCCTTATTTTTTTTATTCTTTTCCTTTATCAATTCCTGTGGATTTTTTTCTAGGGGCGATGTTTTCAGAGACAGCATCTTACATGTCATTTCAGATATGTTATTCTGGTCTGCATCAATAAAATGCTTCTGCTAAATTTGCAGTAAGCACCCTTGTTGTCAAAAAATTAGGCCACAGTTTCGACCACTTCTGTCCTGTGTGCCAGGAGTATTTTGGACTCTTTGTTGTGGTTTCTGCTGGCTGCCAATAATGAGGATGTGACATCCTTAATTTACAAAGTCTGCAGATTAGAGTCAAAGGAATTGACGAGGGAGCTGATGAGCCAGAAGACGAGTGATATTGATTCCTTGAGAAGGCTGTTCGCGGTTCCCATCCCATTCAAGTCCCATCCCAAAAAAATGAATTAAACATCTGTGCTTGATATTTCTCTGATCTGCTTTCAACATTTCTAATTGGCTCATGAATAATGACAGAACGTAATCATCCTAACAACCTTTTACATCCACAACCAAGAAACTTTACAGCCGAGGAAGTTCGTAAAAAGACATCGGAGAGCCATTAAAACAAGGCCTCGCTTTCAGCTTTTAAAGGCAGGATTACAGCTTTTATCTGCTCTGTTGTTCCAGCTTTCTCTCCAAACTCAAGCATGGGGCATCTCTATAAATCTGTGGTAACAAACATGTCTTACCTCAGGCCTGCACACACAAAAACACACCAATTAGATGAAGCATAGCGTACTTAGTGAGGTTAACCTCAGGTATTCTACCTGATAAGACCTGGGCTGTGGGAGAAGTTGTTTTCTTTGCTTACACGATATGACACATCTGCTGCCTACAGTTTAGAGAGGACTGTGGTTCATTGAATCGAGCTGCACTGATGATGCTCAGTCGTCACTACTGTAAACATCCTGCCTTTCATAACCTGGAATATCTAAACTTTGCACAGCTGGTAATCACAAAAGGATTCATAGTTGATTTAGAGCGGCAGGAAATATCAAACAAATGGAGCAGAGTCTTTGTGGTAAATCCTCTTCTGGATGGAGAGTGTGGCACCGGGTGACGTTAAAAGTACAGATTATAATTAGGACGTGTCGTACGCATGGTTTTACAACACTGGAGATTATTTTGAGCTAAATGTTAGTCAACACACACATAATTAATGACTTTCACAATCATCCAAACAAAGTTTCAGGCAGCAATCAGGGTTTTCATGCTTCTTAAAGGGTGAGATGCTTTTCTAAACTCCACAAAAAGTCTCATTAATGTTGATTAATGTTGAATAAGCAGATAATATTTGCAAACTTGTGAGCTATAAACAAGGGATTTTGCCATTTCATCCACTCATATAAAAATATGAGTATGTATTCAGGGTTCCCAGACTTCCTGGAAAACCTGGAAAATGACTGGCCAATTTTCCAGTCATGGAAAACATGAAAAATGAGAGAAAAAGTCAAATGAGCTGGAAAATGATTTATCTTCACAGTACCTCGTTAGTGAACAGAAGTCAAACAGGAAATGAAGTAAAAATGTACTTGGTAACTAATGCATACTTTGCCATCAAATATGAGTAGATAAATAATGCAAGTTAAGGAGTAAAATTAAAAAAACTCAAAAATAGGGGGCAAAAAAGAAATTTTACAAAACAGAAAAAATACACTCTTGATTGATTTTCACCATAAATATTAGTCCTACCTTTGTTTCATCTAAATATTAGATTCCTTGGCCATGAACCTACCATTCACAAAATTCACATTTTTCGTCATGGCGGATACAGACGGTGATCCGGATTACTCTCAAAATCTAATAATTTGTTTCTTGTCCCAATCCGGACATTTCCTAAAAAATTTCCTCAAAATCCGTCCATAACTTTTGAGTTATGTTGCTAACACAGAAACAAATAAACAAACAGACCCCAGCAATAACATAACCTCCTTGGTGGAGGTAATAAAGATTTAACAAAGTACAACCCATAAATTTATAATAGTAAAACACGACATATAAGCCAGACGTATAAGATTGTAAGCCGATGTTCATGAAAACTTCCAGGAAAAGCCCTGAAAATGTTCTAAAAAAATGGGAACTCTACGGAAGAGTATGAGGGCCATGTTAGAGGGAGAAAATAATTTGGGGGAAGTCGAGATAAAAGTCGAAATTTCAAAATTAAAGTTGAAATAAAATAACCTGACATGCCAGATGGACAGTTCCATATTGGAAATATTTCACTAATCCACCTGGGGAGGAGCCGTGCGGAAATGTTTTTAGGGGCAGAACCTTCAAAAACAACAGCAGCTTGTGATTGGACAATCGTTTGGCTCATAACAGTCATCACAGACCAATCCATATCAAGCAGCCCTGCTACGACGTAGCATATGTAGTGGCTAAACGTAGCCCTTAACGGCTAACCTTTAGCCGCTACGACTAACAGCTTACAAGGGTAAACAACAGTTAATGGCCGTAAACCGTAGTGGCTAACTGTTGTTAGCAGTGAACTGTTGTTAGCCGCAACAGCTAACGGCTAACGGCTGTTGACTGTTGTTTGTCCTTGTAAGCCGTTAGCCGATAGCTTAAATACCTTGAGACTATAATGTCACATTAAACTATACCACACAGATGTATTATTTAACATTTATATGTGACACGAATCTTGTCAAAGACAATCCCTATGAAGTAAACTTATGAGGAGATTATATTTCACCAAGTATAACTGAGTAACCATGATGACCACAGGCTAACCAACATTAGCCGGCATTATTTGTACAACAGGAAGTGACTTCACTTCCTGTCAACTCACTTCCTGTTGTCGTCACGCCTGCAGCTCCTGCTGCTCCCGCTGCTGCCGCCTCTGTTCCCTGATTGGCCCGTTAAGCATTTAGCCAAGTGAAACAGTTGGACAATGACAGCTGGCAAGACGGAGATGCATGATTTCAGAATCAGGCAGGTACGTCTGCTCTGCAAGGCTAGAAATGACAAGAATGTAGTTAAAATACAATTTTTTGATAAAGTGGAAATGTCCAAGAAAAAAGCTGAAATGACGAGAATAAGTTGAAATACATTGCATGTCGACTTTATTCTCGACTTTCGCCTTTTTTTCCTCGACATTTCAACTTAAATCTCGTCGTTTTGCCTTTTATCTCAAAATTACGACTTTATTCTCGCCATTTCGACTTTAATCTCCAACTGCCGAAAATGATTGTTCCATCTAAAATGGCCTTAATACTCTTCCATAGAACCCTGATTTTTTGGTTTTATGACACCTTTTCTTTTAGAAAACATATCACCTTAAACAGGACAGTTTTCCAGTTTTCCAGTGCTTTTAGTAAAAATGGACTTAATCAGGAGTTGTGCAAATACGTGAGCCGAACCATACAGTGAATAACTATGCTGCACCATTTTTCCTCCTGTGATCATATTTATTTATCTGTTTTGGGGATTTTCCAAGTAAATGCTGCGTCTATATTTGTGCAACAACTTTTGTAGGATCTCAAATCTGTTTCGTAAGTTCATTCATTCCTCCATCCCACTCTGTAGCCCTCTGACAACAGCTGTGATAAACACAGAGGAGGGAGAGTGAGGTTTGTTTTGTGCTACTTTTAGCCTGTTGTTTACTGATCCTGACAATGTTTTCACTTCATTTTCTTCTCCACAGGCTTTTAACTTCTAAAACCATTAGTGAACACAACAAGTGTCCTAACAGAGAGCTACTGAGTTAGGTTTTGACGAAAGAAACATCGGAGTATTTTTTTTCGATGATTAAAAAAAGGCTAACGAAAGATGCGTCATCCAACAATCTCCGTTTAACATGACCACTCCGTGACCTGTGACACCTCTGTAGTTTTGTTAAGTGTCGTCTATAGGCTCATACATTTCACATGAAGGAAACCCAAGTCCACATGCCTCTTGGTCCCCTGATGGATTCACGTAATGACAGCTTTATTCATCCCAAATGGACGATTCAGTTTACAGCTACTCAGCCTTTTAAGGAACAATAAAAACAACGGAAACAAACACAGCCACGTTTTTACAGCCACATTCACTTGTCAGTGGAAACAAACTTAGGTCACCCATGAACAAAAGAATCACCTTTTACGAGGGATGGTAATCAAAAATCAATTCCAATTAAGAATCGTTAACAGCTCCATCATGTGCAGAGCCATGGATGTATTATAAGAACTGGATAGCGTGGCTCCGCCTTCCACCATGTAACGGATTTGAAGCCAAAATATCCTTCGTCAGGGCGCCGCCATTGTGCAACCAGTAGAGAATTTGGGCCATAATCCAGACGCAGCTGTTGTAAACGGTCGCAACACTCCTCAGCATAGGCTGTACACAATCATTGTCAAGCTGCCGTAAACCGCGGTCATTTTTAAACTCTAATAACTAATAAAAAAGAAACTTTTCAGAAAAAAGAGGACTTGGAAAACACGCAGCCCAATAATACTTTAAGGTCACCACAGCATACGGATGGGAGAAATATTTCTACGAGGTGTAATAATTTTTTGAAGTTTCACTTCGGCCCGTCCAGATGAATGAAGGAGACGGATTTTTGACCTATACTGCAGCCAGTCACCAGGGGGAGCAGTTTTCGTGGAGGCTTCAATTTTAGCCTAGCATCATGGCGTCCATGTTTTTTACAGTCTATGTGCAGAGCAAGCGCTCTTCTTCTTCAGTTCAGAGGTCCGCACAGCCACACATGTCTGGAGTGACACAGGCTGTCGTGGAGGAGTAGCCCGAACGGACCATGATGGAATATTGGGGAAACTAATGAGTTTTTGGACGATTAATGCAGTTTTAGGAGCGGCGCTGTACGCCCTATGTTCTACCATTATACGGATGTCCGCCACTCGATTTTGGATCTAAATATCTCCCGAAGCACTGTTTGGATCAGGAAAGACTTCTGGGTGAGTATATTGTTCTACTTCATTCTATAAACAATGTGAAAGCTGCAGGAACCAAACTTTTCCTTTAATAATCCACTTTTAAACACAATCCAGTCTTTTGAAAAGAGAGAGTATAAACAGCTGGTTAAAAAATATTGCTGGATAAATCCTAAAAACTGACTCACATGTGATGTGTATTTATCCTGATATAGTCTGTCGGCATGATCATTGTTCATCTTTTTCGCTGGTGTTAAAAAAAGCTAACAAAAGATTGCAAAAATCGGCAATATTGAAAAATCGCAATTTAAATTGAATCGGCACCTAAAAAATCGCAATAAATCGAATCGGGAGAAAAGTGAATCGTCCCAGCCCTACTTTTCATGTTTTGTTCCTTCCACCCAGAATCCAAAGCTTTCAGCTGGATTTCAGTAATCCTGGAGCAGATTTTAACAATATGATGGTAATATGACACATAATATTAAATCGTTTAAGGTCACATGACTGACACTGCCTGTCCTGCTATGTGACTTCAGCACATGCACACATTTCATATGTGATGTTCAAACATGTTGTGCAGCCCTAACTAATGCCAATATCAGCTGCTTCATAATGAGAAGGGTTTAAAAATGCCAGAAATGATCAAAATTGGAAACTTTCCATGTGAATTTACAGGAATAAAAAAACAGAAATTCACAAAATTGAAGTTTGGCCCCAGAGAGGGGGTTTAAATATAGTTGGAGAGAAACATTTTAGCATAATCTTGACTAAACAACCAGATTTCATGTAATTATACATAAGAATATCTTTGCTATTCCTATTTTGTCAGAAAATTATATCTATGCCACACAAAAATGAACTTTTTAAGCTTTTCCATGCTTATCTCAATAATGTGTAAGCGTTTAAGTTACAGACTGATTACTGCGATAACACAAAGCACTTAAACTTATCTAATGACCTGTAATTTCACTACTGCAAACACTTCAGATTAACTTTCTCTTCATCCGTAAGACCTCTTGATGTGTTCTTCTATGAGCCTAATGCTCTGCCTTGTGTGCTAATGCGTGGTAATAGCTCATTAAACCCCTCTCAATCAACAAAACTGAACATGAATCAAATAAAACACCCCCTCCTTTGAGCCAAATGTAAACACTTTCAGCCATGCCGGCGACTTTTTTAGGAACACTCATCTGATGGATCACAAACAGTGAGTCGACTCATCGTGATTCATTGGGATTTCTAAAGGAAGTTCACCAGTGACTAACTGCAGAGAAATTCCAGTCACCTAAGTCATGTGGCGTGCACTGTGGTGGCGTGGAGCCAGCGCACAGAAGCCAACATGTCAGGGGTGAACATCAGCGTGTTGAAACCAGGGAGGAGGTCACTTGGAAAGAGTTAAAATAGGTGGAATGATCAGAATGTCAGGGATGCAGTTTTACTGGCGAGGCTCCTTCAAGGCAGAAAAAAAAACTCCCAGGGCAACGAGATGGATGTCAAGGCCGTTTGTTTGCCCGTGGCGTGTTTGTCTGAATGGAAGCATCATCGTGTGACCGTCAGTGAATGAGCGAGAGCGTGAATGGGTGACAAAACCCTTTCAGTGACAGGACATGCAGTAAGCAGGCGGGCCACACCCTGGACACAATGAAGCAACACTGATCGATCGAAAACATCACTCATGCAGACGCCTCCGGCACTCACAGTCCCTGCCTGTCATGCTGACGATAACAAACATCAAAGTGCGGAGGAGCTTCCTGTTTTCTCTTGCTACTGCTCGACGCGCAGGGCCTCGAAAGTAGAGCCAGGTGTTCAGGGGAGAGACACTTAAGCGGTTTGACACGCCTCTCGAACATGGAGAGCAGCAATTACAGGTGAAAACAGAGCACGCTTGGAGCAGCTCAGCCATGTCGAGTGACTCTAATAAGACAAGACGATCATTTCAACGTCAGTCGACTGTGGACAGGAGGCGGTGCAGGGCGTAATTGTAGAGCGGGAGTAGCAAACAGGGTGCCTTTGAGGTGCCCACTGGGACGTCCCGTTAACACCATGGAGCTTGGAATATAGCGCCCTATAAAATCCGTGTTATTTGTTCGCAAATACCGTTTTAATTTTCCCTACATTCTGTTTTTCCATTTAAATTTTTTGGAAATTCATTTTTCTTGTATTTTAAGCAAATTAAACCAACACACCAAAAGCGACTTGAGCGTCCACAGTGATCACTCTCCATGCAAAGTCAATGTACAGCCGCGATGGGGTGGGGCTAAACCTCCCTCGATGCGACTGCTGCGTTCAAGGCGATCACTTCGCTTGTCGCGCGATGCCAACTTTAAAAAAAAGTTTATCTTGTCAGGCGATGTTGTGTGGGGCTGTGCGACAACAGCCAATCAGCGCTGTATGCATGTGTGACGGTACCTGTGAACGACAGTTTTTCTTCCAGACTACAGAGTAACAATCTATGTCTGCGTGGGAAACATTAGTCAGTGAGGACATTAGTTCCGCCTAGACCAGGGGTGGGCAAGTGGCGGCCCGGGGGCCAAGTGCGGCCCTCCACATCACTAAATGTGGCCTGCCATTCATTCCCAACCAGCAGTTGTAAATATGAAGAAAACTCAAATATCTAATCAAAGTTATTCTATATAATCTCAACTGATATTTTTATTGGGTTTTGTAAGTTATTTACGGCCTCTTTTGCTATTACAGTGTCTCTCAATCTCTTTCATGAAGCATTGGAACATTATATCAGGTATTACTCAAGACTATATTCAAAATATGGCAGCAGTAAAATCTTTGAGCTTTAAAAACACACAGAACACACATCATTTCCGTGTTTTGAAAATAGCTTTGTCGGCTTTAATTCCATATATTTTGGCTAAATTTGCTTGAATTCTGTGTCAAGTTCATTTAATTACGTATAATAACTTTTGTTTGTCATGTAACATATGAATATTGGTTATGCTAATTTTAAGATTATTTAATATTCTCTAATGGTATTTATCCAACATCTTTTTTCCCCTGGAAAATTTCAGAAAATTTGTAACAATGCGGCCCTCAGGCTGGGAAAAATGGTTTCATGTGGCCCTCTTGGTTATTAAAGTTGCCCACCCCTGGCCTTGACGGACCACAGAAAACTCACAGAGGATGCTGCTGCAGGACATCAGCTGCAGTCTTTTGTGTTTGATAAGTGAGAGAAGAGGATGCAGCTGGAATAATGTCCGCTTCTACATCCTATTATGATATATGATATGATCGCGGTGAAACTTGAGCGGATGAGACGTCCCCAAGCGACGGCGACGGCAACAGTGACCAAAATGACTTAAGTGGGCGACATTTGATCACAGAGTCGCTTTTGGTGTGAATGCAGCTTTGGATGCTGTATAAAGTAATGACATATAATCACTAGCTCTTCAGGTGATCCTCACATGCATCTTTACGGGTCCAGTTAACAGTATGTTGACAAAATTTGTAGAAAACTTGATTTCCTGACACATAATAGTCATTGGGAAAATGCTCTGCCCTGTACTCTGGAGTTAGCTGAGAGTTTCATGAGCCAGTGATCATTGATAATGACTGGCAGCTTGAAGCAGAGGACGCACAGATCGCTTTTGGTGTGAACAGCCATTGTGACATGTTCACGTCGTTAATGAGGGAGAAAAGAGGGCTGATATTGAAATTTTTGCAGATACTTACATCCAATATATCAGTCTTTATTTCTATAGCTCTAATTCATAACAAGTGTTATATCAGGGAACTTTATAATAGAGCAGGCTGAAGACAAATTCTTCATTTTAGGGATTTGCCAGTGTGTATTTTGTCAACAAACTATTTCCGTTATAGTTTTGGTCAACAACCTATTTTCCCCTGGCGAAAACTAAACAGTAATGGGCAAAAACTAAAACTTAATCAAGTGACATTTTCCTCAATCGCAAATAAGACCTAATTTGGTCATGTAGAAAGTAGAGACAAGTGAGGAGTATATCCAATCACAGCTGCCTTAGCTTCATGGTGGCTTGTTTTACATCTGTTCCTCACAAAAATATATTGTAACACTGAAAGAAACAAGTTCACTTAAATAATGAATTTAAAAGTATCTGAAAAAATCCAACATCATGCATCCCTATTGAAGTTTCCAGTGGCAACAACACGTCACTCCTGATGTTTGATGCTGTGTTGCAAATAGAAATCCTTCAGATACCCAATGTTTCAATCCGAGCTTAAGGCCTTGTCCACCTTTAGACATAAACATATCCACTCTTGGACCCTGGTTCTAAAAATGTACATTTTGGGGCACCAAAAATAGCACCTCAGTGTGGATGAACGCCTACATGATTGAAAACTTGTGCGGTTCTGCCTGGATTCCTCTCCGTGTGGACAGCCCATGAAATCACTCCCACACTGACTCTACAAATTTGTGTGAAGTAATGCCAGAGTTTTGATAAATCCAGTTACCATGGTCAGTTTTTTACTTCTTTATCTTCTCTGCTGACAGCCTGAGATCAGATTATAATAGATAGGACTTTATTAATCCCTTATGGAGACTCCCTCAGGGAAATTAAGACCCCAGTAGCAATTTAGAAAGATAAATAAAAAAAGATAAACAAAAATAAGAATAAATATAAATAAAAATATGTCTAAATATGTCTACAAGCTGGATACTGAGACTATGCTGATGAAAGCACAATGGCAATGTTTGCAAATTCAACTTTGACAACTTTTGAAAAAGTATTTTTTTATTTATTAGAGCAATAAAGGATGAGTGTGAAGTTTGTCTGAATGTTCAATGATTTAAACCAGCCCTATTCAATTAGCAGCCCGAGGGCCACATGCGGCCCAAAAGCAACCCTCTAGTGGCCCAAACTCAAGCTGATTGGGACTGAGGTCCAGTAAGAAAAACAGAAAAAACTTTTACAAACACTGACTAAGTCTTACAAAATTTTAAACTTTATCACAGACATTGAATGCAACACATTCTGAGAGGCTGTTGTTAAGCAAGTTACTTTTAATGCACTTTCAAATGTGACCAATATGTGCTTGTATTTACCTCTCAATGTGTTGAAGTTATCTGAAGTGTTACATCTAAAGAAACAGTATTTCAGCAGAAGTTTAGTTTAAGTACTGTTTTTTAATGAGTTTATGCCCTTTTTGTTATCTATTTGTTTCTTTTATGTGGTTAAATTTGCTCACTGTCTGCTAAAAATGAAAATAATCTAATTGCGATTTTTTTCCCCAATATTGCGATTTACTCTGCAATTGTTTTAATGTTCCTCATCTTATGTATTCTTAAACAAACATAAGCAGTAGATCTTTTTATAGTAAAACCAATATGACATTAAATTAATCTAAGGATAAAAGATTTGAGAAAAAGTGGAGAAGTGAAGAACAGAAGCAAAATAGGTATGAAATTGTAAAAACTGGGTAAAAATGGTATGAAAGCGGTGAAAAGTTAATAAATAGGTGCAAAATAGGTATGAAATTGCAAGAAAATGGGGAAAAATTGGCAAAAAAAATCCAAAAGTGGCTTAGGAAAATTGATTATGGCAGCAACATTGGGAATTAAATTTGAAATTAAATTTCAAAAATCATGTAAAAATTCCAAAAATGGTTCTGACAGTGGCCAAAAAAGATGAATGGGGGCAAAATAGGCATAGAGTTGTAAAAATGGGGTTAAAAGAGGTAAAAGTGGGAAAAAAGTGGGAAAAAAGTGTAAAATATTAAACCTTCTGCAATTTGAAAATTGCAACAAGCCTTAGTGCTATTTAATCTAACTTGCAATTAATTGTTCTGCCCTAGTTCTAAGTCTGAATATTTGGCCCAATGGAATTTCTAGTTGAATAGCCCTGCTTTAAACAATCATTTACCCTCTATTTAGAGTTAAAGGCTGCTTTTCCTGTTGCGTAGACATCAATAAAATTAGATTTTACCAATATCATGAACTCTCCTAATACAAATAAAAGGTTTACTTACAATTTTAGACTTAACATTTCTTTGATAAGCAATCTTGTGGTCAATGAGCATATTCTTATAAGTGGATTTTAATGTAAAATCTTTTCACAGTCATTAGGCCATTTTTCCATCATCAACATCAATATTTTCTTACCCTTTGTCTCATTTAAAGTTGATATATGTCTTTTAAATTCAATATATTATCCAACCCTACATTTAGTGAAGAGTCTGGCATTTTTTATTTATTTATTTTTTAATCAGGCAGACGCCACACAGGAGGCAGGCGGGCAGCAGCTCCTCTAAGTAGTTTCTTTGTGAAACAGCAGCAGCAGCACTTCATCACCATGCTCCATTTGCTACAATGACACGCATCATTTGCACTCCCTGCAAGGCTAGACAAGGACCGCCGCGTTCTTCCGCCCTCTGGACCAGGCCCAAGCACTCTAAATCCCCCCTTTTCCTCCCAGACTAGAACACACACAGAAAGAAAATCCCAGACTCTTGAAATCAAAACCCCAAAACTCCCCCAATCAACACTGCACACTTATGTTAATCCTAATCTCCGTGGCCTCAAATTCTCCCAGAATGATCACAGGAAGAACACCCTGAAACCACAGACGGGGGCCTAAACAAACAGGCGGCGGGCGACCACGTCATCCAGTCATTATACGTGGGTAAACACAGAACTCTGGCTTTCTGTGAGTGGACTGCATGGAAAACAGCGACATCCTGTATGAATAAAGAGCCATTATTTTAAATAAAACATCTGTGACTCCAACTAGTCAACATCAGTCTCACTCAGGGTGGGCTAGTTAAAGACAGAAAAAACCTGAAAATGTTTTTTTAAACTGTGCAGTTCTGTTACATACCCAGATAAGCAAAGAGAAAATATTCAACAGACAGCTGGAAATTAATTTGTTTCAATTTTCAGCAACAACATGCAAAGCTTTTGTTACATTGAATCTCCAGTGGTATTTTAATTGTGCGACTGAACCTGTGAGGAGCAGTAAAAACTAGAAAGCACTCAGATAGCTCAAACCTCCTCCATGAAAGCTCACATATTGCTGTTATGTCTATAAGCAATAGTTCTATGATAAAGTTACCATCATAATATGATTCATGACCCTGAAAACCAACACCTAGCACTCAGAATCATGCTGATATCATTATTAGTTTGACAGTTATTAAGCAAAAACAATCGTTCACTAATGGCGGTTATCCGGATCATCACCAAAATCGAATAATTTTTAAGTTGGGCCATTACCAACACCTCCTGAAAATTTCAACAAAATCCGTCTAGCAGTAATCTTGCTAACAAACAAACAAACAAATGCTAGAAAAAGCATAACCTCCTTTGCAGAGGTAATAAGAATCACCACCAAAATCAAATTACCTTGTGGTGGTTAAAACACAACCTCCTTGGAAGAGCTAGTTTGACAGATACAGCTGGAATAAGTGTGTTTACATGCAAACTAAAAAACACATTAATAAATGATTTTTTTAGATTATCTGATTTCTCGAAGAGTAATATACACTGAAAATAAATTTTCCTTGATCAGGAAGATGCTATCTTTGGATGATAAAAAAATCCAATAAACAGTCCTTGCAAAAATTGAATCATTTCTAAGTTGGGCCCATCCCCAGAAAACTTCAGCAAAATCCGTCCTGTAAATTTTGCGTAATCTTTCTAACAAATAAGATTGATTGAGGTAATAATGCATGTATAAGAATATATTAGTTTGACAGTTATTGAGCAAAAACAATCGTTCCCTAATGGCGGTTATCCGGATAACCACCAAAACCGTATCATTTTTGAGTTGGGCCATTACCAACATCTCCTGAAAATTTCAACAAAATCCGTCCAGTAGTAATCTTGCTAACAAACAAATGACAGCAAAAAACATGACCTCCTTGCAGAGGTACTTCGGATCAACATCAAAATCGAATCACTTTGTCCTTGTGCCACGACCAACATTCCCTGAAAATTTCATTATAACTTTTTAATGACCCAAAAAACAAAATAATAGACAACAGTGGTGAAAACACAACCTCCCTGGAAGAGCTAGTTCAACAGATACAGCTGGAATAAGTGTGTTTACATGCAAACTAAAAAACACATTTATAAATGATTTTTTTAGATTATCTGATTTCTCGAAGAGTAATATACACTGAAAATAAATTTTCCTTGATCAGGAAGATGCTATCATTGGCTGATAAAAAAATCCAATAAACAGTCCTTGCAAAAACAGTGGTTTGCTAATTATCTGGCTCACCACCAAAATCAAATCATTTCTAAGTTGGGCGATTAGCAACATCTCCAGAAAACTACAGCAAAATCTGTCCTGTAGATTTTGTGTAATCTTGCTAACTAATAAGATCAATTGAGGTTATAATGCAAGTATAAAAACGGCTAAGAGAGCACTAACTACCATCAAGGAATTTTTAACATTATCAAGGGAGTGACAATTATGTGAAAGAATGCCCTATAAAGTTATGAAATACTTCTGAAAACTTCTGTAGTTGCATCAAAAACTCAAGGTACGTTTACATGGACACACTTTGAGGCCAAGATTTTTTCTTTGTGTATTCAAACTCGATCTGCGTTCAGATGGAGACGCTGGAGACGAATGAAACCGCTGTGCTATACATGCTGGTTCAGTAGATGGCGATGTAGGTCTGCAGAGAGGCAGCGCTGCTACAATACACGTATGAAGAAGAAAAACTTTTCACAAACAACAGTGGCGAGTTGACACACAAAGACGCAGGACAACAAATGAATTCAGACAACAAATCTGTCTGGATAGTTTTGTCGGGATAACAAACTGAGCACAGTAAGAGGTTCACACGTTACTCGGTGCGCGCAAAGCCTTCATGTGAAAGAGTACTGCACATGCGGTGGCGTCAGCATTTCACCCTGAAATGTTCTGATTTGGGTTTACACAGCGCTGAGTATTTAAAACTCTCCCCTCTGGAGACTGGTCTAGAAAGATTACAGAATTGGGCAATCCCCAAAGAGTTCCCATGTAAACGGGAGGCTGAAACGCAATGAAAACTTATCGGATTTCACCGTTTTAGGCCTTGTGTAAACAGCCCCTAAAAAGCACTCGAAGAAAACAAAGAAAACAGCCCAGGTAGCTCACATACTGGTGTTACATCTATAATCAATAGTTCCATGATAGAGTTACCATCATAATATGATTCATGAACCTGAAAACACACACCTGGCACTCAGAATCATGCTGATATCATTATTAGTTGGACAGCTATTGAACAAAACGAGCGTTAACTAATGGGGG
The DNA here is from genome assembly GCA_036419115.1 of Scarus forsteni. Taxonomy (NCBI): domain Eukaryota; kingdom Metazoa; phylum Chordata; class Actinopteri; order Labriformes; family Labridae; genus Scarus; species Scarus forsteni. Next base: position 7,694,384 of record JAZDUH010000084.1, on the reverse strand, counting down.
TTATCTGGATCATCACCAAAACCTAATCATTTTTAAGTTGAGCCATTACCAACATCTCCTGAAAATTTAACAGGGCTCCAGACTAACTTTTTGCATCGGTTGCAACGGTGCATCTAAAAAAGTTTTTAAGGTGCACCAGCACAAAAATTAGGTGCACCCAAACTTTCCATAGGGTCACCTTTAAAATCATAAATGTTATAACTCTCCATAACTGTTTTATAATGTAAATGATTTTTGAACAAGTATAAGATGTTATGTAAGAGTTATCGCTCCGTGCTGAAACTTGACACCACAGTCAGGCTCCGTCTGGGCTCATTTGCATACGAACAAGAGTGCGCCTAACTTTTGTTCTTAGTGCACCAGTGCGCCCAAGACAAAAAGTTAGGGGCACTCTCACAAATTTTGGGTGCATGTGCGCCCAAAATGGTTGCACTCTGGAGCCCTGTTTAAGCAAAATCCATCCAGTAGTTTTTTTTGCAATCTTGCAAACAAACAAGATTGGTGGAGGTAAAAATACAAGTATTAGAAGTGTTTAGAGAGCACAAACTGCCACCAAGGAATGTCTAACATCGTTAAAGGAGTTACTGCAGTTAACATGCAGAACTGCCCGGTCTCACACTGTTAACAAATCCTTTGACAGAAAATCCTGGATTCGGATCACCACCAAAATCCAATCAACTCTTCCTTTGGACGAGACCTATATTCCCTGAAAATGTAATCCAACCCTTCAGAGAACTTATTTGAGCTATGAGCAAAATATGTAAAAGAATGCCCTATCTTACAATGTTAAGGAATATTTCTGAAATTCCTGGATTTGCATCCAAAAACTGAGAAGTGTTTGGAAAGCGCAAACCTCCGCCAAGGTCGCTCACATACTGCTGTTACCTTTATAAGCAATAGTTCCTTGATAAAGTTACCATCATTATATGATTCATGACCCTGAAAACCCAGACCTGGCTCTCAGAATCATGGTGATATCATTATTAGTTTGACAGTTATTGAGCAAAAACAATCGTTCGCTAATGGCGGTTATCTGGATAACCACCAAAATGTAATCATTTTTAAGTTGGCCATTACCAACATCTCCTGAAAATTTCAACAAAATCCGTCCAGGAGTAATCTTGCTAACAAACAAACAAACAAATGCCAGCAAAAACATAACCTTCTTTGCAGAGGTAATGAGAATGACCACCAAAATCAAATCACTTTGTCCTTGTGCCACGACCAACATTCCCTGAAAATTTCATTATAACTTTTTAATAACCAAAAAGTTACCCCTTGATCAGACAGGTGCTACCATTGGATGATAAAAAATCCAATGAACAGTCCTTGCTTTTCCCCAGTAATCTCGTTCATTAAGTTTATTATGGGCACAAGAGCAGGAGTAGGAGAAAAATTAGAAACTCTGAACGAGAGCTACAGCATCAGGAAGCAGCATTTTGGAATGAGGCTAAAATAAATGTCATGCTAAAAATAATTAAAGAAATATCCTTTATTTCTAAGATGGAGACAAAGCAAGGAGACCAAATAACTTGAACCATCTTGAACATTACCTACAGCGTCGCTCAGCTAATGTTAGTAACACAGCTAATGAGTCAGACCTGGCACACCCTCTGTTGCTTCAGGCAGGAAAGAGAAAAGGATGTACTGTTGTGTAAGTCATGTACTTGTGGAGATACATTGTGTATTTATTGTTTATTTTTACAAGACCAGCGGACAATTCAATGTAATCCATTTAGTTAGCTAATTGCTAATACGCATCTGTTGTCACTGGGCTGGTAAACGGTTGATCAAAGTCTAATGACTGACAGGCTCATGTTAAAGAATTTTTCCAGTCACTTCTTTCTTAAGTGCATGATCAATTTGTCAATCATATTATTACCTTTCCCTGATTATTACTTTTACCATGCAAGAACCAGTTCTGACTTTAAAATAGATGAAATAGAAATGTATTAATCCTTTAGGAAGACTCTCTCAGGGTAATAAAGATTCCAGCAGCATCATTATATAGCAGATATTGACCCTAAAAGGCCCAAGACCATAGATTATAGCCAGAAAATTCTAATTTTTTTGAGCTGAAATGATTGCTTCACTTTCTGCTAAAATCCATAAAAATCAACATATAGATTTTTCGTATCACATTTGATACATTAGGTGTTTTTGGCAACTGATAATCCATTTGAGGGCATTTTTACCATTTACCTGATTGCATTCAGATGTTTTTTTTTTTTTGAGATAGATAGATAGAGGTATTATAAAAGTATGTATCAAATATGAAACAATTGGCTTTATAGGGTTAAGATATATAACTCAATTTCTCAATTATAACAAGCACTTTTTTGGTTTTTAATAAGCTCTATTATTTTGGCTGCATATTATACATGATTAAAAGCAAAATACTTAAAATACTTGTAATGCGATTGCAACACACCTGATACAAAAAGCTGAAATATTCTCTTTCTCTGCGAAACGCAAAATAGCTGCGCTGTGATTGGTGGAAGGCATTGGCATGTTGATAGCTGCTCTTTGATTGACTGAAATTTTATTGATTAAAACTTTGAATAAGGGTAGTTTTTGAGCTGTCTGAGAGAGGACGGTTTGGTCAAAATTTGGTTGAGTGTTATATTTGAGTACAGTGTTTTTCTGGCAAAAATCATGAAAATGTGGGGTGCATGTTATGATTGAAAAATTATGGTATATATAAGAGAGATCTAAATTTAAAGCAGCACTACGGAAGATTCTCGCTTGACCGGAACGAGAACTCAACTACCCATGAGCCCTAGCGCGCGCATACTGCCGTAAGGATACAGATCTGCCGGTCGCGTGCATTTGTTTTGTAGGTGAATCACAGAAGCCAGGACTTCACTCAAAAGTATTCTTCTGTCTTCAGCGGCTGTTTGCAGGATGGATAGCGACGAGGTAATGTATTTATTTTTGACTAAATGATGATGTTGAAAATCGCTAAGTTCAACTTGGTTTTATTACCGTGAAGTCGCCCCCGTCCTGTTGAAGCGATAAAGTGAATAAAAGTAAAGACAACCACGAGCTGGCGATATCACACACTTGAAATAGGTCTAAACAAAACTACATACTGGTACGTTCTCACGAATACTGTAAACGGATGGTAAACAATCAACAAGTACTTACAAGTCCAGCAATAACAGGGCCAAGTCGGCATCGGTCGGACATCCCTCCTCGTCTTTTATTTCACGCCAGCGAGTGAACACCGAACCAATGTTTATTCTGGTCCGAGCATTCAGCCTGTTTTTCTCTCGCTTTCTTTGTTTTGTATCCTCAAAATGAACTTTTCTTTCTCTTGCGTTCTTTGCTGCCTCCGCCATGGTTACAGCTCTGCGTTTGGCTTTCGCCTACACTTCCGTGTTTTAAACAAATCGGGAATCGGGGGAAGTGACGTAGCCTATGCCGTAAAGCAGTCCAAACTTGTAGTTTTTAGTGTGGCAGGGTTCCCACCATCCACCTCGAAGTTACATAGCGCTAGTGAAAGTGATACAGACCACTTCAGAGCACGAAAGAGGTGTCATTCAACTTATTGTAAAGTGGTGGACCATGACGATGAATATCTAAGGACTATATTATGTTTGAAAAACTACATAGTGTTGGTTTAAAAAAACCTAAATAAATATAAATAACATTTTTGGCTACTGGCTGTCTCTATCTTCTGTCTTCCTGTTACTCCTCCTTCCCCTGAGTGAGGAGTTGTACAGTCTGATGGCCTTAGGGACATAAGAGTTTTTCAGTTTTCTTGTTATTTTTCTTGTTGGATGGGTCATAACTGTTTACATTTATGCTTAGAAATTCCCCCTCCCTTAGTTCTAACAGCTTTGAAAAAAATATGAAGTCACATGCTCACAAGAGGCGCTAAGCATGGATGATATGCTGAGGGAGTAAATAAGATGGATAGGAGACAAAAGCTGTCAAAAATGGGGCTTAAATTGGAAAAAAAAAGGCACCAGCAGCACAATGTCCAAGATTCGTGGCTTTGTGATCTACAGAAAGGACACAAACACAAGCAGCGTTGAAACATTTTGATGGAGTATGGGTTTGACATCAGGGGTGCCATGAGTTTGATCAGAATCAGAATCAGAATCAGCTTTATTGGCCAATTACGTTTACAACATGAAAGGAATTTGCTGATGACACGGAAGACCTGGTGGGCCAACTTTTCGACACAGAAAATCCAAATAACAAAGTTTTAAATTAAACATTCTTGTCTAATCCTGTCAAAAAAATAAGTGCATGCAAATATGAGCAAGCAAAACAAAGAGTAAAGGACCTAGAACAGAGCCTTTATATGTATAACTGCAACTGGCTTAAAGGTGCAGTGTGTAGAACTTGGCATTTTAGCGACATCTCGCGTTCAGATTCTAGAATGAACCTAACCGTAGCCAAAACGTCACATTGCTGAGCAACGGAATCCTGTGAAGACCAAAAAGGATCCTGAACACAGCACACAATTTATGTTGTGTGTGTGTTTATACACACATTTTGACAGAGTAACAACTTTCTATGCATCCACTGCCATCCTCTCCTCTTCTTCGCCTGCATTTCTTGTAGATTTCAGAACCGGTGGACAGATTAACGTTTCGTTCTTTTTGTCCCTAAAAACCACCCGAAGACAACACGGCGGATCAATATGTCGGCCTACACGAAACAGCAGCCCGCGGTAATGTAATTTTTTTTTAACGATTTTTCTAACTAAATAAAAATAAAACAAACATTTTATGGGGATGACTGTACTCCTATTTTGATGGACTTTACATACAAATAGAAACATTATATTCTATATTCACCGTTGCTGTTTGGCGAAATGCGGTGGATGTATAAAATGCCACATTCTACACACTGCACCTTTAAAGCAGGAACTCTGTGATCTGCAGATTTTGGAACTTCCACACTGGCTTCATTTGCCACTTGGATTAGATGCCTTTATAGTCCATGTGCTGTAAACTTGTACATAAATTCATATTTATTATATGTTTTGATGCTGATATATCTTGAGGTATGAGATGAAATACAGAGTTTAGTTTCAGTTTGTTTTAATCTTGGTAAAGGACAGACTCGTCTCATTTGACACCTACCCTGCAGACATATTTAAACCATTCAAAGTATAGATACAGAAATAATAAATCTTTTTGGTCATTATTATCTTATTTGCCTTTGTAGATTGTAGAAAAAAGTGTTAGGTTTTATTTCAGCCTATTGTGAGTCCCCTAAAAAGCCCTCATAGTAGCTTTAAGTTGTATTGTTTAGTAATGCCCTAAAGCTACCTTATTTGACACCTACCCTGTGGCGGGGATGACAGACATATTCAATTTCAATATAGAAACAACAGTCTTGCAGCAGATGTTTTATTTGCTTTTCTAGATCATATAGAAGCATTAGTATTGATTTCAATCTGTCTTTATAACCAGCTTAAAATTTCTCTCAGGAGCTTTAAGTACATGTCATCATGACTAAGCAACTCTCTTTCTGGTGCACAGGTTCCAGATTTCCACCTTTTCATGCAAAGATAATAATAAAGTATTTCCTGCTGAATTCCAGTCTTACCCAATGCTTAGTTTACATGAGCAATCCTTGTAGACATGCAACAACTGAGCAACTCTGACAGTGGGAAATAAATAAAGAAAATTATTTCTTCACTGGGTCTGGCATCTGTAAAATTGTTTTGACTGCTGTGCTTAGAGCTGCCAGCATGGACCGCAGGGGCTTGTTCCAGATGAGACGGCCTAAGTGAAAGAGGAATCCTGGAGAATTATGGCACAGAGGGGGGCTCAGATCGTGAATCCCTCACCAGGAAACAGATGTAAAGCCACACCTGGCTCCTGTGCTATTATCCAGTTTACAGAGTAAACCCGTCCAAAACCACTGACCACTAATTAGGGCTGGGCAATGTGGACAACAACCTCCTCTTGATATTTTTAAGCTAAATGAAGCTACATTGGGAGTGAACATTATCTGAATTAAAAAACATTTTGTGATCTTCACTAGAATTTTGATAAGTACAGTGAAGTCTCTAAGTAAACTGTGTTGAAGAAAAACTGAAAAAACTGCAGCAAAATAACCCAATAGCACACCCAAAAGTCCAAAGACTAATACAGAGCCTTGAGGTACACCACCATCACCAAAACAGAAAGGAAACAACTTACTATATACCCTCCTAAAATCACTGAGCCCTAAGGGCCAAAATCATAACTCAGGTGGCAGAATGATTTCAGGGAAAGATCTAATTGTGATTTTTCTGGCAAATATTGCGATTTTAATTAGATTCAAGACTTTCTCAAATCAAGCTTCAGTATAATATTCACTGTGTCTACAGTATAGACAACAGTAAGTGAATCAATGACCAAAAGCACATGAATTATTATTCTTCATCTGATACATAGATGATAAATAATATGTTTTCATTATTTAAGGGATACTCCATCTTCTACTTCAAAAAAGAGACTTTGTGCTGTTGAGCTGCTTACCAGCACTTCTATACATCAAAACAGCCTGCAAACTTGTAAAGTAGTTTGAGTCAGTCAGGATCGCTTGCCACTTTCATCTGTAAAAGATTAACCTCCACCTCTACATCGGTGAAAAGGTTGAGATATGTTCAATTGAAATGACAGATGCATTATGGTAGCACCCACTGAGCAATATCTGAATTACACTGAAAAACATTTTGATTTAATTCTGTCATAAAAACTCATGCAAATATAAGCAAGCAAAACAAAGAGTAAAGGACCTAGAACAGAGCCTTGAGGTACACCAGTGTCAAACCATATGTCCAAATAGTTTAAACTTCTTGACATTTGACACCTTAAAATGATTAAATCCCTTTTATTTAAACAATCAATAATGAAATATTTATATAAATAATTTACATGAGCGTGGCGGCAGCCATAACACAGGAAAAGAGAGAAAACTGTCTTAATTGAGCAATTTTGATAGATGTGTTTAAAGTGAGCCTTGGGATTTCTGTACTTTTTGATGATTAAAAACAATTATTACCCAGTATTGGATGTGAAGAACTTTCTGTATTCTTTTTTTATTATTATTTTTGCTGTGGTATCACACAGGAATCAATAATACTTAATAACTCACTAAAGAAATGCTCTTTAAACAAAATGTATTAAATAAATTTAAAAAAAAACCTTTTAAACTCTTCATATGAGTTATCCTTTTGTCAATATACATAATACTGTTTGTAATTCTTTTTGTAAGTAACCTTTCTGCACAGCAACAGGCCTGGTATATATTTTTTAAATGATTCAAAGGATTCAAAAGAGTTGTATTTGTTATTCCAGTCTGCATTTACATGAGAAGGAATAAATCTAGTTACTGAGGTCCCAGTATTAGCTATAAAGAAATATAAAAGAAATGAATAGGAGGTAAAAATCCAGAATAAGAATATTTACAACACTAACACTAAGGTTAGAAAAATCTAAATTAAAATATAACTATTATATTTACAGCATTAACCTAAAATAAAACCCATATAAAAACAAAGAAACTGTCTTCTTATGAGTAGTCCAACATTGCGTTAGTAGTTACGAAAAAAATCTTTTTAAGCTACATTAACAAAAACTACATCAATACACGGTCTTATCTTATGTGTTGTTTGAAAATGCAGCAGTGTATTTTAAGAACTCACTTTATTTCCCACCCCTGCCCCTAATGTGTGGCTAATGTCAGACTTATCCATCTCACACATGGATAATGCATTCAGTGTTAGTGTTGGGAGCGGAGCCCGTCCCAAACTAATCCTGCCACTTTGAAGTCATGTAACCTAAAGAGCGCCCGGGGTGGAAGATGTCTGCAGGCCTGAGCTGTGTTGCCAGATTTTTCTACTCATGTAAGCATCTGGTTGATAAAAACAAGCCCAAAGCAAGCAAGAAACATCCATTCTTTTTATTTTTTGGTCATTTATGATGAAGTACTTTAAATAGAATGATAAATAAAGTGTGTTTGGTTTAATCTATATTACGTTTCAATTTCATAATTTACTTATTCAACATCCTTAAGGGAAGGGCTACTGTTATTTATAACCCTGTCATCACTAAACAGTGTGTCTAACCTTGATTTTTGTAACTAAACAGACACTCAGGCTTTTATTTAAGTTTTATGTTGATCCTCTACAGCTTTATTACAGTGAAAATAGTAACGGCTGCATTAGAAATAAATGTAAGTCTGGCTGTAAAGGTTTTTTTTTGGTGGAAATATAATTTTTGCTCCTCTTTTTGCAGTAAAATTTACATCATGGGGGGTGGGGGGGAGTAACAGGAAGGCAGAGGATGGGAAGGAGCAGTAGCCAGTCAGTAGCCATGTATTTTTATTTATTTATATTTATTTATCTTTTTGTTTGGATCTAGCCTTTTATATCTTTTTAATCTTTAAGACCAAACTGCTTCTGACTTCCAGTTTCCATAAGGAAGTTTTTCCAAAGGATCAATAAAGTACTATCTAATCTAATTAGTTTTTGAGTGGGACAAAACAATTTGTGTAACTTCTAACTTTATTGATACCAGTGCTATTAACAATTCTGCTGATCAATTTAATTCTTTAACGATTCCCTTATTGATTCCTGCAGATTTTCCGTGTGGTCAAATGTTGGCCACACAGAAAAGCATAGATAACTGCTTCTGCAAGTTGCTGGTGTATTTCCACTCACTTAAGGTTGTGCAGTAGGCGCCTTTTGTAAAAAATCAAGCCACAATTTTGACGCTTCTGAACCCTGTCAGTGGAAGGAATTGATAAGGAAAATGATAAATAAAAAAACTCATGATATTGATTCTCTGATGGAGCTATTAACGACTCTCAACTGGAATTGGTAGGGGTGTCCCGATCCGATATTGATATCGGATAGTGGTCCGATATCATAAAAAAAACCCAAAAATTGGGTTATATTGGCCTGCATCTAAAGTTTTCGATATAAGCACTCAAATGCAAGCACTCCATTCTAATTTATTTTTTATTTATTTAATTTCGTTATAGAATATGCTTGTGTTTATGTTAAACACAGTGGTTATTTTGCCATTTAAAATATATGTTTCTGTTTTATGGATTTCTTTCGCTTAATTTAATTGTAGAATGTTTACGGTTAAAATTTATTCAACCCATTGGTTAAAAACAAATGGGTCAGTTTTTCTCATACCTACTATTGCTGACTACTGTTCTCTGTTTGAGTAATCTCACCTGATCAAGCCTTTTCTTGCAGTTCATACTACAAAATAAGTAATAAAAATATGTATATTTCTTGCTGATATCGTATCGGATTTATATCGGTATCGGCCAATACTCAAGGCTGCAATATCAGTATCGTATCGGGACATCCTTGGAATTGGTTTTCGATTCCCATCCCTATTTCAGTTCATATTGATAGCAGAGTGTGCAAAAGATCCCTCCCAGGTTCGGGAGCATAACAAGCCAGAATAAGCAACTGTACATTTTCAACAACCCCCCAAAAAACTCAACCCGCAACTGCCAATATTTACAAGCACCATTTTAAAAAACAAGCCCAAAGTCGCTTATAATTAGCGGATCTGGCAACCATGAGCCTGAGGTTTCCGTTGAGACGGTTTGCACCTCACTTCCCATCTTTCAGCAGATTTTACGACAGACGCGGGCTGACTAATCAGTCAGAAATGTGTCTGAGTGTAGGAACAGTGACAGCAGGAGTGGCTGTGACAGCATGTGACATGGAAAACACATGCAGGTAAATGTTTGTCCTCCCTCTCTCATTCTTCCTCTCTGTTGGGGAAGGGTAAAAGCCTTGGCCCCACATGTGCTCAATTACAAAGCCTGGCTGTCCCACTGTGCAAACAGCCCATTAATTCCAGGTCTGTGATTGTTTCATACCACGCTTAGCCCACTGGATCCAGCCTCCTCCTCCTCCTCTTTAACCTTGGCTTCATAGAGCAGCTCTATCAGTGACATCCTGATCTTTCCCTTTCACAAACACACACTTATGATACAGGGCAGCACAAGCACTGGTGCAGAAAAACAGTGAGTAAATGTCTTAGGCCCCATCCACAAGAAGACAAAACGCTTAACAGTTTCCAAAACGATCGTCATAAAGATGAAGGCGTCTCAGAAAATGTGTGCGTCTATATGAATGCACTCGATACGCATCAAAACGCTGTAAAACACATGCCAGACCTCTAGGGCCCCTGTTACGATATGACGGAAACAAGCGGAAACAGACGAAAAAACAGTGGGCATGCGCACTTGTGGCAAAAGTTGTAAGCAGAGATTGTGATAAAGTGATCATAAAGGGCCGTAATGTGTCCTCGACAATTGTTTGTTCAACTCGATGGTGATTGAGAAGAAGGAGATTTTGCTGCAACAGGGATAGTAGGGTCACTACCTTCATCAGCACATACACTTCACGTACGCCGCCATTGTCGTTGCCGCGTGTGGCGCATGCGTGTCAATGAAGATATGAAACTATGATGTAAGCGTATCTGAAAAGTTGCGGGGAGCCAGTAATCACGGAGCTGCGTATACGGCATTTCAAAATCTTTCCACTCTGGAACCTGGTTTCAAAAATGGTCATTTACAGACCCCCAAAACGCCGTCTTCGTATGGATGATATGCAGATTCGGCAAAAAACATGTGCATTTAGACCTCTGTTTGGCTTCGTGTGGATGGGGCCTTAATTTTTAAAAAACATGCCTGACACGAGGAAAAGGCGATATGTCAAGATGTTAGGATTTATCTATAGTCCTCAAAAAAAGTTTGGAAACATTATTTTTGTTGATCATTTCTCCCCTTTAATAATACTGATTGGTATCCTCCACCAAGGAGGGTACGTTCTGTCTGTACATTCTGTCTGTACGTTTGTTAGCAAGATTACAAAAAAAACAGCCAGATGAATTCTGCAGAATTTTCAGGAGATGTTGGTAATGGCCCAGCTTACAAATGATTGAATTCTCAATCGTTTTTGCTAAATAACTGTCTCACTAATAATGATATCAACATGATTCTGTGTGTGAGTTGTGTGTTTTAAGGGTCAATAAATCATATTAGGCAGGTAACTTTATCATGGAACAATTGCGTATAGCTGTAGGGCTGGGTTAAAAAAAACAATTTAATCAATTTTCCTTTAACTGGTTCATAATCGATCCATAAAATCCAAAGATCGATCTTTTAACTTGGGTAGTTTTTGCTTCTTTTGATGTGCAGAGAAGCAGCCTGTGGTATCAACCCTGCTCGTCTGGTGTGATCAGCGTTTAGCGTTGCTTTCTACTGAACAAGATCTCATGAGATGTTACTGCAAACAAACATGGTGGAAGCTCTATATGGGCACCACCAGCAAGTTTAAAAGCTGATGTTTGGATGTACAGTATTTTACATTTAACAAGTAAAGGAAAATACGAGTTGGACAGAAAACAAGTAATATGCAGAATATGCATTAATGCATATCATTAAAATATGATTAATGTAACTGCTTGGGGTTCAGTTCTTCATGTTAAAACAAGTTTAATGATGTGCCAGGTCAAAAGGTCACTTTTTAAATTTACAGCATTATCTTAACTAAGATATCCCAGACTGAATAAATATCGAATTGAAGCGTGTATCGAATCGATTTGTAATATCGAATCGAATCGATCCAGAAAATCTGAATTGATACCCAGCCCTAATAGCTGTAACAGTGATATGTGAGCCACCTTGTTGGAGGTTTCTAATATCTTCATTAGATTAGTCATCTTAAAAATCAAGTACAACATGTAAGACCAAAGGCCAAAATCAAAACATGAATTATTCCCTTATATTGACGTTTCCCTCCCATCTTGCCAACTCAGCCCACTTTAAAATAAGGATGCCCACACATTTATGCAGGTGAGACAGCGCTCTTTCTCTTTCAGTGAGAACAAAACTAACCAGAAAAGCACTCAGGGAGTGCAGACCTCCGCTCACGGCACAGTGCTCACCCATGTTGTGATTTTCAACATAAATATTAAAATAGCATTTTTCGTCATGGCAGTTTTCTTCTGGATCTCGCTCCAAAGTTTTAGAAGATACAACAAATCAGAATGAACACTCCAGATTCCACAGTATCTATATTTTGGCATTTATTGCAAGTCTATGCCTTTATTTGTTCAACTGCTGTGACAAAAATTCAAAGGATGTCTAATTTTTTCTTGTTCTGGATCAGAGAATTCGGAATTTTGCCAGGATCCAGATCAGTCTTTGATATGTTGTAGAATCTGTTGGAAACTTGTCCTGTATTTTTTTTCCCAAATGCCCTGACTGTTTTTGGTGGAGTAATATGCACAAATGCTGAAAATGGTCCAATCTCACAATGCTAAAAAAATCCTTCAAAAAATTCCTGGATCCAGACGGTGATCCCAAAATCCAATAATTTGTTCCTTGTCCTAATCCGAACATTTCCTGAACATTTCATTAAAATCCGTCTATAACTTTTTGAGTTATGTTGCTAACACAGAAACAAACAATAAAAAAACAAACAGACGCCGGCAATAACACAACCTCCTTGACAGAGGTAATAAATAACCTTCCTGTCAAGATTATGTAATACTTGACACTAATGACTATTAAAATATCAAAGATTGCATCAGCTTAAAGTAGGGATGCACAATATTTTCAGTATGATATCGGTATCCGTGGGTATTGAAATTTTTGCAGATAATTTATATACCATACATATCATTTAAGGATGCACCGACTATTCGGTGACCGAATATATTTGGCCGAATAATGCAAAAAAAACATATTCAGCCTTTGGTGGAGTGTAAGCCTGTGCTCAAAATATCGATACGGCAAAATATCGTATCACACTCCTTTGGGATACGTGTATGGATACGGATTCTACAGAATCGATACGGCCCAAATATTTTGACAGTTGTTGTAAACACACTTTGGGTAATGTTAACAGTGGCACAGTTTAAGGTAGAAGACGAGCTACATAATGAAGCATATGTTCTAAATTTGAACTTACATCTACCATCTTTGAGGATCTGAATTTATGTCTCTCAAGTTGTAGAACCACTTAAAACTCATCCTTGTTCTTTTTCTTCTTATAAGAAAAAAACTAAACTTGTCAAGAATTTTGCCTAAAGCATAGTCCATTGTCACAATTTACGTGTATTGGGATACGTAACGTATCGTGGCCTTAGTATCGGGATATGTATCGTATCGTGAAGTTGCTGGAAATACCCAGCCCTAGTGGAGTGAGGTAATAGCAAGGCTGAATAGTACTGTGTGACGCAATGACAAAATCAACTACGTCATTGCGTGTGACTGTGGCTAAGCACACTTGTGTGGAAAGGACAATAATTCATTTGTTACAGTTTTATCCTCTTCAGTGCACTTTAGTATTTTTTTTAATACGTTTTATTTAGTTTGAAGGCCTAATATGAATGGAAAACTTTGCTATGCTTTTTTTGAAAAGGAAAGGCCACTGGAATATTAAAAAAATGTCATAATATTATATAAACAATTACTTTCTTTTTAAGACATGTCTAAAATTGCCAAGCGTTTATTTTTTTATTCGGCTTCGGCGGCAAATTATCACTTGGGTGCATCCCTAATATCATTTATATCAGCTGCAATATCAGCAAAATACCCAAATGTATCATTGTGCTTCACCGTATTATTACTGCATGAAAAACTACAAGTCAGTTTTCATAAAGGTGAGACTTTTTGGTCCTGATGAACAATGTCAGTATTGGCAATAATGAGTTCAGAAATATCAGCATAACAGAGCCAATACTGAAAGATCTTTGGACATAAATATTTCACACATAATTAAATTTGATCAAATCCAAAGCCAGTCAGTTGAAGGTTACACAGCAGTGACATAATGCCTCCATATGAAATACCAACTTCTTCTTCTTTTTTTTTAAACTGTGGTGGATTTTGGATCAGCACGTACGTCACAGTTAGTCAAAACATTCAACATAATGGCCGACTTGATGGAGCTCTTGCACCATTGCAGCCTGTTTTATTTGACCAAAGTCATCAAACAATGTGAAAAATGAATTTAAATATAAAGTATGGATGACGACAGCGTTGGAGCTGCACTATGATGACAGCGAGTGTGTAATCAAGCTTTACTCTTGTTGACAGTTGGTCCTACAGCAGCTGTGGCACTTTTTCAGCTTCTTAACTGAGTAGTGAAAGTTCTCCTCTCCTTTACAGAATCACACGGTCCCATTTAGTTCCTGTTTAATTCAATCAGGCTCAGGTCAGAGCCATTTGATGTCAAGACCATTTTGACTTCTTTGGTAAGATTTTTTTAGGATGTACCAAACATTTACACAAGTACCAAGATTTTTAACAGAAATGTCACCTATATAGATAGGCATTGTGTAGTGTTGGTGTGCCTCAAGGCTCTGTGCTAGCTCCCCTGCACTTTGTCGCTAACGCTTACATTCTCATGAATTTTCTTTTGTGGGATTTCTTAACTTCCTCTTTCCTACCTTCAATTTAGCTCTTTCTCTGGTTAAACAATATCACTAAGGGTCAATGAACTCTGTCAATTATATTGTTATGTATTAACAGATACAAATGGAATGGAAAAAATAAAACCTACTGTCAAAACATGACTGAATATTAATCATACTTTCTAAAACATTTTGATGTAGCTGGTCACTTGAATAATAGTCCATATTTTTCAAGATGTGACAAACTCTGACCACAATAGCAGCTACATATGATTGAGAAAGTGGTGTGCCTCAAGGCTCTGCATTATGCCCCCTGCACTTTATGACATACACTGCTATATTAACTGTTTTTTTTGGACCCAATGACTTTGAAAACTGTTTTTACACTGTAATTTACATAGTGCAAAGAGGATATTGAAACCAGGATTGAGAATCTTCCAATGGGTTATGATTTAACTCAATTCTGGGGATCACAGTACAAAAAAAATTGGTTTAAATGGATCTACAATACATTCCCTGTGCATTAAAAAAGGGTGTGTATTATTTCAGGAGCTGCTCTGCTTTCAGTGCATTCAGAGGCTGGATATTGTGAATTGACACAAAGATGCAACGTATATATGTAGCTCATGTTTTTGTAACGTTTTCAGGCTATTTCCAAAAATAATTACTACGTAGTATGACATGTTTGGATAACAAGTGTGTAAATATTGATTAATGAACATTTGTTATCTAATCTGAATCTTTTATCAGTATATTCAGAACAAAATCAGTTGTATGATTGTTCATTTTGACAATACATACAGGAATGATTCCATTTGTTGTACACCTTTTGTGCCCTCTCTCATTGTTCTTGTAAAAACCACAGCAGCACTTATCCATCCTTTGTAAGTTTTAGATATTCTTATACCATTGATCCCTGAAATATGCTTGTCTGCATCATTTTAAGACAAATGCCACCGGCATATGATCGAGAAATTGGCTGCGTATTAGGTTCCCTGAGTTTTGTCACATTTACATCAGTTTGTATTAATTTTCTTTTAAAAGCTTCTTTCTCTCTGTTTTGATTAAAAATATAAAAGGACAGATTATTCTGTTTAATGCCAGCGTTAAACTATGTAAGGAGAATATTATCATTTTCAAATACTCTGTCTTTTAGACTACAGGAAATTTTGACAACTTTAAGATATGTAAATGTTGCCAACCCCTTAATGTGCGCAAGATGTCACCTTCAAATTCCAGAAAAGAAACACCAATCAATAGCTGTCAGGGCTTTTGATTCTGATACAGATCAAGATCAAGAGATACCTGTGCATTGCCTTTTTCCAAACGACATCAAGTTTTGGCCCAGCCCTACCTTACATCACGTACATGTGACAATGTGGAGCAATATTTTGCAATATATTAGAGCTTTTGTTGCATGAATTTATTTCCCTAACCCACCCACACAGTCTTTTCAGGCCTTGATCTTTTGATAATGGTGGATTAAGACATCTTCAGGAGCAGGTATTTTTCTTTCTTTTGCGACTTGTGTGATCTACCTGCGGGTTTGTGTTGTTAGACGGTAGCTCTTCCCTCAACTGACTGCCTGCCAGGGTAAACAAAATGTGAAATGGGCTACAACTGCCAGACTGCCAAGGGAAATAAAACTTAAGTATGATTGGTGTATCAAAAATGCCTGCACCTCAAGCAAAGAACAAGGAAAGGAGCAAGAAAAGGGAGTTGCATTGAAGCAAAATAGGTTACATCAACACTTTCTTGATGTCTTGAAAACAATGAAACCTTGTTTTTTTGGATAATAGTATGGAAAAGTACCAAAATGTTAGCAAAAATACATCAACTTCATTTAAGATAATTGTGAAGGAGAGAGGGAAGCATACAAACTCCTGCACACTGTCTTGATCACACTACAACATGAGCAAGTTTCTGAGACAACATGCAGACAACATTTTCTGCAATTTAGACCAAACACAGGAGTTTTCAAGCAACTTCTGGCACTCAAATTTATAAAATAAGGTTATTCTTCAGCACAGTGTTAGTACCATAGAGTACAAAAACTCCAAATAAATTAACTTGTTTTCAAAATTAGTGAGGAATAGAAAATTGTTCACAGTCTCCAGCACTCTAAATTTTGTAAGAATGTTGGCAAAAGTAACTTATGCAAGAGTTACTTCAATGTTTGTGCAATTTAGACAATGTGCAGGAAGTTGAGTTTTGGTGATAAAGACAAGACATCACCCAACATGATGCATGCTTCTTTTACTGCAGTGACATAAAAAGTTGATTACTGGTATCAGCAGTTGCAGAAAATTCAGCCTCTTTACAGCAAATACATCAACTGCATGTTTACATTTAAAAGTCAACTACAAGTCAAATTTAAGATTTTTTTTTGACAACTCTTTCTTGCAAAAATGACTTTAAAAGTTAAGCGATCAGGGCAACTTTCATAAACCAAATGCTTTGTTCTTTTGACCAAAAATGGATGGATGGGGGAAGTATCCGCAACTACAAGTTCACAAATGTTGACATATTCGATATCGATATAGCAAAAACAATGAATTTCCCAAGACTGAGTGTCCAGGACCTCTATTTTGTTGCCAAAATACCAAAACATGTATTCTGTTGTTTTTAGTTTATGGAATCAAGAAAGCGTAATGAAGAAAATCTCTCAAAATCATCCATGTCAACATTAAAATTAGCAATATTTTAAAGAGAATAAAGCCAAAACTGGATGGCATTGTTTCTGTGAAATTCAATTACATGTATTTACCAAAGAACAATTAAAAACATATTCAAAATATCACACTATAATAACCTGTAAATGCGCTGTTGCTTGCATTAAAAACAATCAGGATGAGGAAACTGGCTTGAATTCTTTATTAGCTGATTAGATTAAGTATAGCTAAATACGTCTGGCAAAAAAGTTTATGACAAGCATGGATTTTGATAATTCTTCACGACTTGTTATTCATGGCACAGTGAGAAAGTGTTAGATTTCGGTGGTTATCCAAGATCCAGAGATAGGACAGTTATCCACATTTGTGCCGATAACTTAATAACTGTGTCATAGATTAGTATTTTCAGAGAATGATGGCTATGGCACAAGACAGAAATGTTTAGATTTTGGTGCTTTTTTAAGTATATGTTAACACTGAGAGATATGGCATTTTTTCACACTTTTGACAATAATGCATCTGACAAAGACTTGGCGGAGGTTTTTGCTATCAGAGCACCTCTAGTTGTACTTCAGTTTGAATATTTATATATCTATATATATAAATGCTGATTAAGATAGATATATTTGTTATTTTCAAAGCCCTTAAACTTGCAAAAAACGTGGCCTCTTTGCCACCAAAGTTGCCCATCCCTGATGTTTTGCATGTTACAAGTTCATGCAATTTAAAGATTAAGCTATTTAGAGTAAGATCAGTATTTCTTTCTTTTATTAGTATTCTTTCTTTTATTCTTTCAGTATATTACTGCATCAGAGTTTGCAGTCCTGGTAGAGACCCCCTTTGGTAAAGCATTAATGTTTTCTTATACAAAAAAGGAAAAACAATACATCAAATATAAAACTGTGTTCAAGGCCTACATCTAAGAAAGCATAAGCTGATTGGAAAATATAAATAAATACATATAATACCTTATATAAGAGCATATGGCTGATAAACTGACCCAATTAAAAAATAAGTGGCATTATGTAACTAGAGGTCTATCCAGCAGCCAGAGTACCAATTGAAACAGTACATTAAGAAGCAAATTCATGCTCTCAGTGTGTAAAACACAGTAAAATGTTAAATATGGAGGCCTACGTGTGGGTTTAAAAGCCATACCGTTTAGGTGAGATCCGGACCCCTCGTCCTTCCAGCTGACACCACATTGATTATAGAGTCCTGTCGCCAGTCACTCAACTGGTTTCAAAAAATAAACCCCAAAAAACTCCTTCGTATGGAACCCAAACAGCTAAAACAGACATTTCTTCCTTCTTTTAATAGTCCGTGACATCGCATGTGAACCCCCAAAACTCCGACGTGTAGGGGAAAAAAAGAAAAAGAAAGTTAGGAGCGCTTCTTCCACTTCACCACACTTGAGGGGAGAGAAGTAATAAACCCAGAGAGGAATCAAAAAGTTGTCACCAGCTTCAGATATCCCGTGAACTGTTACTCCTCAAAGGCGGGCCTACAGGGGGAAGAGGTGTCTGAGTTCAAATATGTGAACGAAGAAGTGGTGAGGTGAAGAAGTTGGCCAAATGTTTTAAGATCTGAACTCCGCCTGAAACGCGTTTACTCAGTTAAACCGTGAAGCCGGTGCGAGGTGGACTTGCATCTCAAGGTTGGGGCCTTCAAAATAAAACAAACATAGAGAAGTCTCCGTTGGAACGCATTGCCTCACCGGCGCCGCGGCTTTTATTTTGAAGGGCAGTAAAGGCGCCATTTCGTGCCTCCATCTGCTAGCTTAACGCAGCTAACTCCAGTTTCTCTTGGGAAGCGCAAAGACGAGTCGACGTCTTTCTCTCTCTGGAGGTTCGTATATTAAAAAGAGACCCTCAACATACAACGAATAACACATGTTAGAGCGCATGGAGCCAAATAATGCTTTCTAAGTAGTTTCATAAATGTAATACACCTTTCCAGTCAAGTAAATTAGCCAAAACAGTCATTTTTTGCGAGCTTCTTTTGGTTCATATACAAAAACACAACGTGTTGCATTCAGGTTTATGGAAGATGATTCTGGGAAATAAAGAGTATGACATTGTTAAGTCTGTGTAAAACGGAAGAACATTGTGGTTTAATTCAGAACTATGCGGGGGAAAAGTCATATTCTGAATCTGGAGTTGAGATTTAAATCAGAATTCTAAAAAAAAAAAAAAAAAAAGGGGATTTTGAAACTAAAGTCATTATTCTAGATCTCGATCTCGATAACGAAGATTGTTTTCAAGATCTCGATAATGCCGTTATCCCGTGATAACGACATAAATAAGTCGAGATCTCGAGAAAACAATCTTCGTTATCCCGAGATAACGACTTGAATAACTCGAGATCTCGGGAAAACGACTGAAATTAAGTCGTTATCAGTCGAGAAAACGGTGCTAAAAAAACATGAAAAACCATGGCCTTTTAGGGCTTCCGTAAAACCGAGATTCTGGAAAGAATTAAGAATTGTGAGACTAAAGTAAGTATCCTGAGAGTTTTAAGATCAAATTTAGATTTTTGCCTTTTTAGAATTCCATGGGGAAAAAAAACAGAATAATGAGATTGAAGTAAAGATTCAGAGAAAAGAAAACAGTATTTTTTGATCATAGTTTAGTAGGGTTAGTTTAGGGTTTAGTAGGGTTCATTAGTAGGGTTAAAGTCAGAAATCCGAGAATAAAGTAAGATTTCCAGAAAAGTCAGAATCAGGATAACGTTAAGATTAACCCTTTGATTTCAGATTTTCATAATTTTGAGATTTAGATCAGAATTGTGAATGCAAAGTCTTAGTTCTGAGATTAAGAATTCAGGCCTCTACAATTAAAGTAAAGATTAGGATTAAGGATTATATTTTGGTCTCAAAATTCAGAGATTAATTTCATAAATTCTAGAGATAAGACAGAATTCTGTAATCAACAGGGTTCCCGCGGATCCTTGAAAAGTCTTAAAAGGCATTGAATTCATTATTCTAAAAATAAGGCCTTAATTGGCATTAAAATATCTTAAATCCAGTTCCAAAAGTCTTAAAAATTTGAACACATTAGTAAGATTTACGTAAGTTTGAACTAAAAAAATATTTAGTAACATTTATCTATTTTTCAAAAATAATTCGCTAATTTACTCTCGTGGCAACATCGTGTAATCACAATAGCGGAACTAACAAAACAGTGATGTGGTTGCACCAGGATCTTTTAGAGCAGACACATGTCTTGTTTCTACCTACAGTGCCTGGAGAGAGAAAAAAAATGGGGAAAAATTGGCACAAAAATCCAAAAGTGGCTCAGGAAAATTGATTATGGCAGCAAAGTTGGGAATTAAATTTGAAATTAAGTTTCAAAAACCATGTAAAAATTCCAAAAGTGGTTCTGACAGTGGCCAAAAAAGATGAATGGGGGCAAAATAGGCAAAAAGTTTTCAAAATGGGGTTAAAAAAAGATTAAAGTGATGTTTTATTTAAAATAAACATTGGGTTAAGAAATTGGGTTTTGTTTGTTTGTTTGTTTCAATTGTGGTTTGTTGTGAACTTGGTCTTAAATTTGATTTCAAACGGCCTTAAAAAGTCTGAAAAAGTCTTGAATTTAAATTGCCTTGAGCTGTAGGAAACCTGGTCAAAATCAGCATTTTTTTTTTCAATATTTTATTTAGAAATTTTCAGTGAGTTTTTAAAAAGGAAAACTTCAAGAACAGAGGTAAACAGATAAAGGCAATTACGCTTATATACACATGTATACATACCAACACACCCAGACCTAAGAAAAAAAAAAAAAAACCTGCTTCAACAAGACATATCATTACACTTCATGCATTGCTAATTGAATAGAAGTACACCACATTGCAAGCACTTCTAAGTATACAGGGACATCATGTTATTCTTGAAAGGTAGGACAGAAATGGTTGCCACATCTTGTCAAAGGCTACAGAGTTCAGGGAGACACTATACCGGATCCTTTCAACACATAACAGATTAGTCATTTCTGCCAACCAGGCCTTAAAAGAAGGGTCACTATCATCTTTCCAATGAATTAAAATATTTCTTTTTGCAATAACCATTCCATACTGTATTGTTTTCCGGTGTGAGTGGGCAAGAGGAGATGTTACATTTGTACACATTAGAAAAACACTTGAAAATATCACACCAGAACTGATTTAGTTTAGGACACAGCCAGAAGCATTTTAATATTTAAAGATTAATATTAAAAAAATTAACTTTCAGAATACTGATATAAAAGTCAGGATTCCGAGGAAAATTCAGGGTTTTATCATTAATGTTTTAAGAATAAAGTCAGGATTATGGGAAGAATTCAGAATTCTGGGATTAAAGTCTGAATTCTGATAGAATTTGAGGGTTATAGTTAACTTTTTTTCTTTTCAGAATTCTGGGATTAAAGTCTGAATTCGGAAAAATCATCTGAAGTTTGAAATTAAAGTACAGATTCTGAGAGGAAAAAGTGAGTATTTTAAGGTTAAAGTAGGGGTGGGCGATATGGCAAAAATATCATACCATGACATTTTAAAAAATAAAATCACGATCACGATTTTATCACGATTCTTTTTTACATTGATTTTTCTAGACTAATTTGCATGTTTGACCATCTTTACCCTTTGTTTAACATATAAAACGTGTAAACCCTAAAAGAAAAAAAAGACAATTAAAGCCAAAGAAACTTTCTGAACAGGTTTCAATTTGAATAGTGCAGTTTTTATAAAAATGTGCAATAAATGTAAACATAAAAGGTAATGAACAATATCAACATTATCTCTTAAAGTGCAACAATTTAGCACAAATGTTATCTAACTGCAGTGTCTATAACCTGAGTGAATAATACAGCTGCTTTAGAACTGATTTTTGTTCAGACATCTTCAAGCTTTTATCTCTTTTCTTTTTCCGCCATGGCTTCACGCTACATAACCAAACAGGAGATCCCACCATGCACTGCGCGTAATGTGCTACGATTGGTTAGTCGGGTGCACGTCAAAGACTCTGCGCCCACACAGATGATCCCACGATCTTTCTGCTTTATGAGATCATCCCCACGTTATAATCCGGAACGATTTAATACCGTCATATCGTACACCCCTAGGTTAAAGTAAGAAATTCTACTTTTCAGTTTATTTAGATTGAAATCTGAATTCTGAGAAAAAATCTGACTTAATTCTCAGATTTCTGACTTCCTCCTGACCTAAAACAAATTTCCCCCTTGAAGAACGTCTTCAGTGGCCCTGATCCTCTTGCGTGACAGAGTTATGTTTTACCTGTACCTCCCTCTGTTTTCATCTCCGCCCAGCTCTTCCCAAGAAACACTTTAAGACGATTGCCGGCAACGTTTTGGCACAGGTCCACGTCATGATGTGAGGCTGTTATGGTTGTTAGTAACAGTGCAAATTATTGCAAACAAGCAGTAGTGAGTGAGACAGGGAGGATTTCAGACGTCAGGGTCTGCAAATGCACGGTGCAACTGAACCCCGTTTGGCACAATCAAACATGAAGATGTAACCGGTGTTTTAAGCCAAATACGAGTCTGCTTTCAGATTACTTCCGTTGTCTTCTGCCAGTTTTTTCATAAGGGGTCTGGGTATGTGCTCTTTGGCAGCAATGAGTCTTGCTAACGGCAAGGGCAGAATAATTTGAATGTTTATTGCCCCATGACCTGTAATTTACTAATTTCCCTACCACATAATTGCAGGATGGAACATTATTAAAGCTTTTAAGGAATCTTGAGTATGCGCATTTTTTCAGACTGTAAACAAGACTTAAAAATGTAGTTAAGTTCTTACATTTACAGTTCAGTTTATTCTTGATTCAATAAGCATGTATCAACAGGAGTGCACTTGCTGATTTTAAGGCCTTGGGGCCACGGCACACATGAATACCCCCCCAAGTCCAACTTCAGTCCAAAAAAATGCTTTACTTTTTTTTCCTGATTTCTTCAACCTAGAATAACTTTTTCATGGAGCCAGGAACCTTTGGCAAGAGACCAACAAAAAGATCTAAAAGCCCTGCTCATGTGTTTTGGACCAACCCTTGCTGATGGATTTAAAGTTTTAAAAGAAAATTAAAATTCCAAAATCTTACAATAACCAGTCTTGTTTTAATAAGATATTTATTTATTGGAAAATAACACCAGTGTTGACATAACAAATTAAACATGATACAGTTTTATGAGTTTGATTTTAGGAGTCTGCAGTTATTATCAGAAGATGTACAAAGTAAACAGTCACATTTTAAATATGGCAAAGAAAAAAATAACAGGACTTGAACATGCTGTTAATTTCAGGTTTTTTTACATTCAAGTCATGTTTCTGTCATGTCAACAGGTATTGAATTGAATTGAATTGATTTATTTATTTCGGTCACGTCAGCACACTTATACAGTATCACACTTTGTCAATAGTTGATCAAATGTACATGTCCGAAAGGGAAGACGGGAGAAGCAGAGCTTATCTAGTCCCGTCCCCATTTTCTCAATATTTAGTCTCCTCTTTTCCACATATCATCAAATTATTATAAATTTTTATTCCATTTACAGAAGCATGACATAATTCTTGACTGTCCTTTAGTGTCCGTATTTGACATATTATGACCAATCCTTTGTTCCGCGTAAGGCAGAGTCCAATCCTTTGTTCCACGTAAGGTCTAATTCATGACTCTCTTTTTTTTTTGTTGTTAGTCCCGGTTTGTGATGTTGGGGTGGTGATGTTAGGGTGGTGTGTCCGCGTTGCTTTTCTTTTTTCCAGGTTTCAAACATGTGTTAAACGCGTGACTCCTCGCCATCTAGACTGAAGGCTGCATCAAGAAAGTCAAACGTTAGGGGGTTAGGATTTGTGATTACTCTGGCCATTTATTATAAAGTAATTTACCAGTTTATTTGTATATCATTTGTATATTTATATTAAGTATTATTGCTATTTTAATGATATTTACATTTTTATTATTATTTTGATGGACGATACGATACGATACGATACGATACGATACGATACAATATGATATACTTTATTTTCCCCCTAGGGAAATTTGTTTTGGACTCGCCTGCTGCTTACAAGTCTCCACAGTCTGATAAAAACAAACAACACAAAATTGCACATTGCCAGTATTGCCAGTATTGCACACAAAAACACGTATTGCACATACCTAGCTAAAAAAGAAAGAAAACCACGTGAATATTGCACAATCCCTGCAGCCTTAAAAAGCACCATTTAAAAGCTTAATGGAAGTAGGAACAAATGAGTAGAAATGTAGTTAATGTTTCTATTATGAATATTTTTCTAAGTTATTATTTCATTGATGCAGTGAATGATTTGTTTGATGACCATTCTTGAGTTGTTCCCTGTTTCCGTATTTATTGTTGGAGCTTTATGTCCGTCTACATTGATGTAGTTGGTCTAGCTGCAGTGGTTGGGGGGTTGTTGTTGCAAGATTGTTACTGTTTTATTGCATCGTTGTAATAATTGAATAAAATGTTAATCACAAAAGAAGTTAAATACCAGTAAAATCACATTTAATTCAAGGTTTTCAGAAAGGGCGCAAATCACCAGTTTAATAGCAACAAGGTTTACACCATTTTTGGACAAAAGTGGGGTAATTTGGCAATTTTTTTATTGTATTTATACCTAAATATAGACTATAATTTGAAAAAGTAAAAGATTTTTATGTACTTCAGAGCATGTATAGAGAACTGCAGGTAGCTTGTACAGTTGTCCAGGAACACACATGGATGGTGTATACACATCTTAAGTGACTGTGTGCGATGAAAACAAACACACGTATCGTCCTTTGATAAGAAGATTTCAGAAGTCTTGATCCAAGAGCAGTGGGTTAGAACAGAGGCACGTCTTTCCAAAATTAGCATCAGTTTTGTTTTGGAACTTGAGGCAGTATTAAAATTAATAAACTTGTTGTTCTGCTGACTGGCAAGGGTGATGAAATTAAATTATCCTGTAAAAAAGACAACTCTTTTTTTAATGCTTGAGGCGATGAATTTTGATTGATTAAGTCATAAAAGAATTTTATTGCTGCATTTCTCTTATCCTTCTCTCTTTTCAAATCCTCTATTTCTGTCCTAGTCCTATTTTTGCTTACCTATTTAATTTGTTTTATTTGTTTGTTTTTTTTTATTTGTTGTTCCAGTTTGCAGCACAACTTAAGTTACCACTTGATTTTCTGTTGTTTTTCAACAAAGCAAAAAGGATTATTTTTTAACTCTTTGTAAATGTTGTTATATGGTTGTATACTTACGCAAAAAGTTAAATAAATGAAAAAGTTTGAAAAAAACATCCCTGTTGGATGTTAAAGGTGAAAAAAAATTGATTAATCAAGTCATCAAAGAGTTTAATCGCTGCATTTCTCTTATCCTTTTCTATTTTCAAATGGTCTATTTCTGTCCTTGACCTGTTTTTGTTTATTTTATTTCTTTTATTGAGGCATTTTTTTGTGTTTTTTATAAGTTGTTCCAGTTTACAGCACTACTTATGTTACAACTTTATTTTTCTGTTGTTTTTCTACAAAACAAAAAGGATTATTTTTTAACTATTTTTAAATGTTGTTATACAGTTGTGTACTTACGCAAAAAGTTAAATAAATGAAAAAGTTGGAAAAAAACATCCCTGTTTGATGTGTAAGGTGAAATTTTTTTTTTGATTGATCAAGTCATCAAAGAGTTTAGGGGCCGTTTACATGACGCCGAAAACGGTCAATTCCGCAAACATTTTGTTGCGTTTTGGCCTTCTGTTTAGATCAGACCACGTTGCGTTTCCACCGAAAACGCAAACTTTTGAAACTGCTCCCCAGAGCGGAAAGATTTGAATCCGCTCCTCCATCCGGCCTCGTGTAAACACAGAGCAGAGCGTTTCAGGGGGAAACGCTGACGTCACCGCATGCGCAGTACTCTTTCACATGGAGGCTGCGCTCGCATACCAGGAACAACAGCAGCTTCCTCCGTCCGCCGAGTAACATGTGAGCGTCTTACCGTGCTCGGTTTGTTATCCAGAAAAAACTATCCAGACAGATTTGTTGTCCGAACTGATTTGTTGTCCAAAAAAGAAACTCCTGCTTCTCTGTGCGTCTATTCGCCATTGTTGTTTGTGAAAGTTTTTCTTCTTCGTTCGTGTGTTGTAGCAGCGCTGCCTCTCTGCAGACCTACACCGCCATCTACTGAACCGGCATGCACACTACAGTGGATTTACAGGGGATTAACTCGTCTCCGAGCGTTATCATCTGAACGCAGAAGAATTCGAAAACGGAAAGGAAGAATCTTTGCGTCTTCAAGTCAGGAGTTTCCATGTAAACGGCCCCTTAATCGCTGCATTTCTCTTTTCCCTCTCTTTTCAAATCCTCTATTTCTGTCCTTGTCCTGTTTTAGTTTATCTAGTTAATTTGTTTGATCAAGGCTTTTTTTTTTCTTCATAAGTTGTTCCAGTTTGGCGCAATACTTAAGTTACCACTTTGATTTTCTGTTGTTTTTCTAAAAAAGGAAAAAGGAATATTTTTAACTTTTTGTAAATGTTGCTATATAGTTGTATACTAATGCAACAAGTTAAATTATTAAAAAAGTTGAAAAAAAGTCCCTGTTTGATGTTTCAGGGCAAAAAATGACAGATAGATTAAGTCATAGAAGGATTTTATTGCATCTGACTCATCACCATGTTGTTTATCCTCTTTTCTTTGTGTATAACAACACCTAAACAAAAACAAGATGACGGGAACCTGAGTTCATTCAAAGGCTTTGCTGGCACCACGTGTGCAAATGTGTGTGTAGGTAATACTGCACATCTGGCAGCCTCTCCTCGCCCTTCAAAAGCCATTAACCACCATCCAATTTAGATGTCAGTACTTCTTTTTCACCATTTATCTTAAAAGGAAGTTTGCTTGCAAAACATAGCAACATTTGTTGACACCGCGGGCTAAAAAAAAAAAGTGATTAGTTTTGGTGCAGCTCCAAATCCCAAATCCTTTGGAGGATTTTTTGATGTTGCAACACGTAATATTTATCAAAGTTTGTAGCTATAATTTACTGTAATGGGGAAAGGCTGGCACAAGCATCTCAAATGTTTTATTTTTTCAGCACCTTGATTTTATAACCAAAATGATGGCTCGTCTCGGTTCAGTAAATGATCTGTCCTCTAAATGTATCATGTAAATTCCAGATGCATTGTCTGAACTTGCTTGAATGAAGCCGTCTTGACTTTTCACGGTTAGATGCTGCTGTGCTATTCGGCATAATTGAGAGTCAATAAACTGGGTTATCCGTTTGTCTGTCTGTGCTGCAGGTGCGAGTGCGGGCGGTTTCGGGACTCCTGTAAAGTTGAAAGGATGCGAACAGGACCTGTTGACTGGCTGCTCTGTCCGCTCGCGGGTCTTTAGGGGGGAGGCCGACGAAAGACTCCGAGGAGACACAATGGAGGTCCACGGGGGACGTGCGGGCCAACAGACGGTTCAACGGGTCCTCAGAGCAGATAAGTCGTCCCGCGTAGGCCAGACAGGGGTTTGGTGCTATTGACCCGCAAGATCAGCTCATCCACTGAAACTCCCCACCTTGAATGGCCTTGTTGAAAAGGAAAGCCATAAATTGGCGGATGAACAGAGCAGAGGGAAGACTCTACCTCACCCCCTTTGGCCTCCCCCCTCTCTCGCATGCTATCTCTTTCTTTCCTTTACCAAGTCGTGGTTTCCATCTCCACCAAACCCCTTTCCCCCTGAATGTTTAAAAAGATGAAAGGATAAGGAGAAGAATGGAGACAAAAGAGGGGAGGGTTACGTTACAACCCTGCCCCTGAGAGACTGCTCATGAAAGAGTTCGGGGATGGGAGAGATAGGAGACTAGAGAGGAGACGCAGAAAGAGAAGGGGGGATCATGAAAAGGGGTTTTTCAAACTCAAAGCCGCTAAAACGGGTCACTTCTGTATAGAGAGGCAGACTAAAGTGCAGTCTTCACTCAGGGACAGAGACATTTAACACTGTCAATACCCGCAGATGGAGGGGAGCGTTGATGTACTTGCACCCGGTGACTGATAACACACATGCATGTACACTCCCCGTCTAAATTCTTACAGTTTCTGCAAAGCTGTCCCCAGCAATACACGTACACTGAAGTGAATGATCTGGGGCTGGGCAACATATTGAGTCTTTGATACAGGCTGATATATTTTCAAGTGAGATTTAGGATGTGAAGATATAGTTTCTGTTGATTTTGTTCGCAATCGTAACTAGAAAAGCACTCAGAGAGCGCAGACCTCCGCTAAGCAGCACAGTTCCCAGACGGTGATCCGGATCAACACCAAAATTGAATTCCTTTTCCCATGCTGAACATTTCCTGAAAATTTCATCTAAATCCATCCATAACTTTTTGAGTTAGTTTTTTCACAGACAAACAGACAGACAAACAAACTCTCCCGAAAACATAACCTCCTAGGCGGAGGTAATGATATAAACAACAACTAAAGGGTTTAATATTCAGTCAAGACTTCAAGCACTGCTTAATTGTGCATTGGCCCCAAAATATTATTTAATACCCCTTTCCCTGACCAACAAAACCTGTTTAAACCCGTTAACAATTGGCTCCTGTCGTAGTTTGAAAGGGTTTAATTGGCATTTCGACCCGGGTCGACTGACTCAGCAAGCGACATGGGTTTTAATCAGCCCTCCTCTAATTGGTTTCAGTGGGAACATCACACCTGGGTCGACCCGCTAATTTATGGTTGACGTCGGCATAACGTGCCCATGGCATAATATCGCACCTATCCCAACTGTCTGCAACTTACGTCACTCTTTGCCGTCACAGCAACAAATTCCATCCACCAGTGCCAAGTTTGTACAATATTAAAAAAGGAAAAAAGTATAAAGTACAGAAAACCGTGATGCTGGTCCTCTGGCAGTGGGAAAAGAGTTGTTTGCTGATTGTTAGCAGGTTAACCAGCATTGAAAAAAACTGCGTTGACCCGCTAATTTTAGTGTGAGAGCAGTATCAGTAAGATATGACTGAACATGGAATTATTCTTTAATTTATTTCATGTTGGTGCATTAACATTGTTTGTAAAAATCAAACAGTACTGAAAACTGTTTAATGCAAAGTAGGAATGCACAATATTGGGTTTTTGCTGATATCTGATATGCTGTTGTTTGTTAATTCATTATAGCAGATACCAATATATCTGATCAAGAGCACTAGGAACTAAGGAACAGATATAAACTAAGAAAAACAGCATTTTACCCTTGCAAAAATGAAACCCTTGATTTTTAAATGTACTCATACAGTGATTAGAAGGTGCATCAATTTGTACATTTGTCGGGTGGTGGTTTGGCGGAGTGTTAAGCAACCAAGCACTTCTCATGTTTATTCCTCTGCCAGCCAGGTTTGAATTCAGCCAGTCTGTAGACTGTCCTCTTCTACTTCTCTCACCCACTTTACAAGCCTACCCGCTGTCTCTCTCTCTCCTATCAATAAAGGCACAAAATGGCAAAAAATAATCTTTCAAAAAAGTTTTACGTTTACGTTACGTTGTGCAATTTGCTGATATTCTAGCCGATATATGCTGATATATGTGGCTTATATTTTGGCTGTAAATATTTGCAATAAGTATCGGCCAATACTATACTTAACTTTTTAGGCTGATATCAGCCAATACTGATACCAAGTCAATAATATCGTGCATCCCTAATGCAAAGGCAACCGAAACAGAGGCCCTGTGTTGGTTAATGATTTAATTAATAAAATTACGAGCACAGTCCTGTATGCTGTCATATTTGTGCAGCAGTAACATGTAGGGCTGGGTATTTCCAGCAACCACACGATACGATACGTATCCCGATACACATAAGTTGTGAACACTGACTATTTTTTTAACAGAATTCCCAGCAACTGTTGTTTTTATTACAAGTAGAAAAAGAACAAGCATGAGTTTTGAATAATTCTTCAACTTAAGAACTTTAGTTCAGGTCCCCAAAGATGGTAGACCTAAGTTTAAACTTGGAACATGTGTTTCATCATGAAGCTTGGCTTCTATTTTGAACTTTTCCATTGTTAATATTACCCAAAGTCTACTGTCCAAACATTGAGGCCGTATCGATACACGTATCGCCAAGAAGTGCATGACGATAATTTGCCGTATCGATATTTTGAGCACAGGCCTAGTAACAGTGGCCTTATTGCACATGGTAATTGACTGGATTTATCTGCAGCTTGGTCTTTTGTAATCCAATATATTCACAGACTGGACTTTTGTATTTTCAAACAAAATAGTATAAATGGCAATTTTGTCAGCAACATCTGGAAATATCAGTGAGGCTTTCATTAATAACAAAGATGCTCAGTTTCCTTCCTTTTATGCCATCCACCCATTTTCTGAATACTTAAAACATAAAGTTGTCTTTTTCTTCTTCATTATAAAAGTGTGCCTCATGGCTTTATTCTAGGTCTCCTTTGCTTCCATGTATGCTAATATTTGTATTAGCTTAAAAAATATTGTTTTATTTGAAAATCTATTTTTAATATATCAAAAAATACAGAAGCACGTTGGCTCTCAGTTATTTTTTTCTATTTCCAAAAGAGAGCACTGTCCATGCTGCACAAATTTTCGGCAGTATTTTAAAAAGTGGGTGTGCCACCCATAGCCTTTTCATCCTGTTTGTACAATTAAACAGTGTTTGTCCTCTTTTGGTAACATTGGTGTACCTCAAGGCTCTGCACCAGGTCTCCTGGTCTTCCAGTGTTTTAAAATAGATGATCGACACTGGCTTTTAACTTTATTTTGCTGGTATTTGTAACTCATTATCCCTGATATCAATATCAATCCTTTTTTTTTCTCGAGAACACGAAGTTTCCACTTTCCCAAAACTGATTTGTTCCAGGCATAGTCACAGTCTGTTGATGTTAAAAAACAGAAAAACATTTTGTTCTTAAATACATGAGGTAACTGTCATGGTGCATTTGTACTTTCTGCCAGTAGTAAGGCCAATATATGGAAAACATATGACTAATATGTGAGATCAATTTATTAGTTGTAAATATTAACAAAAACATACATATGCTAATACTGAAAATAAGATTTTTTTTCAAAGTTTTCAGAACTGTAATGATAATCAGTCATATCTTTAACCAATTTTGACATTTTGATCCTAGTATGGAAAATGTTTTTTCTACAATTGAGACACTATGTTAGAAGTTTGCCTACGTTGTTGATATTCAGACCCAAAATAGATGGCTCAATATTTAATGTTTAGGACTTTGTTTTGTTGCCTTTGTATGAATCAGGTATAATATTATTTTGAGTTTTCCTTAAATCAAATTTAAGAGTCAACCAGTCTTAGTATTATGACGCCCATGTCATGTGTGCTTACAGCCATTTACTTGAAAAATGAAAAAGCACAATATTTATTGCATATTTCCCAACCCTAGGCTTATCCGCCATACCATCTATGCCATTAACACGCTCACTGTGTGGTGTCTCCCGCACCGTGTTCCTCCCTCTTGGCATTTAGTGTCAGTCACTCAAAATCCTCTCAACCCTCCCACCATTCTCTCCATCTCCGTCTTTGTCTGAACTTGCCCTGCATGCACTTAGATATTTCCGCCTCAGGGTGCATCAGTGAGAGTTTAAGAGCGAGAGAGACTGAAAAAAGAGTTTAAGAGAAAGTTGTTAACAGAGGAGTAAAGGTGAAACAAAGATGATGATTGAAAGGGAAAGGGTGCGCGAAATGTGATTTTCTTAAGCTCTTGCCCTCTTGCTCTCTTCTCTCCTCTTTATACGCTCGTATACATTCAGACACGCTAAACAAACCAGAACCATTCAGAGAGCTGTAGACACAGAGGTTTATTTAAGACAACCACTCACAGAACAAGTTTGCCTTCATGCTCTAAACCAACAGGTAATATAAAAAAGATTTCCTGAGTTAGTGCCACTTAAAGCCCATGGAGTTAGGTTGCAACATGTAGCACAACACTTAATAGATGTTTTTCTTTGTCTTCTTGGGATTTTAGGACTATTGTCAGAGCCCTCATGCACCCTGGAAAACCAAGAAAACAGGGGACCAAATCCTCAGTTGAGAAACACAGAAAAATGTGAGAAAAAATAGAAAAAAACTAAAACAACTTGAGCTTTTTGGACATTTTTAAAAAGTCTTGTCTTATTTTTATAATAAAGATTCCCAAACCAAGGAAACTGCAGTCTGAAAGGGACGAATTATGTTCAAATAAATTCAAAAATTAACAGTTAATGTCCAGAAGTGCCATGAAAAGGTTGCAAGAAAAAATAACCTGACCCTGAATTTTCACAGTCTGCCTGTAGCACGTACGAAGCTTACCCTAAAAACTCAGATCTAGGCAAGTGTGTTTGTCTATTTTCAAGTCAAGAAATATCCAAAGCACTTATTCTAACCCACATTAACATAACCAGGTGAGATAAATATCTTACTTTGAGGAATGAAAGGCTGCTCAAGGCAAATTTGTCTTGTCTTGTTGGCAGAGCAAGCAACTCAGGCTTTATTTTAAGTTTTTATATCTCCAAATAAGATCTTCTAATCCAGACATGTTAGCAAATTGTGGATTAAACTAAGTCTTTCATTAAAATGGGCCAAATACTCTCACTTACATCAATTTTTTTTCAGTGTAAGCACAGAACCATAAAGATCCCAAGAGAACCACAAAGTCACATTACAAGATAACATAACCAGCAACATGTAAACCACAGGATTTATTTCCTGCCTGACGTGGATTTTCTGCCATCAATGTTATTTGCACTGTTTCTCCTGTATTTAGAAATGACTTAAACTCTTAGCACTTGTTTTCTTGTTTTAGGTCGATGTGATTGGTGGAAATGGACACGGAGTTGAAGATGTGCTGACAATAGACTCGACACGTATTTCCAGCGAACCAGTGCGGAGCTGCCCTGCTAGTGGATCAATGTGCATGCTGTGGAAACCACCTGACTAAAGAGATTTGGGGTGATTGGTAAGAAAGCTGGTTTGATATGTGTTATGCAGGATATATTCCAAAAGCCCATCTTGGTATCAGCCCACAAAAAGTTTTGGGCAGCAGAAAATTTAAATACACATCTGGAATGTGATTGTATAATGTGTGTGTCAGACACTTTCAGCCAGGGCCAATCAGATGATTTGACATGGAGTTGTTCACAAAATATCAGCCTGTTCGCACAGACACTTGCTGAAATCTTTCAGGAGAGGAACAAAATGATCTTTTCCATTGAGTGTGTTTTCAGTGTTCAGTGTTCTTCATTTAATGAGCTCTGATAAAACTGCAGGTAGCACTTATGCTAATCTATGAGCAAGCAGTCATTGTTTACAGGCTTTTAAATGCCTCTTGCAGTCTTCACTGTTGCCTCTTTCTCTTCACAGGACACTGATATGTCCAATCCTCGGCAAACCTTGCTTGTTTCAACTCAAAGCGTTGCACAATGGATCTGCAAATCAATTTTTGGATCGACAGATATTACTTATGGGGCAGCTTACAAGCACACACTGCTTCTAAAGGTAATGTGAGTCGACATGCAGATTGGTTTGATTCAAGTCACTATACACTCAAAATGCATAATCAGACAACAGTCTGTCCCCTTTGAGTCTGCCCTCAAGATTTTGTGTCATACAAATAAAAATAACAAAGTGTAAGACTGCCACAGCCCAAACTGCTTTTTGCCACACAAATCGCGAGCTCAGACATGGAATGCATATCATATAATGCAAACTTTTGTGCAGGAGTATGAAGCAAAACCAGTAAAGGAATCAAAGTTATTATTTTTTTCATTAACAATTACCTGAATCTGGCTAGCCTTCAGATTAGCGATGTTACGCTCTTCTCTGAGGCAGCTCTCTCATAGTTAGTCAAAGAATTAATCATGGCAGACAGAGGCAGTCTAAAGTTATTTCAGCACGGTATAGCACAGACTAGACAACATTCAGTATGATTTCAAGCAAGAGTTGAAACACCAGCAAGGTACTGAAGCTTTTTTCTTAGCAGAATAGCACTGAATAAACAGAGACCCATGTGTTTGGCATTGTTGACCCTGAACCTGTCGCATAGTTTTCATCCACAACCTTTTTTCCCTGGCGAAAACTAGATAGTAACTAATAAAAACAGGTGCACATGGACAAAAACTGAAACTAAATTAACCGACATTTTCATCAACAAACGGATAGGGATGGGTATCGAATTAGGTACTTTAAGAGGTACTGACCGAATTCTGTAGGTACTACGAGTACCGATTCACGTAAAATTGAAAGGTGCCATGTTTAGGTACCTAAACATTTTAGTTCATTTTAGTTACTGGTTTTTATGTTGAAGAAATTTTTGGAACGACAATGTTACAATAAAACAGCTGAATGTTGTTTTGATATATATCTTTCAAGTTTTATATACTGAGAAATAAATTTACATTGAAAAAATTTGAGATCTTAATATTAAACAAATTAATATTTATCACCCCATGAACACACGCAAAAGTACCGAAAATTGGTACCATTAAGTACCGATACCAATTCCCAGGTACCGGGCATCGGTATGGTATCGGTTCAAATGTGAAAGGTACCCATCCCTACAAACAGACTAAGTGTTTTGACAGAGACTTAATCCAGTCAGACCCAATTTAATCATGTAGAATGTAGGGACAAGTTAGGCCTATATCCAATCACAGCTACTTTGGTTGTGTGCAAAGGTTGGATGAGTTCAGAGGGACATCCAATCACAGCTGCCTTAGCTTGGTGGTGGTGGGATAAGTTGTGGAGTGATCCAATCAGAGCTGCTCTCTTAATGAACTGATATATTCATGTAGAGCAGGTTCACTGCTTGTTGTCAGTTCTGGTATTGTAACTGAGGTAGCCTAAATAAAGGTGACTGTATTTCACAAAAAATGTGTTTATACATTCAGACTTAACTAGTATTCAATAAAGGGTTATTAGATGTTCATGTTATCCAAGTGTAAAAAATGACTTCACAAATACAAGGAAGCATAAAAATATTTTCAGCAACTAAATTTACAGTAAATTTTGTGGACTAAGATGTTGTAAAATTGCATCAACTAAAACTAGACAGAAATTAAAACAGTTCAGACAACTAAATCATGACTAAAACTGAAAGATATTTTAGGAGAAAGACTATGAATTAAACTAGATAAAAAAGAAGTGCTGCCAAAATTAACACATAAGGAATTGGAATAATAAGCAGAATAAAATCTTAGCAATTCCCATCCCTCCTACAGCCATACTCGCTAAATCACCTTGTAAATATCCTGGAAAATGCTCTCTAGGAAAATGTGGAAACCCTGTGTTGTGAAAGCCTCCACAAAGACAAAAATCTGATCCATTTACAGTTCAGCCCTGCAGTGTGCTCTTGCCAAGCCCTTGGCAACATCTCACCCCGTGTCTCATCGCTCGGATATCAGTTTCTCTGCAGTAATTTTCTCCTTGTTTTTCCCACCTTTTTAATTTTGACAGCTTCAACCAATTCTCATCTTTCCTCCACAAAAAGGGAGATTTTGAAGTTTTCACCTGTCACAGCCCTCGCTCCTTTAATGAAATCTTTCCCACATGCAGCGCCATGAGGCATCAGCTTTATTGCCCTCATGTTGGACATCCTCCCTCATTTGAAACTCATATCTGAGGATAATTGGACGGTAGCTATTATGCCAATTATTGCAAATAGCTGAGCTGAGCCGGGCTGTCAGGGCAAGCCTAACAGTGTGTCCGTCCTCGACCAAGTCAGATGTCAGAGCTCAATTATGAAGACTCAGACCTCCTCGAGGTACATGATGTCAGGCCTGTATTGTCTACCTTTAGAGACTTTAAGCTTCTCAGTTTGATTTGTTTTGCTCAGGAAGATCTACTGCATTGTTCCCTGCATCATTCATCCCATCAGACTGATCTCCTTTTAGAAGCAGACCTCCCTTTAGTGAGAGGTTGTGCCGTTGCCACCATCACCGCACACATACACAGAGCTATAGCTGCATATGTTTCTAATTATGCTCCCTGCTCTCCGCAATCCGACCCAATTAGCCTAAATCTCCTGGAAATGCCCCAGTCACCAGGCACGGTGGTAAGGTAAAGGGTTAAAGGTGAGGGCGTTTTCAAAGTAGGGGGTTTGGACTGTGATGAAGCATCACCTCCTGTCTGTCTGGCTGGTTGTCTGGCTGTCTGCCTGCCTCATAGTCTCTCCTCAGAATCCCCTAGTGTGGCACTTTAAGCTTCTTTTGCTCCAACTTCCACATATTTGGCGCAGGTGTCGGACTGTGCAGAAAAAGCAACCCATGCCTGAAATTAAATTGCACAGCTTAGGAGAGGTCAGCGAGGATGATGAGTGACAGGGTTCGGGAGTCAGACCACACATGTAATACTCAGGAAAGTTTCAGCACTTTAATTTGCATGTTTTTACACAATACAGTTATTTAATGATCAACTGACGTACCATGGTTTTAATAGAATATGCTGATTTTAGCCATTTCTTACCCGCCACTAGCAACAGAGAGAGCTCTAGCTTATGCCCCAGTCACACATTCCTGTTTATCACGTGTCCATGATTGTCAAGGTTGGTTTGATCGGCATGGTATGGGAAGAAATGACTGTCTCTCCCCTGGGCACACCCCATAAATACACCGTCAGTAACGCTTCTACAGCGCATTGGGCGTTCGTCTCGCTTTTTTGGTCAATACAAGATACTAAGAGGATTCCCTGAATTTCCATCCCGCTGACATGACATCAGCCCCGTTTGAGACCAGTTTGCATCAGTCATTGCATTGAGCCCCGTCACTTGCGTTGCCTTGAACAGGACACAGTGATTGACATGATTTGTTTGAAAGAGAAACCAATTATATAAATATAAAAGATGTTTGCTTCTGTAGCCGTGCAGAGTGCAGCGGTCTGTGTGAAGGTGGTGAAGAGCACGGTAGGTTTGTTCATTTCATTGTGGTGGGGGCACAAACGGATACATCCTAGTCAGTCGTCCTCCAAAAGCGTTCAGGATTGAGCCATAATCAGCCGATCGAGCCCGAACATGCCACGCTAATACCGTTCTCCTCAAGACTGTATTAGGCTTCCACCCCGCTACACTGAGAGCTGCGATTCTCCACAACAGTTTTGAACAATTCAAAACAGTCGTAACTCATCCCTGTTCTCGGCGTTTGTCCACGACTATACAACGCTGATCAACTAGTGCATGCACCACGACCAAAGCACGTTTCATCAGGATTATGACAATCATGCACAATCACCATGAGAAACAGGAATGTGTGACTGGGGCTTTAATTGCAGGAAAAATGTCTGGAACATCTTGAAAGTTTGTTGAGCGGATACCATAGACTGTAAAGGAACAGCAATGCTGCCTGTTCAATACCATAAATCTTCAGTTCACGAAAAACAGGAACAATACAAAATCTAGAAGACACTATTAGAACGCAAATTGGTGTCTTCTGCTTTTTTCTTTTCACATGGTACCAAAAAAGGCCATAATAACTTCAGAATCATTCATGAATTAGTCTTTATTTTTTTAATGCAAATTCAAAACAAGTGTTATCCCAAGCCACTTTACAATAGAACAGGCTGAAGCCATATTTTACATTTGATCCAGATCAAACTCAGCACATACATGAAGGTTGTTATCCTGTATAAACACAAGTTTTGGGAACATGACTTAATATTTTCATTTTATATGATTTCTTGAATATCATCAATGGAATTTCCTGTTAAAAATTTCAGTATTTTTTTTGTGACATCATTCTGGTTCAGATCCAGATGAAATTTACCGTGATGATAGAGACACAGACCCCATATTAGTATATAAAGATGGAAGCCAATGTGTGAAAATGGCAGACATATAAATATTTTTTTAATTACGCCTAATTTTATCTTATTAAGTTTTTGAAATTTGGGGAATTTTTTGCATCCAAAAATACGTACGCATCACCACTAAAATGTAATGACTTCTTTCTTGGACCAGATCTCACCTCTGGTAAAATTTTCATGTAAAACCATTCAGTAGTTTTTCCTCCATCGTAAAGTTTAATATTTTTATGGTGTCAATCTGGACTGGATCAAGAATTGACATTTACCTTGATCATAGACACATGGATCCAATATTATCCTGTAAAATTGAAAGAGAATCTATCAAGACATGTCAGGGATATTATTTTTAAAAATTACACCCAGTAATAACTTTTTTAAAATTTGGGAATATTTTGAATCTAGACAAATATCTGTATCACCACCATAATGTAAAAGCTTCTTCTTTGGACAAAACCTGACCTATAGTAAACTTTTCATATAAATCCATTCGGTAGTGTTTTCTTAATCTTGCGGACAAACAAGCAAACGGTCAAACATGCGCAACCAAAAACTTAACCTTGTTGATGAAGGTAAATATATTTACGGTAACACTTTACTTAAAGGTCTCGTTTATAATGCATTAGAAGCACATGCATCAGACGTTATAATGCACGTATAATGCTTCATAAGCGTCATTATAATGGTGTATAACCATGTATAAGAACTTGTACCAAGGTTTATAAAGTATTACAAGTGTGGACATAATGTATTAGAATCAAGCCTTTATAATGTTTTATAAAGGCTTTATAATTTAGGCTTTATAATGTTTTATACCCGCATAGAGTATGCAGGTATAAAACATTAAAAACGATTATAATACATTA
Organism: Scarus forsteni; assembly: GCA_036419115.1. Lineage (NCBI taxonomy): Eukaryota > Metazoa > Chordata > Actinopteri > Labriformes > Labridae > Scarus > Scarus forsteni. The sequence goes on along the minus strand of JAZDUH010000084.1, from coordinate 7,655,647 downwards.
TGTCACACATAAAATATGCACATACTGTATGTACATAAAAAATGTATCCATCCAGGCAAAAAAGGGACTAAAAATAATAATTTATGATAGCAACAAGCAGCGTGAAAACTGAAATCCTGATATATTGGCAGCCTAACAAAAACACAAATGCTGGCTGAGGAAAGAATGCATATACACCAAAGTGTCCTCTCTGACAAACAAACAACACATGTGCCTACACGTCTTTCCTGTGTGAAACTGAAATTAGTGCATGGAATGTTCACCTTCGGGAAAACTGATTGGGAGGGAGAGGGAACATGAGAGCATCGTAGCTGCACGGCACAGCCCTCATTAGGCGAATGAAGACTTCGCTCTGTCGCTCTGTTTAATGCTTAATGAGAAACAGGTTGGAATGGGAGCAGAATCGCAGACCGGCGGTTATGTTGCATTACCTGGCGGTCTGCCCCCGTTCTCAGTCTGTCTGTTTAGATTGAGCGAAACCCCGTGATGTCCGTCCGTGTCAGTTTATGAAACGGCTTCACCGGTCGACACACAGCCGTCTGAAGCCATATGCGCACACTCTGCACGTCTTGTTTACATCGTCTGTGCCTCTCCTCTTTCAGCGGCCTGCTCTCTCTCTCCCCAGATCACCTCTCAATCACTCCTCCTCGCCTCCTTATCTGTCCCTCCTCAGTGTCTCCTTACAGGCCTCGGTCCACCTACAGCGGCTACACTTTCATTCACTTGCCACTTGCAGTCTGGCTGCCCCCCAGATTAGACATGCAGCCTAAATAGTGAATGATCTATTTACGGTTACGTCTTCCTTCTCGCCAACATGACCCACGCCTCTTTCTTTTCTGTGGTTTTTGCACCCTGCTGTTCGCCCTCTCCCCTCCGTGTCCCCTCGCTCCCCTCTCTCCCACCTCTTCCATTAGCCCTGTTTTTGTCCCTTTTCTTGCCAGAGGAAAAATGTTACACATTGTAAACTTTACTCACTGTACAACACCCCGCAGGATTGGATTTCAGAGGCAGACTTTGTGTTTGAACTGCTCTGGCAATTAGTAGAGGATAGACTTACAGCGCACCCGCTGCACAATGGGGGCACAGGCCCAGTTGTACAAGCCCCTGTTCCCATCCTACCCCTCTCCATCTGTCACTCCAGAGGGACTGTGTGTGTTTGTGACAGTTTGTGTGACAGTGTGTGTGGCTCTGTGCATGTCCATGAGAATGTGTGTTGGAGCTGCTGTTGATATGCTTGCATGTAGGGCAGGGTTATATGGACCAAGAGTCTGAACTGGACATCTCTACATCTGAGTATTTGTTACCAGACAATTGCCCAAGTCCCTCCGATCCAAGTCCCAAGCAAGTCTCGAGTCATTTGATCTGAGTCCCAAGCAAGTCCCAAGTTTTTTCTGTTGTGGGCAAGTCGAGTCGAGTCACAGGTTATGACGGGTCGAGTCCCGAAAAAAGCACTCAGTCCACCCAAAAAGCACTCAGATTTTTATCTTGAAGAGAGAAACCTTATCTTTCCACACATACAACACACGTACACCCTCTTTACTAATGTTAGCTTTGCTAGCTTCATATTGACCACTAATATTCATGGCATATTGACCTATGGCAGGAGTGTTAGCTACCTGGCTAACATTTGCAGATTTCACTTACTTGTCCTCAGGTGGAGGATAAAGTTCGATATTGTGCCCTCTTTTTCGCTTATCAAAGTGCTGCAGGTCGTGCACTTTGCGTGTCTTCGTTTTCCATCTGATTGAAATTCTTTATATGCAAAGAAAATAACTTTGGGCACAGAAGACATAGCGGTTGCCAATTTGAAATCCGCATCCTGCGCACTCTGCCCACTGATCATCACTGTAGCAGAAGCAGGTGTGTGGTAGGAACGTATGTGTGTCGTACTGTGTCGTGTGTGGGACAATAATAGGTGACGGACAAGTGTTCTGTGAATGGAACATCAATAAAGTGAACCTAAAAGGAAAGAGCAGCGTATATCTCCTGTCTGGCTCTTCATATAAAGCCTGAGTGTGTGCAGTTTTCAGAATCATGTTGTTTCAAGTCAGGTCGAGTCTGGAGACATTTTCTCCCGAGTCCGAGTCAAGTTGCAAGACCGAGTCCCTATGACTCGAGTCTAATTGTCTGCTTTTTACCTTATTTTATTATGAAATTAAATCTGGCAAGGATTGTTTTGATGCAGAGGGCTGCAAAGGCTTGAAGTTTATGGCACCATTTTCCCTTGCGTTATATGGTATGTTGAGTTACTAATTTAAAAGATGAAGAATATTCCTTATTATCAAACTTCAGCAGCTTGTTTGAGATCTCGAACACAAAGGGCCTCTCATTTTCTTTTAATCATCTCCTTTCATTTTAGTGCAACAAGTATATCAGAATAAATAACACTACCTAAACTAATATCTTGTTTAAAAATGTGTTGTTTTTTAACTCAATTTATCAGACAGCCCTACCTACCCTAAGCATGTAATGTAATGTAAACGTTAAATTTTTTGTTGAATTTACTCTTTACATCAGAGGTGTCCAAACTATGGCCTGGGGGCCAAATGCGGCCCTATGCCCGTTTTGAATCGGCCCCTGAAACAGTTGAATGAATGAAGACATTTTGATTACAGCAGCAAATACCATCAATCATCCACATTTTCTGCCACATTTACTTTGTCAAAAGATCTTATTCATCAGGCACCAACATTCTTGCAGTTTACTCTTGTTTTGTGTCTGACAGTAAAGATAAGCCATCCGTGCCTCCCACCTTTGCTGCTCAGAAGGTCAAGCTCGCCCTGACGAGGTGTGAATCCAGTGATAGCCTGGGGTTACGAGGGCCCCTTGACAGGTGATAATTCCCCTATCTAAACCCTAAATTTAAATCCACTTAAAGCGAGGTGCAGCATGTGGCTCAAATGTCCACGTGTTCCTCTTTACGCGGCCCTCGGTGTAAAAAGTTTGGACACCCCTGCCTTACATTAACCCACTGAAACAGTAGTAGTATGGATATATGTGTTACTCTTTTCACTCAGGAATGGTCCAATGTTCATGATGATAAAAGTGGTTAGTTGATTGATTAATTGATCCAGATCATTGGGTGCTGGTTTGGCAGAATGTTTAGCAGCCAGGCACTTCCCATGTACAGACCTGATCAAAATCTTAAGACCAGCTGAAATATTGCTAGAATATGCATTTTGCACATTTGGACCTTAATCAGCTTTTAAATAGAGCTACAATATGCAAAAGCAAGAAGGGGGAGTGTGACAAAAAGCACTTTGAAAAAGTAATTTATTGAAAACAACAAGTAAACTGAAATAGGCTGTTTATCAGCTAATCAAAAGTTTAAGACCACAGGCTATTAAAGTCAAAAACTGCTTGTAGCTCTATTTAAAACCTCATTAAGGTACAAATGTGCAAAATGCATATTCTAGCAATTTTTCAACTGGTCTTAAGATTTTGATCAGGTCTGCACATGCATGGGTTCGAATCCAGCCTGTGGCCAGCTTGCAAAGTGTCTCACCCCTTTCACAAGCCTATCCACTGTCATTCAATCAATGTCAATAAAGGCACAAAATGCCCAAAAAATGCATAAAAAGTTGTTATGATGTTGAATATGTATCAATAAGATTTAAACTCCTTAACAGAGCTCATGCATCATGGAACAAATTTAAAAGCCTTTTTATTGGCTATAAATTAGGGCTGAACGATTTGAGAAAATAATCTAATTGCGATATTTTTCCCCAATATTGCAATTGCGATTTCCTCTGCGATTGTTTTAATGTTCCTCGTCTTATGTATTCTTAAACAAACATAAGCAGTAGATCTTTTTATAGTAAAACCAATATGACATTAAACCAATCTAAGGATAAGGGATTTGAGAAAAAGTGAAGAAGTGAAGAACAGAAGCAAAATAGGTATGAAATTGCAAAAAAAAAAAAAAAGGCAAAAAAATTCAAAAGTGACTTAGGAAAAGTGATTATAGTAGCAAAATTGGGATTAAATTTCAAAAACCATGTAAAAATTCCAAACATGGTCTGACAGTGGCCAAAAAAAAAAGATGAATGGGAGCAAGATAGGCATAAAGTTGTAAAAAAGGTTAAAATAGGCATGAAATTGCAAGAAACTACATCACAATGCCAAAATGTTCAACACATTTTGGGTTAAAAATATTGCACTGTCTGTGATTTGAAAATTGCAACAAGCCATATTGTGATTTAATCTAATTTGCAATTAATTGTTCAGCCCTACTATAAATCCACATTCCAGAGTGTTTACATAAACTCTTAAATCTTTACGCGTTGATAATACTCTCTAAAGAAAGAAGAGAATAGTCGTGTTTGATACAAAACATCATGGATGATCTTAACACATGATTGTAGGTCGTACCATCCTGTCCAAGTTTATCTTCCGTGCAGGTTTCATACCAGCGATAGGTGTGCTTGTCAAGTGACGCCAATAAAGTTTATATAAACTTGTTGTCATAACCTGAATAGTACTCAGCGTCCTATTCCTTTTGTTTATCTTTTATCATAACAGAGAAGCAGCAGAAGCAATAAAAGAGAGATGCTTCTTCATGACAGCTGTGTTGCCTGACATGGGGGCTGCGGATGTTAAAATATACATGAAGAATATGGATACGAAGATGAAGAGCACCTTAAAGTGGCATCATGGAGATCTGCCCTTCTTCCCACAACAAAGACACCAAAGAGAACAAAACTCATCAACGTAGATCTACCATCTGGTGGTTATGCCTACACAGAGTCTACAGTTACCATGTGGAGCAACAACAAAGGTCGGTAAAGAAGAAGGGCTGGGTGGTGTTTGTGGGAAAGTGATTGACAGAAATTGTTTCCAATAATGGTGTTGTTGTTTGTTCTGCTTTTAAACGTGAAGATAGATTCCCAAACACTGACTTGCAAAAAATTCATTTATTTGCAATGTTTCTGTCTCAAAGAAGGCAGAATGTCTTGAATAGGAAAAGAGAAACACACCTGTGGCTGATCATCATCACGACAACATATGTGCATCAATAAATGAATAGGCTAGAAAGCACTCGAAAACCTCTGCTGAGGTAGCTCACATATTGCTGTTACATCTATTAACAGTGGTTCCATCATAAACTTAACATCATAATATGATTCATGACCCTGAACACCTACACATAGCACTCAGAATCATGTTGATTCATTATTAGTTTAAAGGGTTATTGAGCAAAAACGATTGTTCACTAATGGCCATTATCAGGATCACCACCATAATCTTTTCTTAGGCCCTCTTCACACGAGGACGGCCCTGTATTGTCTCGGCGTCAGCATCTAAACATGTATCGCTGAAAAAATGCATAAAAGTTGTTATGATGTTGAATATGTATCAATAAGATTTAAACTCATAACAGAGCTCATGCATCATGGAACAAATTTAAAAGTGCTCATGCACGCGTAACATGCTGTGATTTGAGAAAATAATCTAATTACGATTTTTTTCCCCAATATTGCGATTTACTCTGCAATTGTTTTAATGTTCCTCATCTTATGTATTCTTAAACAAACATAAGCAGTAGATCTTTTTATAGTAAAACCAATATGACATTAAATTAATCCAAGGATAAAAGATTTGAGAAGAAGTGGAGAAGTGAAGAACAGAAGCAAAATAGGTATGAAATTGTAAAAACTGGGTACAAATTCCAAAAATGGTTCTGACAGTGGCCAAAAAAAGATGAATGGAGGGGGCAAGATAGGCATGAAGGTGAAAAAATGGAGTTTAAAAATAGGTAAAAATGGTCCAAAAGTGGGAAAAGTGTATGATTAGAGGTAAAAAAATGGGCATGATTTGGAAAACCCTACATCACAATGCCAAAATGTTCAACACATTTTGGGCTAAAAATATTGAACCTTCTGCGATTTGAAAATTGCGACAAGCCATATTGCGATTTAATCTAATTTGCAATTAATTGTTCAGCCCTACTAACAACGGCTAACAATAGCCTGGTAGATCGGCATGTTTTTTCCGACTTTGTAACTGGAATGCTGATAAGTCAGGGATGATGTCGCTCCCAGTTCGCTTTTCCCAATTCCGAGGTTAATGGAATAAGATGCCTTTGCAGGTCACATGCTACATATTTACATATAACTTAATGTTTTATGTGGTTTTATGATGATTAATTTTGAGGTATGAGGTAAATAAAATACATAAAACCCCACTTTTGTATCAGATGGCGTACAGACTACAAGATGCAAAACCAAGCCACTAGATTCTGATCCAAGAAAGAGACTGGAAGATGGTTAAAGCAAGAGAACAGATTAAGACACCTGAAATGATGGATGTGTTCAAAGGACCAAGCTTTGACCAAGACCAGGATTTACCCACTTTGTGAATCAGGACATCTTCAAGGCCTTATGTAGTCACACCTGAAGTTCAGCAGCCAAATATGAGCACAAAGTCTACATCACAGGCCTCAGAAGTGTCAGCCTGTCTGTGTGCAGAGTCACGTCGTTACACAACGTCATGTTTGATAGCTGAGAAGGAAGACTCGTAAATCACTCCTGACCTCCTCATAAAGCTCAATCACAGACCTGCATTCTTCCAAGGAACACCGACCTGGACCACCTCCTCTTCTTTTACTGGATATTTCTAATTCTGTGTATTGATAACGTGTCACCTTTCATGGAAACAGGCAGATCACTGCATGCATGCTCAGAATGTGGCTGCTCCACCCCATGGGGCCTCGCTACACTTTGAGGCCTCCTGACTGACACTGATACCTGTCAAAGGATCCCTGCTGCTCTCATTTCCTCACACATTCAAGTGTCGTAGCGCCTCCTTGTGGAAGGGAGGGTAATCAGGACCTCCCTGAAGCTAAATTCTTTCTGCTGTTGAATCTTGCTGCCATCTTTGCTTAAATCCTTGTCCCCTGTTCAGGAAAGTCTTCTCGGTGATGCTACATGATCAAAGTATCAGTCAAATCAATCAAACTTTATTCACATAGAAACGAAGAAATAAAATAAATGAAAATAAATAAAAAGTAGAAAATTGAATACGTGAAAAATACAACCACGCCCCCAACCTCGCAATCCACAAACAGCACCCGTACTCACTTACACACACACACACTTACAAAGACATGAGGAAAAGATTCTAACGGAAAAGATAAAACACTCTAAAATCTAAAAAACTGGCCTTCTTGAAACATTTTAGAAAGCGATTGCCTTAAAAAAGGTAAGTAAATTTGATTAATAGTCTTGGATTTATTTTTTATTTACTTGTTTTGTGTACTCTGAACCTGTTGTGTGTAGTTAATTCTGTTAAGTTATTTTACCTTGGTTTAAGAAAGTTATTTTAATGTTCTATGTTAGTTATCTATCAGCTGCATCAGCTCACACAATCACACCCTTTCATACAGTGCCCAAAAACGATGGGGGGTCGATTTACTTATTTATCTGGATTTTTTGTTGGACGATTTTTTTATTTTTATTTTTTTGTTCAAAAATCCCTTTTTTCTAAATTTAAATGCTTCAGTTTAGTTTCATTTTAACATCATTAAGAGAGAGTATAAAAAGCTGGTTAAAGCTAGGGTCTACGATCTGAAAACCAGTTTGGCTGTTGAGACAGATTTGAAAAACTCAGCCTGCCCCCCCTTCACTCACCCCTCCCCTCCATGTTCCAAGATCCCGCCCCCCAGCTCGTGTCGCCCATAGACTGTAAAAAACATGGACGCCATGTCGCTGGACTAAAATTGAAGCCGCCACGAAAACTGCTCCCCCTGGTGACTGGCTGCAGTATAGGTCAACTCTCCGTCTCCTCCATTCATCTGAACGGGCTGAAGTGAAACTTCAAAAAATTAATACACCTCGTAGAAATATTTCTCTCATCCGTATGCTGTGGTGATATGAAAGTATTATTGGGCTGCGTTTTTCCCAAGTCCTCTTTTTTCTGAAAAGTTTCTTTTTTATAAGTTATTAGAGTTTAAAAATGACCACGGTTTACGGCAGCTTCACAGTGATTGTGTACGGCGTATGCTGGGAAGTTTTGCGACTGTTTACGACAGCTGCGTCCGAATATGGTCCAGATTCTCTACTGGCTGCACAATGGCAGCGCCCTGACGGGGGATATTATGGCTTCAAATCCGTTACATGGTAGAAGGCGGAGCCACGCTATCCAGTTCTTATAATACATCCATGCTGTTGCCTCCTAACAACACGCCCCCTCAGATAGAGCAAGAAGCCGGCCGGCAGAAAATATTCATTGGCGTTGAAGATAGATGAGATTTCTCAAAGCTGGAACAAACAGGACAGCCATCCCCATCAGCCATTTCAATTGGACCGGCAGCGAAGCGGGTCTGGCGTTCCCACTGTTAGCCGATCAGAGCAGAGCTGATTGTGGGCGAGGATATACGTTTCTCGGCGTGTCTTCACCAGCTCAGTTTAGAATGCTAACAATGAGTGGCTAACTTATGCTAAATTCTATTGACAGAGCCTATCCGTTCCAGAAGCGGCCTCCCGGTTTCGGTCTTCTCCGGCTCCATGACGCTTCATTAGCTGTGCAGCTCGCTGCTCACCGGTGCATGAGGGAGGTAATGGGGAGGAGGCGGGACAGTGCGGAGCAGGGGAGACAGGGGATTGGATGGACTCACGGACCCATCCAAACCAGATTATGCCACTTTGCAGCAGATATGCAGAATGGATTTTTTTCATTCTTTTTGGTCTCTCTTTGGTCCTTATGTCTTTCGTAGATCGGACCATAGGACCATAACGGCCTCATAAATGGTGTTATTAAGATGTACCAAGCTTCCAAATCGTAGACCGTAGCTTTAAAATATATTGCTGAATAAATCCTAAAAACGTGCTCACATGTGATGTGTATTTATCTTGATACAGTCTGTAGGCATCACCATTGTTCATCTTTTTTGCTGGTGTTAAAAAAGCTAACTGAGGATTGCAAAAATCAGCAATATCTTAGATTTGCAATTTATATCAAATCGGCACCTAAAAAACGGTAAAAAAATCGAATTGGGAGAAAAGCTTGTCGTGGACTCAGGACTGAGACAAGACACTAAAAAAGTTGCTGTTTCATTTCCCTTGTGACTTAATGTCGCCGTGTCGTAGCTTTACGCAGACGTGTTAAATAACTCCTTGTGACTCAGAGAAATTCTGCATCCTCCAACACTGAAGTCAATCTGCAGAGTCGTCTCCCACCTGGTTTTACTGTGCATGTGCAATCCAGAAGTCAGTGTTCAGTCACTGTGATAAAAAGTTTTGAGTCCACACAGGAATTAAGTTGTATCATTTTTTTCAAGCTAAATGGATTCTTTACCAGTGTTGGGAGTAATGCATTACAAAAGTAATGTGATTACTGTAATGCATTCCTTTTTACTGTAATGTAGTGATGCAAGGCATTACAAAAAAAACTATTTTACTTGGTACAAATGTCAGTAATGCAAGTTACAATGCATATTTAATTTAACCCAAAATGAAAAGTTTTTGTTTGTTAGATATAAATTCACCAAATACTCTGTGAGATCAGCAGAGGAGAAAGTCCTCCGCTAGGCCTAAAGTTACAGTATCTGTAACACAGTTTACCGGAATTTTACCTTTTCTCTGTTTTCGCTATGATTGTTTCTTGTATTGTGCCATGAGCATCAATGTGGTAATTGTATTCTACTGTTTTTAGGCTTAAGCTGAACTCAGTCAGATAGCCACCACATCACCTTCACTGAATGTGTAATGAGCTTTTTAAAGGGACTGTGAGGAGTTTCTAAATAATTGCAAAAAAGTCTCACTTTTAGATATATGACTGAAATACACACTTTAAGATGAGTTTTATAGCATCAAAATAGGTTATCTATAAATGCTATTCCTTAGCCTTCTGGTCGGGTCGTACAGGGCTGGACTGGCCTGGATACTCGACTTCGGGAACAAGACAATTAAAACTAGAGCAAATTTATATTATTTGGCCAAAACTACGATACTAAGTTTTCCAAAAATTGCTTGTTGTCACACATCAAAAACTACCGCTACATAACTAGAAAGAGATACATTACCTCGTCGCTTTGCATCCTGTAAGTTGTTAAAAAAAAAGAAGTTGTAAAGCAATGCAGAGTTCTGAGGAAGGTCCGAGCTGCGTAACAACAAACAAACACACACTTTGGCTTGTGGTGCGTTCAAGTTGTAGTCGGAAGTTGGAATTTCTGAGTTCCGAGAAGGAAACTACAACTGAAACGTCCCCTGAAGTCAGAATTTCCTACTGGGAACTCGCTGAAACCTCGCCACCCTCGAGTTGACAATTGAAGATGGATGTCCCCAGTGTGAACAGTTATTTAGCTCCTGTAATAATCCATTTATTTGCACTTCTGACTGGGGTGTGTCGCTCTAGATCAGCTGTATACATAGTATTGTTAGACTTATATTTACAAAAATGCTGCCATAGTGATAATCAACAGCGCAGGGCGTGCTAACAACAGCTAACAATAGCCTGGTAGATCGGCATGTTTTTCCCGACTTCAACTGGAACATCAATAAGTCGGAGATGATGTCACTCCCAGTTCCGAGGTTACTGGAACGCAGCATTATGACAGTCGCTGCGCTTGCTCATGGGTAGCAGAGTCTTAATGTTGCCGAAAACAGATTCTCCTCACAGTTCCTTTAAGTGTAATGAGCTACATTTAGAATGACAAATCAATATTCCCTGTTATTTTGATGAGAGTAACTTAAAAGTAATGTAATAATAGTGTAATGCCTTACATTTCAAATACAGTAATATTATAATGTAATTAATTACTTTGAAGTGACAGTAACAAGTAATAAATAAATAATGCGTTACACTTTTGAAGTAACTTGCCCAACACTTTTCCTTACTCATATTGATTGAGTTGAATCAACAGGTTCTTAAGATTAAAGTAAAGTGCACAAATATAATTTAGGTAAGAATAGTTATTACATTTTAGAGTGTAAGAGGACTGAGTAAAGACTCTTTAATTTAGAATGAGCGAACACTGGAGCTAAGACTAAGATAACAATAAAAAATCTTGATAATAAATTAGAATAAAACAAATAAATAAGCATACTATAGGGAAATAAATATATAAATATAGTGCAATTTTATATAATATGTTAAAATGAGATCAAATGTACTGAAGTCAAATGAGACATCATTTTTACATTAAAATAGAACAGATAAAGATAGATGACTATATGCATATAATCTGGTATGTGGAGTTAACATACATTTTGGTTGATAAGAGTCAAAACTCTCTGTATTTGTCAAACTTGAGCATTTCTTCCATTTCTTCTCATTTGCTCAGAAAAGTAATCTTATCCATGAGTTTATAATATTTAGAAAAGTCATATGGTGGGAAGATTCTTCTGAAGCCAACATTTTGCTTTTTTACTTGTCGCCAAGAATTCTTTCAAACTATGTGTCTCCTCTGTTGAGGCCTTCAGGAATTTTCCCAAGATCCAGGGATGCAAAAGAAAAATCAATCACCCAAGGTTCTGAAAAAAGCTGCTCCAGAGGTTGATTTTTAATCACTGCGTAGAAATCATTGTTATTAGCAACTCAGTAGAAAACTGAACTCTTCAAAAGCCACATCTTTATAGAAACTGTGACTGATTTTTTAAAAAACTTTACAGCATCTAACTGTAATATATACAGTTATGTCCTGTAAACAGCTATGCAGGAAATCACTGTAATGGCAAAATACCTTGGAAAAAAAAACACATTTTAGTAAAAATTTACTGTAAAATCCACATTTACCATAAAATGTTCATACAGTAAAGACTGAAATTGGGGAACAAAACAAAACACTTCTCCCAGAAAAACTGACCAGTAGCAGGTAAAATTTTTAGATAATGTTTCATTTATTTGTGTGAAACCATTGTTTGAGTAAATGTATTTTATTGTGTAAAAAAAATTATTTATTTATTTATTTACAAAATTTTATCTTTCTAATAAATGGTCTGTAAATTAGCTGAAGATTTCTTTATATGCATTAAAATTTGGCAAGTTTGCTGCAATTTAAAATGCATTAAGAAGTTGTAGAATAATTATTTTTGTAAATAGAAAAACAGTGAGGATGCTGTTTTGATTGTACAGTAATAATGCTTTAAATAGAAAGGCTGTAATGATACCTTGAATAAAAATACAAAAGTTAACATGTTATTGAAAAAACTATAATATTCCTGTTAATTTGAAAAGAGTAAATGTATTTAATTGTGTGAAAAACAATGTATTTATCATTTATTTATTTATTTTATTTACAAAACTAGATCTTTCTAATAAATGCACCGTAAAATAGTTATAGATATCTTTGAAATCATTAAAATTTGGCAAGTTTGCTGTAATTAAAATGCATTAAAAAGTTTTTGAATAATGATACTGTAAATAGAAAAACAGTGAGGATGCTGGTTTTGATTATACAGTAATCATGCTTGAAATTGAACGACTGTAATGATACCTTGAATAAGAATACAGAAGTTAAACAGTTATAGAAAATAAAATAATATTCCTGTTAATTGAAATAGAGTATTACTACCGTAAAGACATTTACAGTAATTTTACTGTAGAATTTAAAACAGGCCTTTTACAGTGGATGGGCTGAGTATCACAGCCAACATGAATGAAAAAATAAGTCAAAATTGAGAAAATAATGCATGTGATGGAGAAAAGGAAGCAAATGAGGGAGGGAAAAAGGAGGGAGGGAGGTTGTGGCGGGGGATTGGGGGGGCTCAGAGCACCAAGCTGTTGTATTAATCTGCAAATTTTCTCAGATGACGTAAAAGACCGTGACTTCGCCTCCCTCTCCACTTCCACGTTCCTCCTCTTGCCGGGTCTCTCCCGATGCCTCGCTCTTGTTGGACGGGAGACAGCGACGCACAGCAGGTAAGCCCGGTATCTTCTTTGTTTTCTCTCTCTGCTCCTTAATCTGATTCACTTTAAGATGCTCGAAGATGAGCTCCAGCTCTGAGCTGCTTTCTTTGAATATCTGGACTTCATTATTTTTGACTTTTTAGTTTTAAGACATCTTTTGGTATTCCTGTTTTGGGTAAAATGATTGTTACAATATTTTGTAAATGTGTATTTATTTGATTCCTTTATGAGGATCTTGAGAATAAAGTTAGATGGCATAACTTAGAAAACAAAGTTCTGATCTTCAACATGTGAGGCATTAAAACGCTTCTGGCATCGTTCCTGCCCACTCAAGATGTTACGACTGCAGATCAAGAAGGTTACAAAGAAGGAAGCGAGAAGAGAAAGTGTATAAATAGCAAAGCTTCACAAGGGTGAAGAGAGCAGATGTGATAGACGGGCTGTGCTTAAGGAGTTCAAACATCAGATTAATACACTCAGATTATCATCCAAGAGGAGGGGGGGTGTGTGTTTGACGTGTGGACCCACACACAGATGCAGACAGTATCACTCACACACGCATACAAGCTCAAGTGTTTTCCGTCACTTACACTCCGTGTGCTCAGTCATGATTGTGTTGGTTGCCAGTGTTTATTTGACAGAACTTTTTTTAATATATATATTTTATTTTTCAATTTTCACAATAAAGTAGCATATCAAAAAGAGAAAAATTAACAACCACACAAAGTCAGACTCAAGACTCGAACATGGGATGACTTATCTGATAAAACAAAAATACATGCTTTCAAGTAAGTGTCTGTAAAATATATATGAAGTTAAACAAAAAAGGGGCATTAAGTGGATGTAGAGTTTCCATTTTTCCAACAATTCATTATTTTTTTTATTTTGAAGTAGGGCTGGGCGATAATTTTTTTCCACAACACTCAATTTACGATTTTAATCGATTTTTCCCTCCCTAAAAGAAACAAAACTCCCAGTGACATAATGTTTCCCTCTTAAAGTCAAAGTCTGGGTCATAAAAGGTTGATTATGTAGTATAAACGTAAGCAGGTTTGTCTACATAAACATTAACAGGCTGAGGTATTTCTACAGTATTAGCATGAAACTCTCTGATCAAAATTTAATCTACTTAAATAACAAACACAAACTTATAAAAGTGCTTGTGCAAACCCTACAAGGCCGACCATCCTGAAAATTGTAATTTTTTTCAAAAATTACAACTACTTACAATTGGACTAAGGCAAGAAAAAAAATCTCGATTTTTAATTTTTTTAAATCTTCTGCAGAAAATAATTCAAATTAATCTATTTAATCAATTTTTTGCCCAGCTCTATTTTTAAGCCTCAATGAAAATGTGATTTGTTCCGTTGTATATACTGTATTTCATAAATAATATTGTACCAGGCATCTAAAGTTGGAACTTCTAACTTGAGCCTTTTTTTTTTTTTTTTCAGTAATTGCCTTCTGGGCAGCGATGCTCAATACTGAAAACAAATACTTAGTTTTCTTATTTGTTGATGACAGCACTTTTTAATCTACAAAGTAGTTTAAGTTTTAGTCTTTTGTCTGAAGTATCTTTTAGCCCTAATGTTCTCATCTAAACTGTTTTAATTTTAGGCCCCATCCACATGAAAACAAACCAAGGTCTAAACACATATGTTTTCTGCCTATCATCCATATGAAGACAGCGTTTTGGGGGTCTGTGAACAATCATTTTTCAAACCAGGTTCCAGAGTGGAAAGATTTTGAAATGCCGTACACGCAGCTCCGTGATTACTGGCTGTCCACGAGTTTTCAGATGCGCTTACGTCATAGTTTCATATCTTCATTGACACGCATGCGCCACATGCGGCATCGACAACTTCAATGGCGGTGTACGGTGTAGCATATGTGCTGATGAAGGTAATGACCCTACTATCCCTGTTGCAGCAAAATCTCCTTCTTCTCAATCACCACCGAGCTGAACAAACAATTATCGAGGACACATTACAGCACTTACTGGATACACTCCAGAAAATGCAGCAAGTGCGCATGCCCACTGTTTTTTTCGTCAATTTCCGCTTGTTTCCGTCATATCGTTACAGCGCCCCTAGAGGTCTGGCATGTGTTTTGTAGTGTTTTCATGTGTATTGAGTGCATTCATGTAGACGCACACATTTTCTTAGACGCCTTCGTCTTTATGGCGATCGTTTTTGAAACAGTTAAGCATTTTGTCTTCGTTTGGATGGGGCCTTTGTCTAGTTTAGTCGATGAAATCTACTGTAAATTTGGTGACTAAAGTATGAAGTGCAAAGTGTAAGGCATTCTTTGTTTGCTTGAATTTCTGAAGTCATGTGTTACAATTGGATACAATAAAACATCTAATAACCTTTTATGAATGCTAGTTAAGTTTGAATGTATAAACACATTTTTGGGTTAAATGCAGTCACCTATATTTAGGCTGCCTGGCAGAGCATCTCAGTTACAATACCAGAACTGACCACAAACAGTGAACCTGCTCTACATGAATATATCAATTTATAAAGAGAGCAGCTCTGATTGGATCGCTCCACAGCTTATCCCATCACCACCAAGCTAAGGCAGCTGTGATTGGATACATTCCTAACTTGTCTCTACTTTCTGCATGGCCAAATTAGGTCTGATTGGATTACGTCTGTCAAACATTTTAGTCTCATTTCTATGGGCTCTAATTTCGTAGACCAGGCGCAAGCGCAGGCGCACTGGCCCTGCGCCGGCCTTTGCCATGCGGATAGGGTGTGACCAGCGCACTTTGCAAGTTTCCTGCAGTGCCAAGAGAGGCGCACTTAAGGCGCAGACCATTGCATCCACGCCTCCTCAGCGCATATCGAGAGAGGAGGAGACGGAGGCGTGAATGGGTTTGACACAGCCGACCGCTGTCTTCACCAATCAAATGACTGCCTCTCCTCGCCTTTAAATGCGCTGCGGCCGAAGCGCAGCGTCTGATTGGTCTGAATGATCCCCGCCACAGCAGGCACAGTGTGCTGGATAGACCCGGTAGCGGAGATGGTCAGAGCCGCTGTCACTTCAGCAGGAGAATGTACAGCAGGGCGCGCATTGGAGGCCAGGATGTGCGTCACCGTGTGGGCCAGCTCCCAGGACAGATGTAATCTGTTCCTTTGTCATTAATAGTAAAAAAAATAACAGACAGTTTCACACCCGCTGTCTTATCCATTCATAATGCTTGTGATCCACCTGCACTCCTGGTTTGTCAGCGCCAAATAGCAGAGCCTTTAGTGATATACTGTATATTCTTCCGGTGTCTCCGCCTCATCCTCCTTGCAATAATGTTCTCCATCTTTTTAGATCACGTTAAAAATAAAGACTCAAATAGAGGAATATGGGAAATAACAGGTACATCCAGAGTAACATACATTTATTTTCTCTCTTTTTTTCTCTGTCTTTTTTCTCCTTTTTTTCTTCGAATTTAATGAACAGTGATTGCTGTGATTGTTTATTGCATTAAAATGTGCCTGACACTCAGGAAACCCGCCTCTGAGGCGTGCGCACATGTGCGCTTGTCACCAAATTACAGCTGCGGAGGGTGTGCTTCGCCCTGCGCCGAGGTTAGACCAGGTTGAAGCTGGCGAGCTTTCAGCGCACTTTCTGCACTGTTTTTGGCACGAAATTGTCACTGCACCAACATGAATCTGCCGTCAACTCCCCCTGGTGCGCCGTCACACCCATCTCTGCGCAGAAATTAGAGCCGAAATTAGAGCCCTATGTGTTAATTCAGTTATTTAAGTTTTAGCTTTCGTCCGTGTGCACTTGTTTTTGTTAGTTACTGTCTTGTTTTCATCAGGGTAAAAAAGGTTGTTGACAAAAACTATGACGAAAATATTTATTCAACAAAATTAACACTGCTGGTTGCCTCCTTATTTTTCCTACAGTTTTAAAAGAGCTCAACTCAGTTGACATTAACTTATAAAAAGATCAAATTATTGCTTACTTGTGGTTTCAGACATTTATTAGGATAAAGATTAGGATTCAAATATATTGTCATTAGACATGCACAAGTACAGAGTGGCGTGACAGCTCGGTTACTCCTGTCAAATGTTTCCTGTCAGAAAAGTTTGACAGAAGGGTCACACCTCCGCAAACGCAGCTGATTTAACGCGTCACACCTATCATCTGGTGACTATTCCGAGGAAGGCGGAAGTTTCCGCCGAAACATGTCAAGGAATGTGAAAAATCTACAAAGAAAAGAAAACTATTAATAATGCTGGAAAACATGACGGAATAGTCGAAGTATCTCAGTTGCCCCATTTAGCTCACAGCAGTATAGGTGATAGGGACTGATCTCACTTTTGAAGGCTAAGGAATACAGACAAATCTGAAAAAAATCAAATTATGTTACTCACAATTATTTATATTGTCTTGCATTATTTAAAAGCTCAGCCTCCATTAAGTATGTCAGGAAAAAAATTAGCCTAAAGTTTGATAAATGTAGTTGATGCTCCCTGCACTAGAACATCATTTTTTTTAAGTCATCTAACTTAAAAGCCAAAAATAAAAAACAATCAACAGTTAGTCAAGGCAACATAAAGCATATGTACATCAGACATCTGTATATGTCAACAGCTTAACTTAAAGGTGTGAGTACATACGCAATTATATCACACAATATCCTGTTTGAGAAGAGCTTCGCTAGTCCTGCCCCTTCCTTACAAATGAGATCCATTACGGAATCAAAAACATAATAACAAACACATTTTTATACATATTGATAATAATTAATAATTCGCAAGCACCTACGAAAGATATTACAGTAAATGTTAAATATATATATATATATATATATATATATATATATATATATATATATATATATATATATATATATATATATATATATATATATATATATATATATATATATATATATATATATATATAGATCTACACATCATACACATTATGCCTGTGCTCAAAATATCAATACGGCAAAATATCGTCACACACTCCTTCGGGATATTGATACGTATTCTACAGAATGGATACGGCCTAAATATTTTGACAGTTGTTGTCAGTACACTTTGGCTAATGTTAACAGTGGCGCAGTTCAAAGTAGAAGACGAGCTACATAATGAAGCATATGTTTTAAATTTAAACTTAGGTCTCCCGTCTCTGAGGATCTGAATTTATGTCTCTCAAGTTGTAGAACCACTTAAAACTCACCCTTGTTCTTTTCCTTCTTATAAGAAAAAACTAAACTTGTCAAGAATTTTGTTTGAAACGTAGTCAATGCTCACAATTTATGTGTATCGGGATACGTATCGTGAGGTTGCTGGAAATACCCAGCCCTAATACACATGTTATATTAGGTATATACCCATATTTATTTATTTTTTTATTTTAAAGAGGGAACATTGCATATTAATGAACATTTCTACAAAATATATAAATATGCCAGATTATAGCTATGGGCTAATTTCCATCTGCAGACCCCCTGGCAGGTTGATGGTAATACATACAAGACACTATGCAGACTAAATGCAGTAGGACAAACCCATGGAAAGTAGACATGTAAAAAAGAAACAGAAACATATGTATTGCACATCCTCCCATCACACAGAGTCCAGCAAGCATATAGCAAATGCAACTTCTATTGCACCAACCCCTATTGCACTGAATGTTATTGCACAGATTTATATTACACGGACCCAGTTTATATAGCTCAAATCCCTATTGCACTGAATATTATTGCACCAGTTTGTATTGCACAAATCCCTATTGCACCAACATGAGCACCTTAAAGGTTTGCATTTCTCTCAGCCACAGTTTTAGCTGTGATGATATTTGATATTTCATGCAAACATTTCAGATGATATTTAATTATCATCTGTAATGTTTGCATGAATACTTATTTAAATGCACACTCTTGTATTCAGTATCGTAACAGTAAGTCAATGGCTATAGAAGTTTCTTGATGTGAGTACATAAACATTATTGAGGAGTTATTTCATAGTTATGGTGTTAATACATACATCAAACCAGAAATGTCATACTAATTATAAAACAAACACATCATTGTTGAAGTCCTGTGGTCTGTTTTAAAGCTTTAAATCAAAAGTAGAGCCACAAATGCCCACAAAGCTTTGAATTTTCCTGGTAAGACTTTTATTGACTCACGTTCACTTTCACCCGCTGTCAGCAGAGTGCTCTCGTGTGATTGACGCTGACCTTCAGGGACGGGGTTAATACACACAGGTCCACCCCCCACTGCACAGATCTGCTAAAGCCATGCAGCAGACACGTGTTTGCTGGAAGTTGTGCATATGTTGAAGGAATTAGGTACCACTTTGAGCTTTGAACACTGATGAATGTGTGTGGGGCTGAGGGAGTGTTAATGTGAGAAGGAGAGAAAACAGGAAGTGAGACGGGATCTGCCTGGGCGCTATTATTAACCTTAACTTATAATAGCACCCAGGCATTTGTAATGGCATCTCCTCATATCATCATAACACCTCATTTCCGCTTACATATGTGGATGGAAGTGTTCAACACCGTCTTCTCATCCCTATGATACGGAAGAGTATTAGGACCCTTTTAAACAGAAAAATAGTTTTCAGCAGGTCAAGATTATTTTCGAAATGATGAGAATAAAGTCGACATTTAGAGATTAAAGTGGAATTGACGAGATTAAAGTTGAAATGTCGACAATAAAGTTGAACAACTATTTCTGGATAAAAGTCAAAATGATGACGTGAAGTTAAAATGTCAAGAAAAAAGTGGAAATTTGGCAATAAGTCGACGTTAAATGTTAGGATGCACAGATGGACCAATATATATGGCCAAATATTGCAATAAAGGCCATATTCGGCCTTCGGTGGAGTGAGGTAATAGCAAGGCCAAATAGTACCATGTGACGCAATGACGAATTCAAATACGTCATTACGTGTGACTGTGGCTAAGCAGCAGACTTGTGTTGAAAGGACAATATTTCATTTGTTGCAGGTTAATCCACTTCAATACACTTTAGTTTCTTTTTTTAATGCATGTTTTATTTTGTTTGAAGGCCTAATATGAATGAAAAACTTTGTTGTGCTTTTTTTGAAAAGCAAAGGCTACTGGAATATTAAAAAATGTCATAATATTCAATAAAAATACTGTCTTTTAAAAGCATGTCTAAAAATGCATTCTAAGCTATTCATGAACTATTAAAAAATATCGTGAACTACTTAGCCCCCGCATTGGATATTCGGTATTCGACCAAGCGTTTATATTTTATTCGGCTTAGGCCACAAATTTTCATTTCGGTGCATCCCCAGTAAAATGTATTCCGACTTTATTCTTGATACTTCGCCTTTTTCTCTCGACATTTCGACTTCTATCGCAAAATTGTATTTAGACTTTTTTCTCGTCATTTCAACTTTAACCTCGAAATTTTGACTGCAGTCTCGACCAGTGGCGGCTGCTGGTCAGTCAGGGAGGGGAAGCTCATTTTTTTTCTGGCCTACATCATAAATTTATTTATTTATGTAAATGATCTGTGACCCTGTTGTACCAATTAGGTGTCTTTTCCTGGGATTTTATTCCCCAAAACCCACTTTTGACCAGACAACACATTTTATTTGTGACTGCACTTCCAGTGAGCCAGCTCACCTTGTCATACCAGGAATGCTGAAAAGACCTGTCTCTTTTCCCCACCTTTTGAACTAAATCAATCTTAGGAGTTGATCTGCCCTGCTATTTGACTCTAATTTTCTCTTCGTAAGGAAGACTATCAAATGGCCTCGCCAAAATCCAGTCGACAACATTCATACTATCTGTCATGATGTGCAGCTTGCTAGCAGCTGGAGCAGCTACGTGAGACTACTGTTTGACAGGCTGTGAGTGTGAGTGAGAGAAGCTCCCCAGCCACAGCTGCTCGTTGGTGAAAAGAAAAGGTGGCAGGAGAGAATCTTCAAACACAACGCTAGTCGTTTTTAAGAAAGATAAAGTCGCTGGTGACCGATAAATCCTCCGAATCAGTCCAGAACAACTGAATGTAAAACTTAGAAGATACCGCGGTGAAGGGTGAGCCTTCAAGATCGCTGATTGGCTCATTTCACTGTCAATCAAAAAAGGATTCGGCCTCAGACAGATCATCCAATCATCATGCAGAAGCTGAGCGTCCAGGCCAGCCCACTGCCTCATAGACCCCCAGAGACGCTGAGCGTCCGATGGGCGGGACAAAGCCCAGCGTTTATCCAATGACCGTCCAGTTTCCACAGTGGAACAACCCACTCTATATTTAAGCGCTGAAGTCTGAAGACGCTCAGCGTCCGGCTGTGTTGAAGCGCTGGGACGCTGCGGGGATGACTGAGAAGGAAGTCGCGCCAGTTACCGGTGATAAGTAGCTGATTCTAAACAAAAGATGAAGGTATTCTAGCGCATATTTAGTCAATGAAATGTACACACAGCAGTACATATCACCACTTTTTGGGGGGACATTTTAGGGGAAGCTGAGCTTCCCTTGCAGTCTTAGAGCAATCGCCACTGGTCTCGACTTTCCCAAACTTATTTTCCTCGTCTAACATGGCCCTTATATTCTTCCGTACTATTGGAATCTCAGAGCCCTGTGAAACTCCTTCATCTGTGTTTTTTTTTGGTTCAGATTATGTCTTAAGAAACCTGAACCTTTGCCGTGAATTGTAAACAGGCCAGTCCTCCTAATCCTGTTGTAGGCAAATCGGACATGTTCATGGAAAACACCTGACAAATAAGAAATTAAAAACAGCACTATTTCCCAAAAATAAAGCTTTAATTGGCTGTAATTGTTTCTCTTCAGGGTTGAACAGCAGGTAACGAGCACGTCTCGCAGCAAGAGGGTTCCCTGTTTTATCCCTGTTAGGCCCTTCTGTGTGCAGTTTGCATGTTCTCCCTGTGCATGCCTGGGTTTTCTAGCTTCCTCACATGGACTAAAAACATTATTTTGCAGTGTAGATTGACCTGCCTGATTCTTTGTCTCTGTGGATGCGGCAATATCTGCAGTTTTATCAGAAATTAACTCAACTTCTTTAAAAGAATTGCAATGAACGTCACTTCAAGCTTTCTTTTGGAAAATCATTTCTTGTTTTGTTTTGGATATTGTATCTTTCGATGCAGTATACAAGATACAGATACAATTATACAAATACAGTAATACAGTGAATATAGTCAATAAGTTCCATGAATAAATAGACACAAAGTTACAATTAACATTTAAGCCTATAAGGCAATGATGTGAAAGTTGGGGGTACATGATACCTACTTTCCACCTACATGGCTGGAGGTCAAGTTTCTTTTTTCTTTTTTCTTTTTTCCCCTTGTCTGCATTATCTTTTCAGCTGAGCACTGTGTCCGGTGGCAGTGTTGGAAAAACCAATGCATTTTTTTTCTAGCAGTGAGAGATAAGTAAATATGATTCACTGCTATAGTGACCATCACCAGCCCTCCCTGTAGACTACTCCATCAATTCAAACTTTATTTAACCCCTGATAAGAGCTGAAGGGGAGGGCTGTGCCACGCCACAGTGTGAAAGAAGGGGAAACAGTGACAGACAGGACGAGACAAGACAACAGGGAGGAGGGCAAACAGGTAGTGTAAATATTTTGAGATAGCAGTCCAAGTGCTGTGCTGATTTTAGTCTATACCGGAAGTAAAGGCTGCAAGAAACCAGGGACGCCAGAGATGTGGGGTCTTGATAAAAGGGGGTGGACCCACAGGGGTGTGATATGGAGGGGCATGCATCACAAGACGCGACAAGATGTGTAGGAGTGCCCAACTCAGCATATTCTGACGGAACCAATCATTTCTCTCAGTTAGTCTCAACAGGAGCTTGAGTATCTGTACACACATACATGTGAGGTGGTCACCGAATACCCAAGAAGCCCCCAATACCCCGGGAGACCACAGCCAGGGGCTTCCCTCGAGCCACCAGGGGACCCGGGACCCACCACACGGCCGCCAGAGCCATAGGAGGTCAAGTTTCTGAAGGGGTAGGCTGTGAAAACTTTGGGAACCACTGCTCTAAAGGGAGAATTTAGGGACAATTATCGTCCAGCATAATTTGTTATCGTGACAGGCCTAGCAATGATGTACCTTCAGCAGTCTTAAATGTAACACTCTGAGGTTGTGTCGGCCATTCACTATTTCACCAAACCAGCACTTTTTTTTATTAAACAAGGAGCAAGGCAAAGACTTCTGATCAGTATAATAGTTCAGAGCGTTGTTTTTGTCCCTTCTGTCTGCATATGCAGGACTGATTTGCTGTTGCTGTTCATCATAAGGATATGGATCCATTCCTTAAAGTGCATGGGCTCATTTTTAGGCACCCCTTCACCAGAAATCATGAGAATGAAGCCTGTATTGTTCTCATAATCCTGCTGACAGACAGAATCGAATACAATAAAAAACAGACCCTTTGGCTGGGTTGTTAAAGTCTCAGAAACATTTCAAATTGATGTAAACTGAGTGGAAAACAAAGCAGTGAAGCCTTTAAAATAAAAAAAAAGAAGAAGAAAATACCTCACAAGTGGTTACTGTATGCCACCAAATGTTAAAAAAATAATCGATGTAGGCAGTCATGAGCTCTAATAAACAGAGAAGAAAATATGTTTCCATTAACAGGTGTTTGTTCCAAATATCATGTAAGAAATGTTGCAGAGCAGCGTGGCACAGCAGCACTGACCATCCTCATTTGCCTTCATAGTACAAGGGGAGGATAGAGGGGCGGGGTGGGGGGATTATATCTCGATCCCCTTGCAAAGCTCACACCAAACAATCAACCATTGGATATAATCCTCGGAGACACACATCCGCACACAGCTACAAACACACATACAGAAATGCCTTTTAAATAACATATTACAATACACACTATCTCCGAAGTTTGATATCTGTTTCATAGGAATATTACAATTCTAATAACCCAAGACAAAGTAGAGGTTATCTTTCTATTGATGTGTCCAAAACACAAACTACTTAAAAGCATTAATTTTCAGCTAAAGCTAATGAATGTTTTCTTTATTTTTTCTACTTATTTCCTCCAAATCAGCAATTAATCAAAGAAAGATGCTTTTTTAAATCAAATATCCAACAAAACTTCATATTGAAGAGTAATAATTCAAGATTTTTTTGTATTTCTGAAGTGCAGATATTTTGCTAACACACATCAGATTGTTTCACACATACATGGGATATATTTAACTGGTCCATCTGGGTAATAGCTAATTAATTGTGTTTGAGAATAACCATTTCATAAACGTGGAGTGTGATTGGATGATTGCTCCGTCAGTCATGTTCTGATGACAGAAATTCAATCAGGCAGATCCAGCTGTTAATTTGTCTAAAACTAACTTCATCTAAAGGACTGAGTCCTACAGACTGAAATACAACTTCATCCCTTTTTTGTTCGCTTTGTAAATGTGTATTTCAGATATGTGTTTAAAAAAAAGGAAAATTAAAGCAAATAGAAATCACACAACCATCATTTAAACTTAAATATGATGCTTGTAAAACTAAAACCATGTTTAACTTGATTGGATAAAGTTATATAGAACTTCATTAACCTTTTGGGAAGACTCCTTCAGGGAACTTAAGATTCCAGTAGCACTGAATAGTACACACGTATAAAAGAACAGAGGATATCAAAAATTTTAAAAAGGATAAACAACATGCATAATAATAATTATAATAATAACAACAATAGTAATGATATTAGTAATTATAATAGTTATGATAATATGATAATAAAAATAACAGTAATAATAATAACAATAATAATAATAATAATAATAATAACAGGAATAATAACGGGAATAATAAATAAATAAATATAAAACTAGAAAGCACTTGGAACTTCATTTATCTCTTGGGAAGACTCCAGGGAACTTAAGATTCCAGTAGCACTGAATAGTACACAAGCATAAAAGAACAGAGGATATCAAAAATTTTAAAAGTATATACAACCAATTAACAAACAATTGGAGTGCAGACTTCCACCAAGCAGCTCAGTTACGGCAGTGGCTTTTTCACAACTGCAGTAAAAGATACAATCCTGGAACACCACACGCTCCGATTGGACAGACGAGTTTAGCTCATGTCTCTGAGAACTCCTCTGCCGGCATTGCAAGGGAAGCTGGGAAATGTAGTGACATAGGCTTGAAAAACTTTGACATCAGTTTTTAAAGCAGCACTACGGAAGATCTCCGCTTGACCGGAGCGAGAACTCAACTACCCATGAGCTCTAGCGCGCGCATACTGCCGTAAGGATACAGATCTGCCGGTCGCGTGCATTTATTTTGTATGCGAATCACAGAAGCCAGGACTTCGCTAAAAAGTATTCTGTCTTCTGGCTGTTTGCAGGATGGATAGCGACGAGGTAATGTATTTATTTTTGACTAAATGACAATGTTAAAAATAGCTAAGTTCAACTTGGTTTTATTTTACCGTTTTTTTTACCTTGAAGTCGCCCCCGTCCTGTTGAAGCGATAAAGTAAAGACAACGACAAGCTGGTGATATCACACACTTGAAATAGGTTTGAACAAAACTACATACTGGTACATTCTGGATTTGTTGTGCTGTACTTTTTTCCTGTCAAGTTTTTTGAGGAACTTCGTCATAAATTAGTCGGCCAACATACCTGATAGCAGTCAGACATCCCTGCTCGTCTTTTATTTCACACCAGCGAGTGAACGCCGAACCGATGTTTATTCTGGTCCGAGCATTCAGCTTGTTTTTCTCTCGCTTTCTTTGTTTTGTATCCTCTGACAAAACTTTTCTCTTCCCTGCGTTGTTGCCGCCGCCATGGTTAAAGCTCCGCGATTGGCTTTCGCTGAGACTTCAGTGTTTTAAACGAATCAGGAATCGGGGGAAGTGACGTATGCCGTAAAGCAGTCCAAACGTGTAGTTTTTTAGTGTGGCAGGGTTCACACCATCCACCTCGAAGTTACATAGTGCCAGTGAAAGGGATACAGACCACTCCAGACCACGGCAGAGGTTTCATTGAACTCATTGTAAAGTGATGGACCATCACAATGAATATCGAAGGATTATAATATGTTTGAAAAGCTACATAGTGTTGGTTTAAATAAACTACAGTTCCCATAATGACGTGAAGGGGGGCACAACCCTCACAACAGCCGAAGAGAAATGAATGGGATTTGCCATGAAAAACATCAACTTTTTTTGTGACGTCAGTCTGGATGTGATTCAGATGGAATTAAGTGTGATGGTAGAGTTATATTATATATATTATGGTGTAAATTTTGAAGTGAATCCGTCAAGTGATGTCAGAGATATGATTTTTTTAAACACAGCCCAATGTTAATTTATGGGATTTTCATACAATTTGGGGATGTTTTTACAACAAGACAAACATGTGGATTGCCACCAAAATGTAATTGCTTCTCCTTTGGAGCAAACCACACCTCTGATAAAATTTTCATGTAAATCCATCCAGTAGCTTTTAGTTGAATGGTGTTCATTATGTCTTCAAATTACATAGATATAGTTTTCTTTCTTTTACCTCAGACGTGGATTTTTCACGTACCTTGACGTGTTTCGGCAGAAACTTCCGCCTTCCTCAGAAGTGTCACCAGATGATAGATTTAACGCGTCACACCTATCATCTGGTGACACTTCTGAGGAAGGAAGTTTTCGCCCAAACATGTCAAGGTACGTGAAAAATCCACGTCTGAGGTAAAAGAAAGAAAACCATATCTATGCATAACCTTGCCAACAAACAAACAAACAAACAAACCTTGGCGAAAACATAAATATATCGCAATCCCAGTATACTGTTTTTGGTTGCAGTGTGTATGTGATGGCCACAGCTGGGTAATATTCACCATCACCTCATCCTCAGTTGCTCACCTCATTATTTTGACACATTTTACAGTCACAAGAACACATCTGCACACTAGAAAAGCACTCGGAGAGCGCAGACCTCCGCTAGCGCCACAGTCCTCACTCACATTGTGATTTTCACCATAAATATCAGTCCTACATTTATTTCATCTAAATATTTAGATTCCTTGACCATGAAAACATCTGATTTAGTTCAGTAGTTATTCACGAAAAATCACATTTTTTGTCATGACGGATCAAGACAGTGATCGGGATCACCCCCAAAATCTAATAATTTGTTCCCTGTCCCAGTCATTTCCTGAATATTTTATCGAAATCCGTCATAACTTTTTGAGTTATCTTGCTAACAGAGAAACAAAAAAACAAGCCAACTAACAAACAAACAGACACTGGTAATAACATAACCTCCTTGGCAGAGGTAATTATTTTATTCATTATTAGCATATTAGTTTCTTCACTGTTTAAATTTAGTGACCATAATCTATTCATTGTAAGATTTAGATCAGTGCTCTGTTACTAATCTGGTCTCTTTTCTTTGAGCTACCTGGATGTTGGAGGTATAAGCTGTGACCATTGGCTGATAGAACTTTTATGCTGTAGCCAGCTCACTGGATTGGATTGAAATTCAATCTAATATAATTTCATCTTGTTTGTCGTGTTCAGTAGGCAGTTTTAAAAATGGACAGTAGCTGTTATACTGAAGAGTTTTATACTGATGAACGTTTTCAGTTTGTCAAAATGCTAACAGACCACACTAAGAAACATGAATCACTCACTACAGACTCTTATTCAAAACTGATTGTGCTTATAAAAATTGACCTACATGTACAGTATCAGTATGTTTTTATATCCCATCTCTTAAAGCATAATCTAATGGCTAAGTTTAGATCAGAACAGGCTGAGGGATTGGAAAGCAGGGTGGGGGAGTTATCACCGTACATATAGCCAACGTGCATCTGTTTGATCTCTTGAACCGTCCTCCGGGATTGGCTGCAGACCTGCTCGGATCATTAATGTGGGGGATCAGAAGTGAAGCGAGGGTCAACGCTGAGGAGCCTCGGACCACTAGACTGAACTGAGCGCTGATGTAGTTTGTCGTGTGTGTCTCCGATGGTCTGTGCACCTTTTTATCAGCAGCAGCTTGGGCTCATTTTCAGCAATCAAAGCCTGCTCTTGTGGGAGATTAACTCATTCTGTTATCTCGGCCCATCACCCTGGAAACCATGACGATTAAGAAGATGTGTTGTAAGTACGAGGCTGCATGTGGAGACTGATTGTGATTGTTATCACGCACTGGGAAGGTCATCCTCACATGTCTGACGGACAAGGCATATATATTGAGGACCCTGGTGTTTTTCCAGTTGGAGTTTTGTTAGACTCTGAGCTTAATGTTGGCTGCATTTGGCCTTTTAGGGCACACAAACATATTCGGCATAAATGAGCACCAGCAGAGGTTTCATCCTCATGTCTTTGTTCATAGTTTGACTCACTTTGAAGTCTCTCTGCTGTTACTTTTGTGCTTTGCTCTCATCACTAACATGTGGTCTGTTACACAGACTGTTTCCCTTCAAAGAGGAAAGCCCCCTGGTCCGCAGGCTACCTGGCAGATGTGTAATACCTGTGTCATGTTGCTAGAAATCCAGGATTTACAGTAAGCTGCCCGGCCAAATGGTCTGGACCTGTTAACTTGACTTGTTGTATTTTATTAGGGATGCTAAGCTGTAAATCGAGGTAACAGGCATGTGAATGGCAGTTGGTCCTCTCTGGGCTAATGCTTCGATAGACATCTGTTTCTTGTATGCCTATGAACTGATCTTTGGTAGGACTTTTTGGGCTAAACATTGAAAATTTATGGGTCCAATTCAGTCTCACAAGGTTGTAAATGGTCTCTCTTTGCACGAAAACCCATCTTGAAAGATATTTTTTTACTCTTTCAAGTACCTGGAACAGTTCTTGGGAAGTTCCATATGGTTTGTGTCAGATTAAATGCTGAGTCTGACTTCTCCGTATCACATCCTGTTTCCAGACGTATCTAAATTGTCTGATCACTCTGCAAGTCATGCCCATTTACACCAATTTATACACAGATGGTTCAATTTGCTTTTCAAGTCAACAGCACAAGCCAACCACATTAATACTAGGGCTAAAAAGATAACATAGCAATATAGGGATGAATGATGCTGGATTCTTGCAAATATCCAAGATGTCAATATGTCCAGAGTTATTATTGTTGTATTGATATTATCATTATGCGTCAAAAACACAAAGTCTTAATTTAATTAAAATTGATCTCTTCCATTTATGGTCACCGCCATTTGTGTTAGAAAACAGATACAGAGCAAGAAACAACACCATATTGTCAATGAATTTATACTTTTAATTGATAAAGTGGAGCAGTGGAGTATAGCCAATAAATGAGACATATATATATTTCGTATATTGGATGGACGTTCCATCTGTCACATTCATTACAGGCCAATCAGATAATGTAGCAGGCGAATGAGTACTGTAATTTAAAGGACACAAGGAAAGCCACTACATAGAACAAACTGTCTGCAAAATATGAATATCCTTAGTTATGAAGAGTTTATAGTGTTGTTATTGGATTTTCATTTAATCAATATTTGCAGTCTAGAATACTGCTACAGAAGCTGTTAGCATCTATGCTAGATAGATAGGAACTTTATTAATCCCTTGGGAAGGTTCCCTCAGGAAATTCGGATCCAGCAGCAGGTAACACTCACTGCACAAGCAGTAACTTCCTGCTACTGTCTCACTCATGGCTTCTACCTCTTCCTGCTCCAAAGGATGCTGATAGGGTGGTGCTGCTTTGGGCTGCTAACAGTCATACATAGGAGCTTGGCAAGATGGATCTGCCTGATTACAGACACTAAATCAGGGTGATCTAGCTGCACGGCAAGGTTAGAAGAAAAAGACCTTATGCTATAGACTTTGTTGTCTTGCACATTGAAGAGCTCCATTATGCTTTTTAAACAGAGAAAAGAGGCATGAAAACTTAAAGATGAATGATATGACCTCTTTTAAAATCGTCCATTGTTCCAAGTTGTGTTTGGTTTACTAGATCATCTGATTTTAACTTCAAATGAACTCACAGTTCATAATGACTCTCACACATCAGTGTGTACCATCAGCTGTAAAGTAAACAATCATAATGACATGTTTACACCAAAAACAAACTGTATATTCTGTCAAAGCATTGACAAGCCTGAGGATGAGGTACTGCTGAAAGTGAGAAAACACTCACAAAAGATCCACCTCAGATAACAGAGCATCTACCTTGGGCATCACATCAGTGCATCTGTGATGTCAGCAGCATCTGCAACCCGAGAGAGCACTTAGTGGACAGACTCCACATGTCCAGTGATCTAGTAATATTAGATAATGTTATTGATTAATTTGATTGATTGATATCTTGATTTCAATCACGTAAATGGCAACTTAAAAACATTTAAACATAAACAAATAAGTGATAATAAAAAGAAAATAAAACAGGAAAGTAGCTGTATCTGCAATTTTTTTTTTTTTTTTTCAAGCCTCTAAGCTTGCATGAGCGAAAAGGAGTAGGAAGAAGTATAAACTTGTCTAATCCTACTACCTTAACTTACAGTGGTTATTCATTATTAAGAAGAAAACCTGCAGTCTTGGTTTCCATCAAACAAGACAGGATTGGCAGGTTGATGTACAGCAAGTCCTAAAACTCACACAGCTGGTCCCACACTTGACCATTGCAGATATGACCACGAGAGTCATAGTGGGAAGGACTTTACAATCATTTAGCTTCGTTTATATGCTTTCATTTCTGTTTACATGACACTGACAAAGCAGTAGAAGAAATTTGGGGTTAAACATCCTGCCCAATGACGATACCAATCAAACAATTAACCTTCCAGTTGGCCATCTCTACCAAGAGACCTGTTGTTGTATTTTGTATATGAAACAAACACATTGATTCTGATATCCAGATATGCTTCCATGTCCAATCTTGATGTATGTAGGCTAAGTATTGGACTAAAATATGATCAGATCTGAAACATAACATAATGTGTTGTCGGAAGTAAAATTGGTATGCCATTCTACTTGGATATACACACCATAGCGTTACGTTTCAAGCATTTTTATTGAATAAACAGCATTTAACGTTCAATAAAATAAAAGGCATTGTCAGACACCAGTTTCCCAAGTCCAACAGTGCCACCAGGACATCCCAGAAGAAGCTGGTTCCTAGAGGACATCTATGTTTTGTCTCAGGGCAGCTCTTACATTTCCTGGAGCAGCAAAATAATCTGTCTGTAGCGGAAGAAAGACAGATTTGTAGAGCGTCTTTGTGTCCTTGAGTGTGTTGTTGCAGCTTATGCTCCTGAGCGCCGCCCTCTTCCCAGGACAAATACCGCTGTTTCATTATGACAGGGATGCCATCTGACCTGCTCAGGAAACGAAGACTTAATTTCCAGCTTCTGCGATTGGAATTATGACAAACATTCCTATTTTTATCTCTATTATATGTAATCAGGGCTTAGATTCTCTTATACGTGTTAAGTCAGTGGTTCATGACCGCATTTATGTACAATGCAGTGTCTATTTAAAGCAGATCTGTTTGGGCCCAGTTCCTTTTTAGAACTGGGCTGTCACATAGATCTGTGTTTGCAGATATGATGACGTCCTCTGTGCTATTCATTCTTGAGAAATGGAAGAACAGTCAGCCTTGAACCTCACTTAAAGGCACCACATTGGTTACAGTCATTTAGGTTGATTTCACACCTAACACAATTGGTCTTGACCAAACAAACTCTAGTTAGCCTTTTGGAAAGTTTGTTTGATTTGAGCCAGCGAGGAAGCTCACATCACCCTGGTTTTGACCAAAAAAACGAACTCTGGCCAAAATACAAACAAGAGAAGGTTGTTTGCTTCCAGGAAAACCAGACTTCACTTCACCATGAGAATAAGCAGACAGCAAAGGCTTTATTTATGACTGTTATGGCAACAGGAGGAGGCAATGAATGTGTGGAATTGAGACTTTGACGGACTGAAAGACAGATTTGAGGGTGACCTAGCAGATAAGCAGTTATCTCCTGGACTGAAAAATGAAACCAGTGCAGAAGTGCCAAGTACTGCCACCAAGTTCATCAAGTGTCTCGTGAAGCTGGCAGCAGATAAGATTAAAATTACATGATTGTGTGCAGGAAATGGAAGTTTTTAGATCTAGGGAAGTGTGTTTATTCTATTTTTAAGTCAGAAATATCCAAAACACTTACTCTAATCCAAATTCACTTAATCAGAAAATCCACCTTACCCGAAGCTGACAGTTCTTCCCTCAACATTGACAGCTCCACTATGCCCCCATCCCCTCAAATTAAGAGTCTGGGTGTCATCCTCAGCAGCTCACTTTCTTTCCACTCTCATATGAGTAACTTCACCCGGTCTGCATATTTCCACCTACGCAACATCAATAGTCTCCACTCCTCCCTCAGCCCTCACACCACTGCCATTAGGGCTGGGTATTTCCAGCAACCCCATGATACGATATGTATCCCAATACACATAAAATGTGAGCATTGACGACTTTTAACAGATTTCCCAGGAACTTTTGTTTTTATTACAAGAAGAAAAGGAACAAGCATGAGTTTTAAGTAATTCTTCAACTTAAGAACTTAAATTCAGTAGACCTAAGCTTAAATTTGGAACATGTGTTTAATCATGTAGCTTGGCTTCTACTTTGAACTTTGCCATTGTTGATATTACCCAAAGTGTATTTACAACAACTGTCCAAACATTGAGGCTGTATTCATTCTATTGAATACACGTATCCCCAAAACGTGCATGATAATATTTTGCCATATTGATATTTTGAGCACAGGTCTAACTGCCATCCTGGTCCACAGCCACTTCACCTAAATTCACATTCAGAATCCAGTCCATTCACAACCACGCCCGCCCCTACCTGTCTGATCCACTCCACATTGCCACCCCTCTCGCCCCTCAGTCTTCCTCCTCCCTCCGCCCGTCTCAGCACCAGCAGAACCTTCAGTCGCTCTGCTCCCAGACTCTGAAACTCTCTCCCCACGGACCTCAGAAACCTCAGAGACTCTCTACCTCACTTCAAATCTCAACTCAAACTGCATCTGCTCCAAATTGCATATTCTCCATGACTTCTTTGTTCCATTTGAACTTGCCCCTTCTCTCTTTTGTTTTTATTTATTTTAATTATGTTTTTAATTACTTTGTAAAGTGTCCTTGAGTGCTCAGAAAGGCACTTTTAAATGAAATATGTACAAATTATATACAGTATATATATATTTGTATTAAGGCTCCAAGGAGGAAATATACTAAACAATGGAAAAAATGGATTGTGTATGCACCATGAATAATGTGACATTATATCATGATGTATGTGTAAAAGAATACTTTGATTTTAACTGTAACACCCATGATGATCTCATGGTCTTTGTACATGTAAACAATTAAATTAATTTTAAAAAGTTAAAAAATATATTAATAATGATATTAAAGTGTAATAATATTAATAAAAAGGATAAATAAGTAAAACAACTTAAATTTATATAAAATGTATTATTATTACTACGTGGCTGGTGTAAGTTTTAAGGTGTATCTGAAGCCTACGTTGAACCTTAGTGCAAGTGAAACACCAAAGATGTTATTGGAGTGTAATCTCCATAAGTGAGAACTTTTGTTTTCACTAGGCTATGTTTTAGCTGTAGCTACCCATAGTTGATCTTAAGAGGTTTGGAAGTAATTGTTTTGGCTTCTGCTGCCACTTTTGAACAACACCATGGACGATATTTACCTGACACGCCAGATGGACAGCTCTATGTATCCACCACGGAAATAATTCCCTAGTCCATCTGGGAAAGAGTCGTTGGAAAATGTTTTCAGGGGCAGAACCTTGAAAAACAAAAGCAGCTTGTGTTTGGATGATCGTTCGACTCGTCACACTCATCACCAACGAATCCATATCAAACAACGTATGACATAGCTGTAGGAATGTATATCGTTGTGATTTTATCGATACGATACATATACTGATTCTCCTTATCAGTATCGATACTGTTATTGATACTACAACACATAATTTTGTGTAAAAAAATAAAGACTTTACAAGATAGTAAAAGATTCAACCTTTTTTTTTGAATACTACAAGGTAAAAATAAAGCTTCAACAAAATAGAAGTAATGCATTACAAATGCTTCTCAGGCAAAAGGAAAGCTAAGGAGATGGCAAAACCCCTTCATGCCGCCAGACAGACTACATGTACAGACAGACTCATATATCTTGTGGTGCTAAAATCGATGCTGTAATGATGACTACAAACTAGACAAAAAACTTACCGTGACTTAACATAGCAGAAACAAAACCGGGTGCCGCCGCCACGGTACTGCAGTCTTTAGTGTTAGCCGGGCTGCTAACTTTACTCGTGTTGCTATAGCAATCAAACAGCCCACAGTCCTTTAGCTTTATACTATGCACGTGCTCCAAGTGTTGTCCAAGATGTTTCTAGCTACTTTGCATCGGGCTGAGTTTTCATTAAATTTGTTAAAGTGAGCCCAAACGTTTGAGCCCTTCGCCCTAACAGACATGCTTGAGCCAGCTGCGTCATCACCTGTCGACGGCGGTAGTGTCATAACTACGTGACAGTTGAAGAGACCTTCAAGTACCAATAACAGTGCAGTTTTTCCAGATTCTTAACGGTATTCGGGTACCAACCCAATTGGGGACCGGTACATTAAAGTATCAGTCCGTGGTATACATCCCTACATAGCTGTTTTCAGTCGTTATCTTAAACTACCTTAGACAATCATCCTTCGTTAAATTATACCACACAGATGAATCATTTAACACTAATATGGGACATGAACCTCATCAAAAACAATCCCTACCAAGTTTTCCCAATAAACTTCTGAGGAGAGCAGATTTCTCCAAGTATGACTGAGTAACCATGATGACCATAGGCTAACCGGCATGTCCGTGGAGGATTTCCGCGTTCTCTCCCCGGTTTGGAGAAGAGCAAAAAACTGATTTCTCATAAAACAAGCTTCAAGTGATCCTCTTTCAAAGAATAAATTGATTCAATTTCTCATAAAACCACAGATATTGGGCTGCTAAGTATTTAGCCAAGTGAAGTCGTTGGACAATGGAAGTAAGCAAGACGGACATCCAGGATTTTAGAATCAGGCAGGTCCATCTGCTCTGCAAGACAGGGGATGTATCTCTAGTTGTATTTTTACAATTGCTGTCACATTATTTAGGGCCTAATTCTGTAAAATTCTACACAAATCTCTGAGGAGTATGTGATGATATGTTGGCATATCGATTCTTTTAGCAGAGGCCTGATGTCCACGTGGGTTGAGCTTTCACAGACAGTTCAAACACTGTATGGTCTCGTTTGTTTCTTCACTTTAAAATCCCAGCAGCACAAAAAGGTGTTGAAATGATCTGATAAATGGCAGTTTTGAAAGCTGCAGACAGGCAGAAAAAATGGACCGACTGAAATTTCGAGACAGTTGGATGTCATCACAGAATGCAGACCTGCAGTGCCAACAATTTTTCTAAAACTATGCACACAGCTTTTCACCCAGCTTGATGGTCCAGCTGTCTTGTCCAACAGGGTCTCCAGAGCCTTTATTAATGACGGAGGAAGAGACAAATCCCTTTAGTAGTAAAAACAGACCCAACATTTAATCTTGACATTGTCTATAGGATCGCCATCCAATAGTCTGAGGATGATTTAACCCCTTCAAGCCAGACATGAGACAGCTATACAACCAAACCATATGTGGTGGACAGACATTATGACACAAAGTCCATGCTAAGAATGACATAAGGATTGGAAAGAGGATTTGTGAAGACTACTCGCTGTGAACGACCTCCCCCCCCTCCTCTCCTGGGTGCTCCGTTCACTGAGGATTAATTCTTTGCAATTGAAACTTAGCTGGACATTCCCCGCCCCCAAAATATACAATTTCAGATCACGCTGCCAATCCGTCTTTGAGACTGGACTGGTGACTGAGGACACTCGAGTATCTGGAGGCAGAGATATGAGGAGATAGAATAGAAGATGAGAGAGTGGAGGTGAAAGCGTGAGAACAGACTGAGAAGGTAACTTTTTATCTGCTTTGTGATTTGGTTTATGTCTACAACTTTGTCCCTAGCGCTGTTGGGCTGATTGATGATAATCATGTCTGATTGCGATTGCCTCATTGCGTCTGACTGTGTCTGAATGTGACACTGATACGCCTTGCAGAGATCTGGCGTGGCTGCTCTTCCCTCCAGATGTGTTTATATAGGATTAATGTTTAGACATGATGGTGATGGGGTCTCTTCAGTTTTCTCTGCGGAGTAGAAACCTGGTATGTGATATTGGACAGCGGGTGCATTCTCAATCCCTGACGTTTTCTTTTTGTTGAAGGTGATGACTGACTTTGATGACCCTCTTTGGATTTTTTTACAACTGCATGCTGATGGTTATGATCACAGATAAATTACAATGATTTACAACCTGCAGGTGTTTATTGAGTTTGAGTCCCAATCAAAAGAATAGTTTGAGGTTATTAATAAATAATATAATTTACTCAGACTGTGACCTTTGTGTTGTTTACCTTTTTCTGCAATTTGTCTGCATTCTTCAGATTATTTCACCACTTGATGATATTTGGACGGATTTACAAGAATTTCATTTATGCTAGATTATCATTTTTAATAATATCAGTACACCACTCAACAAGGGTTAAAAGTTTGTCCAGTATTGACTTTGTCCTGCAACTGCCAATGTAAATGCCTTGTCTCTTCCTCATTGATCAAAATAAGTCTTCTGGAAGTTTCTATGGAAATGTGCATGCAGGGACAGTGCAGTTTATGTGATAGTGTGGAATGGTATGTTGCGGTATAGTCCATGTTTTATGCTCCACTATCAATGCAGCTGTCTGTATTTGGGTCCCTTTCCCTCTGCGTATTTCACAAAACCTTGAACTTTTTGGTTAGAGCCAATTCTAACCTGTGTTTTAGTCGAATTTTTAATCCCAAACACAAATTACTGTATAATTAAGCACGGTATTCTCGCTAAAAGGATAAATACTTAAGTCTTTACTAATTCTTAGCAGTGTTAATTTTGTTTACCATTTTGTCATAGTTTTAATCAACAACCTTGTTTTGCTCGTTGAAAATTAGACAGTAACTAATAGAGACAAGTGCACATGAACAAACGAAAACTAAATTAACTGACATTTTTGCCAGCAAGTAAAACCTAGACAACAATATTCCAATCGGACCTAATTTGGTCATGCTATAAATATAATCATTTAAAGCGACTAAATAAAGGTTATTGCTTTAAACACAAAAGTTAAATTTGTTTCTGTTAATTTATACTCTCAAAATGCCTTTCCCTTTACACTTCATATTTTAGTTTACTAAATTTACAGTAGATTTTGTTGACTAAAAAGTAAATTATGACTAAAACTAAAAGATATTATAGGCAAAAGACTAAAACTAAATTAAAAAGGGCTGTCAAAATGAACACTGATTCCTAGTTTTCTTATGGCCCTTTCCACTAGCACGCCTTGGCCCTACTCTACTCGGCCCTACTCGATTTACAGCGTGTTTCCACTAGCCTGGTACCTCCTAAAACAAGCTAGTTTTAGTGCCTACTGCGCTCTGGTTCCAAGCGAGCTGAGTCGATACTAAAAGATGACGTCACCGACTGCTGGCTACTGATTGGTCAGACAATGTCGTCATCGATGAGTCATGAGCACAACGGCCTAGCATGCTAGCAGTAGCTACCACTAGCTTACCCTCATACGTCTTTTCTTTGCAGCTCGATTGCTCTCATCCTCGGCTTCATTCTGTTGTATAGCTTCCAAAACTCTCCTGTGCTTCTCAAGGGGTATTTCTTCTTGCCACCTGCAGCCTTCTTCTGCTTTCCTTTTTTACTCAGTTTGGGACAAAAAGCCACGGATTGTTGTGTTGCGCTCAAAATGTCGTCACCACAGTGCTGCTCAGCTGTTTACAGCGACACTGCACCCTGTTGGGGCTTCTGCTGCCACACACAGGACCATTTAGAGTTAATCAGATGACTTTAGGCAGAGGCAGGCTAACGCTACCAGTATACTCCCAGTGTTTGAGCTAAGCTAAGTAGCTGTGGGTGAGTTCTGCCCGTCTCTTTCTTATTACTGCACACACAGTCAAACGAATGGTGTCTACCTGCTTGTCATGGAGTTGGCAGAGAGGTAAGACATGACATCAACCGAAATGTTGGAGTGTTCCTTTAAGGTTTTGCCCTCCCCCAAACCTTTTTGTGGACCGTTACTCAGATGGACTGTTGTTATGTATTCTGTAGACATATCATGTGTCAGGTTCGGACAAACAAAGATGCATGAGTGGAAATTTAATTTATTAAATGGAGCCACTTCTGCTACTCTGCTGTGTGGAAATCAGTTTACAGTTGTGCCATTTAGGGGGCGTAACCTCTCAGTTGGGACACGTTTGTAATGTCCAGTGATCTGTGGAAACATCATTGAGGCAGAAAAACGTGGTTGTAAAGTCTGAAATACCTCATTAACAACTTACTGCATAGGACTTTAGGTTGAAATGCAGAGGGACCTGAATGAGTTACAACTTTGGAAACCCTTTCATATTTCATCAGCATTGTAGTTACTTAAGTTGGACTATACTTTTCAACTGCACATAAATCTAAAAGCCAGGCTTGTAATTATAATTGGCATAGCTATAGCTTAGAAAAGGCCTCTGATGATGGTTGCCATATTGGAAATGCCATATACTCCTCACTCCAGCATTGGCTTGTTTCATCAACAGAAGCTGCTGCTTGTTGCTTTGTCTATAAGAAGTGACTCTGTGCCTCATTCTCTTCTGTAGTTGTCCAGTGAGAATTTAACCGACTATCATCCACTTGAGACCTGACTCGGATGGTCAGACAGCTCCTTTCTGACCCATCATGTGTGCAATTATCAGCTGTATCTGTTACTTTATCTGAAACTCTACGAGTACTTAATTTAGATTCTCTTTCCATTTCCCAGATAAATGTTAATTTTACCTCTAGAGATGTTCCTTTGTGACTTTTTAGCCATTATCATGCATGCTAAAGTTGCCCTTAATTATCCCTTATTACAGCACAACCTCTAACCCTGTTTGTCTCTAAGGC
The DNA here is from genome assembly GCA_036419115.1 of Scarus forsteni. Lineage (NCBI taxonomy): Eukaryota > Metazoa > Chordata > Actinopteri > Labriformes > Labridae > Scarus > Scarus forsteni. The sequence goes on along the minus strand of JAZDUH010000084.1, from coordinate 7,616,762 downwards.
AAAACAAGCTTACTCATGGGGTTTCATCCATTCAGTCATAGAAAGAGTTAAAGGAACATTGTTTAGAATAAAACAAATAATAAAAGTAGGTACTCTGTCCTAGTTGCCTTATAACATGAACGCCTTGAGCCAACTCATCATTCCCTTAGCAAAAAGTAGTATACTTAAAGTTCATTTTATTAAGTATGCTTGAGTAAAAGTACAGGAAGTATACTATGGACCATGTACTTGTAATGTACTAGAAAGTAACTTAATATTTCTTTGTACAAAATTGGATCAGCTTTAAGTTTATTCAAGTGCGCTTTAAAGTTTTCAACAAGTACTCTGATCTCTTTACTACTAGTGCCCTTGGTTTATATCCTAGTCAACCTTTTAGTTAATTAAAGTATAATTAAGGTTTACTTGTATAAACTTAACAACACTTTGTTTTGCTATTTTACTAGTTGTTTACTAGTTTACTAGTCAGCTCAAGCGTTTATGTGTATGATTTAAAGGTACGTAAAGATAACGTAACTGCACACAAAGTATTTAAGTATTTTTTTAAATGAATTTTTTGGGCATTTTGTGCCTTTATTGATAGTAGAGAGACAGTGGATAGGCTTGTGAAAGGGGGAGAGAGAGTAGGGGAAGACACTCTGCAAATTGGTCACAGGCTGGATTCAAACCTGAATCGGCAGAAGCATGTACATGGGGTGCCTGGTTGCTAACCACTCTGCCAAACCAGCACCCCAAGTATTTACTTACTGAAAAGTTTTAAACTCCAGCACTATATGATCTTGAACATGTAAGTTTATAAAGCAAATGTGTGTGGTGCAAAACATTTTTATTCTGCAAATTTGAATGTGCCTGGGTCAAGATATACTAAGGATTAGTACTTTGTGGCAGAAAGAAATTAAAAGTTTACTGAAGTACAACTATAATCTTTAGAGTTAAAGTATAAGCGTAAGTCTTAGTATTTATATACTTAGTCCTAGACTTTCCTTCATACTTTTCAGTATGAGTCACTTTATTATACTATTCTTTTTTTCTTATTGTATTGTCTTTTTGAACATAATTAAATAAAACAATTGTCTGATAAATTTATTGCACAATTACACACACAGTCACACGGTTTCCACAAAATAAAAAGTAAATATTAAACAAAACACAAGATCTTATACACATCAGAATTTGGGCAGTACCAACTTATCACGTGTTAAGATCATGTCTGGTTTCATAAGCTACGCATGTCTGTCAAGAAAGATAAACATAATGGCTAGATAAAGGTCAGACTTAAGGGAGAAGTTCAACCAAGAGTTCAACGAAAGTTCTTGCAGTTCCGCAAAACCACAGGACAAACCACAGGATGCGAAATGGAGAAACTGGCCCCCCAGTCCTTAACTGAAACCACAGTCCTGTCTAACCGAGATTGCACCATTACCATTTACGACACATATGACCTGTTGAACAAACGTGTTTGAACTGATCTGCCCTAACATAATATGTTTGAATAACTGTTGGCATAAAATGACATCTTTGGATAAATATTAGCATTAACTTGTACATAATTATGGCATAATCCTGACTATAAGGATTTCTTTTTGGAGGAAACATCATTTTTGCCTTTCTTGTTACCGTAAAATTAACATTTGTGTTTGGAGTGGGAAAAAAGAGTTTGTGTAACTTCTGAATTTAGTGTATATTGTAGTAGAGTAAGCATCAGATCCCTCCTGAGTTTGGGAGCATGCACTTTTGGAACGCAACCTGCAACAGTCAGTGTTATCAAGCAACTTTTCAAAAAAGAAGACCAAAGTAGCTTCAAATAAGAGGACCTGGCAACTCTGCCAGGCATACGTGAAAGAAGTGTGAATCAGCACAGTGAGGATGCTCGAGCACAAGTTTGGGTGCCCCTCACAGCCGTTGTTTCAGAGTCTAATGCTTGGACATACAATGTGCTCTTCTCCCTTTATTTGAGTTTTACAACTGGCTTAGGCCACGACCACTCTTTGACTCCTTTTTTTTTGACATTTGACTTTTGAAAACACTCCATCCAAATGTCAGTGGTGCAGTGATAGCACTTTGATCACTCCTGACCTCAAGTTTTATCCACGTGTGACCACATAAAGTCTGGTAAGGTGGTCATGTGTTTGTAATCAGCTGTGTAGAGTAAATGACATTTACCGCAACTTCTACACTGTCAGTTAACAGGTGTTATGGCTGGTGTGTGGGGCCGAACATGATGGTAGACACAATCATTTGGCTATATCGGCAAATGCTAAGGGTGCCGTGGACTCCAGGGGACACTGCAAAAGCGGAATAAAATTTACCTTCACTATTATTATATTAAAAATATGTATTACTATGAATTAATAAAACGGAAAATCTCAAAATGATCTAAATGTAAAGCAATGCCTAACTGTTATTTTTACAAATGATGATGCCAAATAAGTCCCCCCGCCTCCCAACTATGTTTCTGTAGTTTATATAACTTTTGTATATAAACATTTTATTTAGTTTTTGTATGTAGTTATTGCATAGCGCAATATAGAGGTATTGTGTGTAAACTGTGTCATTATTTAAATTGTTTGATGCTAATTGTGTTTATAATTTCTTACCATAATAATCGATATTATTTATTCACTTATTTACAGGATTTTTATTTTGTGGTAAGAGTATTTGTATTTTACTTCATATTTTTTTGTTTATTTGTAATTTGATAGGCATGTAAATGAGGTGACATGTTATCTTATTAATTAATGGTGAAAACAATGCTGTTTGATTTCTTTGTCAGCCTATGTCAATCACCAATTGAGCTGGGCACCACATCAAATCTCACCTAGGGCACCACATTGAGTGGTTGGCTCTTGACATAATACACAAAAGTAAAGTTTAAAAGTTTGTTTCTATCAAAAACTTAACAGAAGGTAATTGAAAACCCTGTAAACAGAAGAGCAGGGCTGTAATGCTTCCCCCCTTGAGAGATGGCACATGTGACATCATTCAAATACTCGTGTGAGAGCATCTGCCACAAAGTTTTCTTGACCTTTTTCATGGTGAATCAAAACTCTGAGGACTGTTTGGCCACAGCATCAGCTTCTGGTTGCTGCTGTGCTTCGAGCTCAAAACCACACTCACAGGGACTGTGGTCTGTTTCTGCACCAACAGGCTGCAGAGAGGAACCGACATACACTTCAAATGATGCAGAGCCCACAGCAAAGCAAACAGAAACAGCTTTGTCACTCTGTACATTTTATAATGATTTATTTTGCTGTCAGTGTGAACTTTGTTAACTCTTTATTCATGGTGACGACCAAAGATGCCACTGTGACTTCTGCTATGATATGCATTTATGCTGATGAACCTCTGCAAACATGTATTGTTTGGGCAACATAAGAATATAAACATGAAGAGTAAACTGACATCCAGTTTCACTGTCTAGGTGTGTTTGTCAGACTTTTAGAAAATGTGATTTGGTGCAATTTCAGTTTGAAAACCCCCAGTTTAAAGTCCAGTTTTAGTCAGACTTAGGACTGTCCCGATAATCAACAAATCAATTAACTACACGATAAATAAAAACGTCCTTGGTAAGTTTCCCGGCCATAAGTTGGTACGTGCATGCATGTTTGTTTTCCTTCTCTTTTTCTACTAAATAGGCTGGATAAGAAGATGGGTCACTCTGTGCAATTTTTCTCAATACCTAGGTGCGTTGGTTCTATAGCCGATTTAGCTGATTTGTTGCGGAGTGAGCATTTGTCATTCATTCAATCTTTGTGGGGGAGGCGGGCCGCTTGTGGGTACACGCACAGAGAGCTGAAGGGAGCGCCCCAAGGAGTAACAAGGAAACAAGCACTAATATGAATGATAGCATGAAAGCTACCGCTCCTAAGCTGAATGCCACAGTACAAGTGTGGGAGGTGCAGCGGAGCCTTCTTCCTGACAGTAAACTCCTACTGAGGCGTTTGGTCTGCAAAGTAAATATAAATAAAACAGAGCAAAATGGTGCACGCTCACTGACAGTGCTGTTCGCCACATAGCAAAAGAAATGCAGCCCTTCAATACGGTTTAAAATCCAGCAATGTTACCAACGTTTGACAGACAGTACGAATTGACTGGGAGAAAGTACATGTTACAAAACAATTCAGGAACTGTATAAACTCCATTCTGTTTATTGTTTTTATTGTTATGTGTGTTTTTATTGTTGTTTTTTTCCTTTACAGAGACAGGGTCTATTTTTTTATTGTTTTTGATAAGTATAATGATTTTAATTTACATGCAATTTTTTTTCCAAAAGAGAGTCCATTTAATTTTCATTGGTTTTTTTTGTTAAATTTATTGTATTGTTTGTTTAATTTATTTTAATAAAAAGCTCTTTACCTTCCAATTTCAGTTAAATACTCTTATTAAATTAAAGTTTATTGCTTTTGATATGGTGTACTCACTTTATTTGATATATATTAAAATTATATTAATGAAAAAATGATGTTTCAAAGCAATATTGACAATGATATCATTTATCGGCAATAGTTTTTTGGATAATTATCGTCCAGCAAAATTTATTATCGTGACAGGCCTAGTCTGACTTACACACGAGTTTGACATTTTTAACCTCACTGACTATGATTATGTCAGTCAAATGAGAGGAATGGTTTATCAAGATTGAACTTTAACACTGGGTGCTGATTGCCTAGTGGTTATGTCTGCACCCTGGTATTCAGATGCTGTTTTCCTTGAAGTGGATGACATGTTATTGAGCTCAATCAGCGACCAGCAGTGAGTTTATTTAGGATTAATCATGTTTTAATTATCGATGCACGATATTATCGGTGTGGTATCTGTATCGGCCGATATGAGCCTAACAAGTTAAGTATCGTATCGGCCGATATAGACATTTTTTCAGATATTTACTACCAATATATCAGCCACACATATCGGCCATATATCGGCAAATTATACAAACGTTCAGAATTGATGCACCTTCTCATCACCGCATGCAAATATCGAGGGTATTGGTATTGGCGATAATGAATTTAAAAAAAAATAGCGGCATATCAGATATTGGCAAAGATCCAATATCGTGCCACCCTAGTTTTAATAGTTTTTTAAAATTATCTTTTTATTAGAGAAATGAAGTATACAAATCCATATGTATGTATATACACAACATGTTCAGTATTATTCTACATTATTGTGCATCAGTTTCCTTCTTTTTTCCCCTTTTTTATATGAATAAACATTTGAAACTCATGAGCCAAGGCGGCTTACCCAGTATACTAACAGAAAGAAAAAAACAAATTATAATAAAATAAAATATAAAAAAAAACAATATTAATAGATTAATCATAGTTACTACATTCATTTTGTGTCAGGGAAACAAATTTAATCCATTTTGCCCAAATTTGGTCAAACTAAACTTTCTGAATTGTCATGCAGTAAGTCTTTTTTTCCATTTTGTACATTTCAAACTACTCCTTCAATGTGGGAGGTGATGGATTCAACCACCTTCTTGTGATTGCCTGTTTAGTTTCTTTAGTTACATTTGATGTTGCATGTGTTATGTTATGTGTGTGTCAATGTGGATGTCTTTTGACTAGATGCAAAATAAATCTACCAAATTGGGTACAAATACAGCAACCTCAATCTGAACTCTTACTATACTTTTCAACCCTTTCCATGATCTCTCTCTCCAGTAAAGGTATAAAAAGCCCCAAAATAATCCTCACAAAATGATTGACCTTTAACGTTTACGTGTGTTAAATGTGTGCAGCTCCAGTGGTCATTTTTTAACACTAAGCTCTCTACAGACCTGCTTGTGCAGAATGATTAAGTATTAAACCCCCTGACATTAAAAACCCATCCCTCTTTCTGCCTCCACAGACAGGATGACAAACCAGGCAACAGCTAACCAGTCCAACACAAACAAGGTGAAGGAGAAAGAAGAACCGCCGCGAGATGACAACACAGACGTTGCGTATAAAGATGCCGGCCACTGCAGCCGCAACACCCACAACCTGCTGCTGGGACTCACAGTTTTGGGTATGAATGAGGAAGCAGACTGTAGATCCTGATATGCTGACATCTTTATGAACAGTTGGTGTTGAAGCACAGAGGAAAGAAGTTTAACATTAGAGTTAGCATGGATTCAAAAATCAGAATCAAGTTGCTTCTTTTATCAATGGACCACAATCCAAGCTGAGGTCATTGTTATTATGTAACAAAGACCATTTTGTACTGTAGCAAATTTTTTAAGCACAATCCTGGATTTAGAAAAGCCCGTGGTTCCTTCCCAGGAGAGATCTTTGGTTGTTGTTTTCATTAGTTTGCCCCAGTAAACACTTTGATATGTTCCCGCTCTGCTGCTTTTTTTTTTTATCCCACAGAAAAGCCCCTCTAAGGCTGAGAAGTGTGTTTTTTGTCTGTCATTTGATTTAAACCCAGATGTTAAACTGTTTACAGAAAGCAGATTTCATTTGATCAAAGTCTCTTACATTCTTTCGAGGTAAAAGTAGGCCAGCGAGTTCACAGAAATGCTCAGCGGGCCGTTAACTTGACTGCGTTTTTTTAAAATGTCTGTACACATAATGCATATACCTGATGTTTTATTTAATGGATTTTTTTTCCTTAAAGTCCACAATATTCAAGCAAGGTAGAACTTTAAAAACCTCTGCTAGAGCTTGAATGAAGCTTCATGACAACAACTTTAGTCCAAATTTGGTTTCTCTTAAATCAAGCATATCTGCTTTCAGATATTCACTGTGTATTGTTAATGTCAATGTCAGCTTTATTTATAAAGCACATTTAAACAGCAAGTGGCCTACCAAAGTGCTTTACAGTAGAAAAGGCAGACATGATAAAAACAATAAAACAATAAAAAACAATACAAGTAATAAAAACAAAGGCTGAACATATTCTCCTTTCCTCAGGTGTTGTTATGGGAGCAGTGTTTGGGATGCTTCTGCGGTACATGAGGGTGACGGACTACAGCGCCCTCACGATGGTTTCCTTCCCGGGAGACATCCTCATGAGGATGCTGAAGATGCTCATCCTACCTCTGATCATCTCTAGTCTTATCACAGGTGTGTCACACATCCTCAAGTACGTGGTTGGAGTCAGTGTTAATTTTGTTGACCAATTATTTCCATCACAGTTTTTGCCAGCAATCTTTTTTTCCCTGATAGAAACTCGACAGTAACTTAATAATAATACTTTTCATTTAAAAGTGCCTTTTAAAATACCCAAGGACACTGTACAGGTAAAAAAAACCAACAATAAAATCAACAAAAACAATACAACAATAAAATAAGCAAAATACAACAGACAGTGGATGAGAGTGGAATATTCATGGTAAGGAGTATGCAGTTCGGAACAGGTGGGTTTTGAGCAGTGGCGATTGCTCTCAGACTGCAAGGGAAGCTCTGCTTCCCCTAAAATGTCCCCAAAAAAAGTGGTGATATGTACTGCTGTGTGTACATTTCATTGACTAAATATGCTCTAGAATACCTTCATCTTTTGTTCAGAATCAGCTACTTATCACAGGTAACTGGCACATCTTCCTTCTCATTCATCCCCGCAGCGTCTCAGCGCTTTAACACAGTCGGATGCTGAGCGTCTTCTGACTTCGATGGGGAAGCGTAGAGTGGGTTGTTCCACTGTGGAAACTGGACATCATTGGATAAACGCTGGGCTTTGTCCCGCCCATCGGACGCTCAGCGTCTCTGGGGGTCTATGAAGCAGTGGGCTGGCCTGGACGCTCGGCTTCTGCATGATGATTGGATGATCTGTCTGAGGCCAAATCCATTTTTGATTGACAGTGAAATGAGCCAATCAGTGATCTTGAAGTATAACCCTCCACTGGAGCATCATCTAAGTTTTACATTCAGTTGTTCTGGAGAGGAGCTTCTCCTGTTTAAAGCGGCTCAAGTCTTACACCCGCAACACAATGGGCCAAGGCCGTTTGAGCAGTCTAGCTCTGCTGGCCATTGAGAGAACACTGGTAAAATCCCTGGAAAAGACACCGAGTTGGTACGTCAGGGTCACAGATCATTTTCTTGAAAAGGAACTGAGGGTAGGATTTACATTTAAATAAATAAACAAATTTATGATGTAGGCCGGAAAAAAAATGAGCTTCCCCTCCTTGACTGAACAGCAGACGCCACTGGTTTCAAGTCTGGATTTAAAAAGACACAAGAAGGTCAGGTTTCGAATGTCTGGTGGGAGAGAGTTCCAGAGCTGGGGAGCAGAACGACTGAAGGCCCTGCTCCCCATGGTGCTGAGGCCAGCAGTGGGCACAGTGAGGTAGGTGGAGGAGGAGGATCTGAGGGAGCGGGCTGGAGAGGCGATGTGGAGGAGTTCAGACAGATATGGAGGGGCGAGGTTGTGGATGGGTGTACAGGAGCAGTTTGAATTCTATCCTATGCTTGACTGGGAGCCAGTGGAGCTGCTGCAGGAAGGGGGTGATGTGATAGTGGGAGGGGGTTCTTGTGACGATGCGGGCAGCTGAATTCTGGACCAGTTGGAGTTTGTGGAGGGACTTTGTTAAAAACAAGCGCACATGGACAAAAACTAAAACTAAATTAAATGACATTTTTATCAACACATAAAAAAACTAAAACAAAATTGTTTGACGGACACTTAATCCAATCAGACCTAATTTGGTCATGTTGGAAGTAGGACAAGTTAGGACTAGAAAGCACTCGGAGAGCGCAGACCTCCGCCAGCGCCACAGTCGTCAGCATTATTGTCATTTTGACCTAAAATATTACTCCTACCTTTATTTCATCGGAATATTTAGATTCCTTGACCATGAAAACATACCATTAGCAACTGGATTCATAATGATATCTATTTTAGTTCAGTAGTTATTCACAGAAATCACATCTTTTGCCATGGCGGCCAGACGCTGATCCCGATCAACACCAAAATCGAATCAGTTCTTTCTTTTTCCATGCTGAACATTTCCTGAAAATTTCATCCAAATCCATCCTTTACTTTTTGAGTTATTTTGTTCACGGACAGACGGATGGACGGACGGACGGACGGACAGACAAACTCTCCCGAGAACATAACCTCCTTGGCGGAGGTAAATATATCCAATCACAGCTGCCTTAGCTTGGTGGTGGTGGGATAAGTTGTGGAGCGATCCAATCAGAGCTGCTCTCTTTATGATTTGATATATTCATGTAGAGCAGGTTCACTGTTTGTTGTCAGTTCTGGTATCTGCCAGGTAGCCTAAATAAAGGTGACTGCATTTCACACAAAGGAACTTTACTAGCATTTATAAAAGGGTTAAAAGATGTTTCATTTTATCCAAATGTAAGACATGACTTCAGAGGAAACATAAAAAATGCCTTACACTTTAAACTTCACATTTTAGTTGACAAAATTAACAGCAGATTTCATCGACTTAAATGTAAAATTTCACAAACTAAAACTCGACTAAAATTAAAACAAATCAGATGACTTAAATAAAAAAGTGCTGTCAAAATTCACACAGGTTAAAATAAGTGTCATTTCTGTGTATGTTTATCTCCACAAGGATTTGTTCTGGTTTTGGGTAGAACAACATACTTAAAATGGTGTTAATCAGGCGGCCTAACCATCCAGAACCACCAAGACAAACAAAGACCTCCGTGATGACAAGTTGCAACCCAGATGTCTGGAAATTTCAATCTCTACACTCATATAAAAATAAGAAATAGTGCAGTTAGAATCCACAAAACATAGCATGTTATTTTTTTCAGATTTAACGACTTTGTGGGTCCATTTGTCATCACTTTGCTGCGCACGACACCCTGTTGGCTTTGTCTTCTTTTGTCTTTAATTTGAGAAAACGCTCTGTGGTTTGTTTGCTTTTCACATAACGTTAAACAAACAAATAAATAAAAACACTTTTTCTGCTTGCTCAGCCAGTGCTGCATCATTTGCACCTACTACCCTAAAGCACTGTGATGGAAATGTACAGTATATATTTCAAATTTAAAAGCCCAGTTCAGCCCCTGTGCCACAGCCTTTCTTCATTTAAACTGTGCAAATGACGTGCAGTGAAGACTGACCTGCTGGATGTGATGTCTGTAGTCAGACAAATCCATCCTGCAAAGCTACTATCTAGAACACTTGAGGGCAGCCCAAAGTGGCACTACCCAATCAGAGTCCCTTGGAGCAGGAAGAGATGGGAGCTACAAGCAGGAATATATTAGCATAGATGCTAACAGCTTCAGTAGCACTTGTATCAGATCAGGACTACATGTCTTTAATCCATGACGAATATAAACACCACAAACTTCTCAATAGAGAAAATATTTTGCTCCATTTCTCACATGTTTCGTTAAGAGTTTGTTTTACAAAGTGGCTCATGTCCTGTCCTTTCTGCCTTGGCAGTAGCGCCCACTTTCTCCATTATCAGATTGGCCCATGGAGAATATGACTAAAAGAACAATCATCCAATCATCTGCCAGATATGAAATATAGTAGAAGGCCCATCTGATGTGTCAGGTTAATGCAAGTGTGAACAAATAAAGAAGCTAACTGACCCGCAAGATTATGATCATGATATCAAATATAATACAAATGTAGAAGATTTTAGTGTTAATTTTAATAATTTATATTATTTCCGACACAGCTTTAATCAATAACCATTTTTCCCCTGATGAAAACTAAATGGTGACTAATAAAAACAAATGCACAAGGAGAATACAAAAACTAAATTAACAGATATTTTCGTTAACAAATAAAAAAAATACACTAAAATGTCTGAAAAAATTAATCCAATCAGACCCAATTTGGTCATGTAGAAAGTAGAGACAAGTTAGGAATTTATCCAATCACAGCTGCCTTAGCTTGGTGGTGGTGGGATAAGTTTTGGAGCGATCCAATCAGAGCTGCTCTCTTTATGAATTGATATATTCATGTAGAGCAGGTTCACTGTTTGTTGTCAGTTCTGGTATTGTAACTGAGACGCTCTGCCAGGTAGCCTAAATAAAAGTTCAATTTGTTTCTGTTAATTTATACATTCAAACTTTACCATCATTCAGTAAAGGGTTAGTAGATGTTTTATTTTATCCAAGTGTAAAACATGACTTTAGAAATTCAAGGAAACACAAAAATGTCTTACCATTTACACTTCATGTTTTAGTCGACTTAATTTACAGTAGATTTTGTCAACAAAAATGTGAAATTTGGACTAATATTAAAACAATTTAGATGACTAAATTATGACTAAAACTAAAAGATATTCTGAGCAAAAGACTAAAACTAGTTTAAAAAGTGCTGTCAGAATTAACACTGGTAGAAAACAGTGGACATCTGCACTCCTGCTGTGGATGAATTAAATTAGGCATGACATTTTGACCACATACTCCACCACATACAGCCATATATGGAACAAACTGTGTATTTTTCTATGAGCCTCCTTAAGTTAACAGGTTCAGAGTGATTAACGGTTTGTATTTTCTTCATGGATCTGAACACTGATAGAAATCTCTCCCCTTCAGGACTGGCTGGTCTGGACGCCCGCTCCAGTGGCAGGATGGGCAGCAGAGCCATGGTTTATTACATGTCCACCACTATAATCGCTGCCATTCTTGGAGTCATCCTCGTGTTAGGGATCCACCCAGGCAACCCTAAACTGAGAGCAGGCGCGGCAAACTCAACTCCAAAGAACCAGGAGGTCAGCAGTCTGGACGCCTTCCTGGACCTGCTCAGAAACCTTTTTCCTGAGAACCTGGTGCAGGCCTGCTTCCAACAGGTAAGATCTGAGGCACACCTCTCTGGAACTTTGATTTTTTTTCACACTCACGCTTAAAATGAAATGACAGCTTGCCTTTTGACACAAGCGATCGCACTACTACTGTACTACTGTACGGGTATTTTCATTATTATTGTTATTATTATTATTACTTATTTTCACTTTATTATTTTTTTTTATATGCCACTGATGGTATAACAAAAAACGTATCACAATGTAAAATGCTGTACCGTCAAATGCCAAGGGTAAAAAAAATAAAAGCTTGAATTATAAAAAAAGGAAATCTAACAGCTGAAAAAAGAGGTTCTAAATATTACATATTGTATAGTATGTAGGGTTGGTTGAATTTTTTTTGTTATCTGCTGGTTTGAAATGCAACAGAAGTAGGGATGCACGATATTATCGGTTTGATATCGGTATTGGCCGATATCAGCCTAAAAAGTTAAGTGTCGGTATCGGCCGTTATTGCAACTTTTGCAGATATTTACAGCCGATATATCAGCCTCTCATATTAGCCATTTATCAATATCGGTAAATCATACAAATATTCAAAAAGTTAAAAGCTGTTTTTTTTGTTTGTTTGTTTGTTTGTTTTACAGCTGTTCATGCGATATTACACTGTAACTGTAAAAGAAACAAGTCCATTTTTATTAGGCACAGACCTTGTGCTCTTGATCTGAAATACCATTATCTGTAATAATGAATCAAAAACATACTAGCATATCAGATATTGGCAAAAATCCAATATCATGCATCCCTAAACAGAAGCGCAGAAAAAGTCCTTCAGGAAGATTGTAGCAGTGTCCAGTGGACTGTCAGGTATCCTGTTTGCAAATATGGACTTCATCTATAAACAGAGAACATTAAAGAAGTCATTCAGCATTATGGGTGATGGGTGATGGGTTAGGGTTTCTCCTATGTTCACTGAAAACATCAACATTTTCTTTTGTTCCACAAGTGATCACATTTTTAAATGAACAATGAAGAACAGTCATGTTAAATAGGTCTAGCTGGCTTGTCCATCACTTCTAGGTTTCCTTTGCTTTTCTTCTCTGTGTGAGAGCGTTGTTTGAGTTTTCTAGTGATGCGGATGTGTTTTTATTTGTCTATTTTCAACACTGTATCAGTGTGAACATTGTATTTTGTTGCCAAGTGTGTCAAGGAATAGTCTCCTATAGTGTTAATCGTTGGACCCAAAAGCTGAAGACAGAGGCAAACAAAAGGTTGATAATAACTTATTGGTTAAAGTTCCAAAACACCATGGGAAGGGATCAGTCCAGTCCAGCATGAGAGGGAGTCTGGTGAGTAGGGGAGTATTTACAGGTTGGCAGGGTGAGGGCTCCAGGAGACACTGGAGAGAGGAATTAGAAAACAGAGGTTAACATCCAGCGACGACAGAAACACTCTTCTCAGAAAAACTCAAAAGGGAAGATCAACAGGCTTAAAGCTAGAGAGTAACAAGGTTTCTAAATGAGAGATGCAGCCAACAAAAACACTCTGGATGAGGAAATCCACCAGTGAGGAAGAGGTGTTTCCCAGCAGCTCTTATAGCATCAGTGATTCGGTGATCATTAACAGGTGCGTGACAGCAGAGGAGTGAAGAGAGAGATAACCACGCCTACTACCAGCGGAGGGACAGAGCGACATGAAATCCTCACAAAATGTCACATCAACTAACTAACTAACTAAGTAGATAACACTATAGTATCTGATTGGCCTGTAGATTCAAGATTCAAAGTGTTTATTGTCATTTGCACAATGAGAAACATGTTTGCCTGCACAGTGATATTCCTACTCTGCTGTCCACAACGAATGCCAGGTGAGAGGTATAAAAAAAATGATAGATATAAATAGAGGCACAAAAGACACTAAATAATACTAAATAATAGCAGCAAAAATACTAAATAAAATAAGAAGAATAAAGTCCAGATATAAACAAGATGAAGATGGATTCAGACTATGTAATGTATCAAGATTTTATCACTGTTAAGGATGGAACTATTTAACTACTGACTTATGTCCAATTCTATAAACATGTATATTGTGCAAAGATCCAACATAAAGAGCAAGAGCAGTTTTATCGGTGCTAATGAGCTGTGCGATTGAGGTAATTGCAAACTCCTGTCACCTGTTCAGGAGTCTGATGGCAGTGTAATGAATGTATTGACAGAAACAACGTCTAGTTAGCACTGCTGGTGAAGGGGCAGATGTGGCGAAGAAGTACCTAAACAAAGCGTCTTGATAGTTAAAAAAGTAAGTTGTTGTAAATGTAGCATGTCTTCACCTTACATTGTTTTTCTTTGTTTCCCTTAAATTATTTAAATTACCATAAAATACCAAATAAACGCCTGGTTCCAATTAATCACCCGGTCCCAAATAATCGCAGAGTGTAGCAATACATTTTGACAAATAGATGCCCGTTCCAAATAAACGCTAATTGTAGTGTATTCGGCACAGCCTACGAGCTACGGTCAAAGTTACAGAACATACATACGAACGCTGAGCTCACAGCTGACAGCGCAAGCTTGAAAAGAAACATTATCAGACTGAACCTTAAAGGTGCTATGAGAAGCATCTGTTTCCGGCAACATAAAGACTCTGCTACCCATGAGCACGCGCGGCGACTGTCGTAATGCTGCATCATCTTCGACTTATCGGCGTTACAGTTGAAGTCAGAAAAAAACATGCCGATCTACAAGGCTATTGTTAGCTGTTGTTAGCACACCCTGCAGTGTTGTATGAAGAATGTGATTATCACTATGGCAGCATTTTTGTAAATATAAGTCTAACAATACTATGTATACAGCTGATCTAGAGCGACACACCCCAGTCAGAAGTGTAAATAAATTGATTATTACAGGAGCTAAATAACTGTTCACACTGGGGGCATCCATCTTCAATTGTCAACCTGGGGGTGGCGAGGTTTCACTGAGTTCCTAGTAGGAAATTCCAACTTTGGGGGACGTTCCAAATCCAAAGAAGAAGTTGTTGCCACTGTCGCTTGTTAATTGCCCTTAACGTCAGGAGGCTGGACACGTCAGTTAGCGGTACATTGCTGCCTATCTCCATGGCCCCGGCGCAGCCAAAAACCAGAAGTAAGACCTTAACTTAACTACTTACTACTGGTAAGGTAGTTCCTTACCAGTTTTAAGAGTGTTTAGAGAGTGCTGAGTTGAAAAAAAAGACAAGAGTATAACTACAGCACAGTAATCTTGTTTTTAGGGTGTTATTCATACTGGTGTAAATAAACAATTTGATTACATTTACCATATTTCTTCGTTTTTTGCTGAGCAAGGTTTTTGTGGAAAATGAATCAAAGACCTGTTCCAAATAGTCGCCTGGTCCCAAATAAATGCCTGGTCTGCTCAATATAAATGCCCTGGCTATTATTTGGTATTTTAAGGTGTGTATAGTCAGTGGCTCTTTAAAGCCCTGGCTTTCATGCTAGCTGCTTTAGTACAGATGCAGAACTGGTCTCCGTCACTGTGGCTCATGTTCATGCTAATGCCAAAAAACTTTAAATAACCACACTTCAAAAAAAAAAAAAAAAACGATCCCTTTAATGTTGAGGAAGGATGAATTTGTTATGTAAAAGATTTGCCTAAAGAATAACCAAATCAAGCAAAAATACATCGACCGTTTTTCTGATGTTATTTACATTTAATGACCACGAGAACTGCTTCTGTTAATCTGCCAAGCCGAAAGCTGAAGTCACTCAGCTGTTGAAGGTATTAACTGAGCAGTTTGACAAAATGAAAGACCCTCAGCGAGTTGTTAATGACTGATGACTTCTCTAGAGAGTAAAGTCATCCTTTCAAGTCAAACACAATGTTTCCTACATGTGTTTGTGATGAGTGAGGACTTTCTACCCCAAAGGTTTTAGCTACAAAAGCACCTAAAGGTCAAGAGTGCTCTGTTGGAGAGCAAACTTTGAAGTGTAAGGGCCGTGAAAAAGATGAAGTCGCTGCAGATACGAGCAGAGATGATAAAATTTAAAAATAAGGAAGGCTTGGGGAATGGGGAAGAACGGAGAGTCTGAGCGTGGTGTAGATGTTGGAGCTGGAAATGCTGGTCTAAGTATTTAAGAAACTGAAAAAATTAAAGGAAGCTTTGGTATTTTAATTGCTTTTTATATAGGGTGTCCTTTTTAAGAAGTATAATATATTAGGGCTGGGTATCGATTCAGATTTTCTGGATCGATTCAATGCGATTTAACAAGGTCTGAAATCGATTTGATTCACGATTCAATTCAATATTTATTAAGTCTGTAATAATGCTGATGTAATGTAAATAATGCTGTGAATTTACAGTGACCTTTTGACCTGGTACATTATTAAAAATTGCTTTTACATTAAGAACTGATTTCAAAGCAGTTACATTAATCACATATTAATGATATACATTAATTCATATTCTGCATATTACTTGGTTTTTGTCCAACTTGTCTTTTCCTCCATCCTTGTTAAATCCAAAATACGTGCAAACATCAGCTTTTAAACTCACCAGTGGTGCCTCTTTATTGCATACTTGCTTCTGTCATGTTTGTTTGACTGCTTACAGTAACATCTCATGAGATCTTGTTCAGTAGAAAGCAACGCTAAACGCTGATCACACGAGACAAGCAGAGTTGATACCACAGGCTGCTTCTCTGTACGTCAAATGAAGAAAAAACTACCCAAGTTAAAAGATCGATCTTTTGATTTTGTGGATGGATTATGAACCATTGAAAGGGAAATCAATTCAAATCGATTAAATCAGGCATGTTCAAAGTCCGTCCCGGGGGCCAATTGCGGCCCATGTTCAAATTTTCACTGGCCCGCAGTCTCTGTTATAAAATCAATTACACGTGGCCCTCTTGCACCGTTGACTGCTTTATAAAATACTTGTGTACAAAAAAACTATTTTACATTTCACCAGAAGATGGCAGTAGCGCTGTGGCCACATCTTTGTGGCACTTGACACCTGACCTTTTGTCATAATTTCAGCCCATCCCATTTTAAACGTGGCGACTGTAGCTAAAGAGAAAAGTTGCCAGCGATTCCAGAACAAGTGGAAATTGGAGTATTTTTTCACTGAGATACAAAACAACTGTGTCTGCCTAATTTGCCACGAGACTGTAGCTGTTTTCAAGGAATTCAATGTCAAGCGGCACTACCAGAGAAAACATGCTAACTACAACAAGCTAGCTGGGGACGAACATGGCGAAAAATTGAAACAACTGGAAGCTTTTTTAACGGCACATCAGCGCTTTTTCACAAGAGCCCGTGAGTCAAATGAAAATGCCACAAGGGCTAGCTACAAGGTGGCAACGCTGATTCCCAAGCACTGCAAACCTTTCACTGAGGGTGAATTTATTAAAGATTGTGTGCTGAAAATAGTTTAGAAAATTTGTCCTGTGAAGAAGCAAGATTTTGCCAATGTCTGCCTGGCTCGTAACACTGTGGTACGGAGAATTGAAGACATTTGATTAGATATTAAGAGACAATTAGAAACAAAAGCTGAATGGTCGGCCCCCCCACATTTTCACCTTACCAAATCTGGCCCTCGTGGCAACAAGTTTGGACACCCCTGGATTAAATTGATTTTTTAAACCCAGCCCTAATGTATATATTATTATGTTGGAAAGGGAGATTTGCATAATGTGACAAATATGTGGCAATTGTTTGATGCCATCATGTCAATATGGACCAAATGTTTCCCGTACCTTGTTCAATATATGCAAGGACGAATTCAACTCCCACCAAATACTAGCAAGATGTACCTAATAAAGTGGCCGGTGACTGTATGTTTCCTTCTTTTGTTAGAAAATAAGATGCAGACTTCCTCACTAGAGGCGATAGGATAAGACACAGGGACTGGTCCAGGTTGTATACAGATGTTAGTATAGACAAAACAAGTTGGAGCTCAGATACTGTTTTTGGAACCTGGTCTCATAATCCACATCTCAATCAGGCTGCTTCCCCCTCTCCTCTCATTTCTGTGTGAGTCTCAATGATTAGAAGTAGAGGTCTGTGTTAGGCTGGGTGAGGGTCTGCCCTTCTGTTACGGCTAATCCCTTTACATCTGTAAAGCTACATCCTTGTTTACCACAGTAAAGCTTCTGCTCACAGACTCTGTTCTCCCTGTAGTGTTTCTGACTCTTTCACCGCGTCACTTTCCTGCTGTTTTACCGTCTTCTTTGTTTGTTCTCATCAGGGATTCATTGTCGTCATAAAAAGTGTAATTGCTTTTGCAGGAAGGATCCGTCCTTACCCTTTAAACTTTACTGTCTGTCTTTCTTTTCCTTCTGCTGGTCTCTATTTACCCTTTTTAACGAATACTTTGTTTACAACAGCGCTGCCAAGCTGCTGTTGCTTCAGCACAGACTGAGTTACAACATGATGGTTTTTCTCTGGGAAACAGTGTCTTGTGAGTCCAGATTTAGCTTTGTAAACTCTAAGCCTTTCGTTTTTTCAGATATTTTTAATTTGCTGATTTTTTCCCTTTGGTATTAATAGAAATGGTAAATGAGAGTGTTTTTTAGTCTTCTGACTTCTCAAAGCTGTTTCACATCACAGGTCATAAAATGACACCTCTGTCATGGTCTGGGGGGGGGGACATCCGAATAGTCCTTTTTTGTTGCAGGGTTCCCGTGGATCCTTGAAAAGTCTTAAAAGGCATTGAATTCATTATTCTAAAAATAAGGCATTAATTGGCATTAAAATGTCTTAAATCCAATTTTCAAAAGTCTTAAAAAAATTGACCACATTAGTAAGATTTAATGTTAGATTGAACTAAAAAAATATTTAGTGACATTTATCTATTTTTCCAAAATAATTCGCTAGTTTACTCTCGTGGCAACATCGTGTAATCACAATAGCGGAACTAACAAAACGGTGATGTGGTTGCACCAGGATCTTTTAGAGCAGACACATGTCTTGGTTCTACCTACAGTGCCTGGAGAGAGAAAAAAATGGGGAAAAATTGGCTGAAAAATCCAAAAGTGGCTTAGAAAAATTGATTATGGCAGCAAAATTAGTATATAAATTTGAAATTAAATTTCAAAAAACATGCAAAAATTCCAAAAGTGGTTCTGACAGTGGCCAAAAAAGATGAATGGGGGCAAAATAGGCATAAAGTTGTAAAAACGGGTTTAAAAAAAGGTAAAAATGGTCCAAAAGTGAGACAAAGTGTATGAATAGAGGTAAAATAGAAAGGGATGAACTTGCAAAAATTGGGTAAAAATGGTATGAAAGGGGAAAAGGGTTAATAAATAGGTGCAAAATAGGTATGAAATTGCAAAAAATGGGGAAAAATTGGCAAAAAAAATTCCATAGCGGCTCAGGAAAATTGCTTATGGCAGCAAAATTGGGAATAAAATTTGATTTTAAATTTCAAAAACCATGTAAAAATTCCAAAAATGTTTCTGACAGTGGCCAAAAAAAGATGAATGGGGGCAAAATAGGCATAAAGTTGTAAAAATGGGGTTAAAAAGAAGGCAAAAAGTGATGTTCTATGTAAAATAAACATTGGGTTAAAATTGCCTCTAACCCTGGTAATTCATGAAGTGTTTTTGTTTTGTTTTGTTTTTTTTTCAATTGTGGTTCGTTGTCAACTTGGTCTTAAATTTGATTTCAAAGGGCCTTAAAAAGTCTTGAGCTGTAGGAACCCTGTGTTAAGGAACCTTCCTAACTGAAGAAATGACCCGGAAGCATTTAAGCGTCGGCCATGATAAGTGCTGTTCGAATTCTCCAAAAGTTAAGGAAAGGAGGGTCGTTGCTTCCTTTAATATCTCCTTTAGCTTAGGAAACACTGGACCATGCTTTTCAAAAGGAAAGGAGAAGACAACGCCCCATAATGCCTTGTGGCACGTGACGTGTATAAATACGGCTCCTGTCGAAGGTTTACGGAAACTTGGTGGACAGATAAAAATCCCATGTTTAAATTTAAAAAGCACTAATTTTAAAGAATTTCGTTTTCTCTAACACCATATAGATGAATATTAAACACAATTTTTGTACTTGATAATATTGTATATTAATTACCACATTTCCACCTATCTTAATTTCTGAAGTGAATCATGTCAATAATAAGACAGAACGATGAGGCCTAACAACGTTTATTAAAAACAATCAATAAAAGAGGGACAAATGAGGACTTTTACAACAGTATAAATATGATAAATTCAGAAAATGTTCATGTTGATGTATGTGAATAAAACGGGGAATAGTGCTTCTGACAGTCTGCTGTATTATCAGGCTTCAGATTGTCAGTGTCTGTCAAAGATGTCAACATTTATAGATGCTCTAACCTCACAGCTGTGATCAGGAAACACACACTGCATGACCAAAGACAAAACACCATCACAGGTAAATCCTCTGATCACAGATTGTTAATGTTAACCGGTGAAGCGACCCTGTGAGTTAAGATAAGAGATACCCTGCGCTTCTTGTAGTTCGTTTTCAGAGCATTGTAGTTTGTCGTGGCTTACCTACGTCACAAGTAATCGTCGTCACATAACTATGACGTCAAAGTGAAAGTGCAGTCGAATTCCTCTTTTACCACAGTTCTCCTTTCCTCTCGTCCTTTTCCCTCCTTCCCTTGACCCTGTGACGTTTTTTTATCGGGGTTAAGGTAAAGTGGATAGGAAAGGACTTAGGAAGGACTATTCGGATCCACCCGGGGTCTGCATCACCTTCACTGACACAATTTAACTTCAATGTGGATGGTTGGAACACTTGTCACTAAAAACTGCACATTTTTACTGCTTTGACTGCTGTACGGCATAAGTCACTTCCCCCTCAAGGCTAAAGCTAAATGTTGGGAAAAGGAGAATATGAGGCAGTTTTTGAATTTTTAAAACAGATTCACTGAACATAATTTAGTTTAAAGTAAATATGCTCTTATTTTCCTAATGGAAATACGACCTCTGGCTCACACTCCTGCACAGTAGGTGGCAGTAATGCTCCGCTGATGCTGGATGCCACCCACCATTAAACAAGACCAAGAAGAAGGGAGCTAAATGTAGAGTTGTTAATACACCCATGAATCTGTGCTGACTGTGTATTTACAAGTATTTACTTGTATTGTGTCTGTGTTCTTTGGCTGTATATGTGAAACATGTGTGTTTTAACTTCTGTTCCAAACCAAATCATCATTAAGCTGTGTTCACACTGCAAGCAACTCTGCGATCTAAATCGTGTCGCCCACTGAAGTATCGCGCGTGTCCATAAATACCTCATTTTGGTCACAGTTGCCATCGGCCGTTGCTAGGTGACGTCACGTCCGCTCGAGTTTCACCGCGATCATGTCATATATCATTTAATAGGATGTATAAGCTGACAATGTTCCAACTGTATCTTTTTCACTCACTTATCAAACACAAAACACTGCGGCTGATGCTCTGCAGCAGCACCATCAGTTCCCGCTGTCCGTCCAGGTGGAACTAATGTCCTCACTGACTAATGTTTCCCACACAGACGTAAATTGTTCCTAGGGTACCATCACACAGGCACACACCGCTGATTGGCTGTTGCCGCACAGCCACACACGACATCGCCAGAAAAGATCAACTTTTTTTTACCTTGAAAACGCTGCATACAAGTGAGTGTCTTGTACACAGCAAACGCTTCACGGGAGGGTTAGCCCCGCCCCATCGCGGCTATACATTGACTTTGTACGGAGAGTGATCACCGAGGTAGTACAGGTAGCGTCTGGTGTGTAAGCACCTTCAGGAGTCATTCAAGAATTTCAAATCAAATCTGATCAATAATGACACTGTATTAAAAAAACTTTATTAATTTGGAATTAATTAGTGGCATTAGTTGTTAGATGTATCGACATATGTCTTTCTTAGAGTTAGCTTAAGTTAGATTTTTGAGGTTGAATATATAAATAAATATATTTTAGCAAGTCATTTGTTTAGTATAATTAGATGTTTCATATATTTAACTGTGGACACCTGATGTTATTTAGGTAGATAGGTGACAGCAGGCCGGCATGCACCCGGGTGGGCCGATGGTTTTTTACCAGTGCAGGGGAGGCAGCAGGAGCCGTGATCTCCTTTGTTGTTTTTGTTTGCTTGCTTCCCATGAAATAAACCATTGAAATCACAGAACTTTTCCAAGGATATTAGACATCTTTTGATTAAGTTTAATTAAAGTCTCAGTTTGATATTTCTTTGAGTTTTTTAAGACAAATGGTCCCTACGCAGGTAATAATGTTTAAAGTTAAGCTTGTTTTCGTCAACAGCCTAATTTTTCCTGATGAAAACTAGACAATAACGAAAAAAATAAGTACCCATGGACAAAAATGTAACTAAATTAACTGACATTTTCATCAACAGATGAAAACTAGACTAAAATGTTTGACAGACTTAATCCAATCAGACTTATTTTGTCTTGAAGAAAGCAGAAACAAGTTAGGAGTATATCCATCACAGCTACTTTGGTTGTGTGGAAAGATTGGATGAGTCAAGAGGGACATCCAATCACAGCTGATTCAGCTTCATGGTGGTGAGATCCAAATATAAACATGACTTCAGAAATTCAAGGGAGCATGAAAAATGCCTTTCCCATTACACTTCACATTTAATTCTACAAATTTGCAGCAGATCCTGCGACTAAAATCAACTAAAACTAGACTAAAATTAAAACAATATGGATGACTAAATTATGGCTAAAACAAAAAGATATGTGAGCCAAAAGACTACAACTAAACCAAGTAAAAAAGTGCTTTCATACACATCTGTTATAAATGTTTAACGAAGATCTGTCTTTTGTTTTTGGCTCAATATATCTTGTTATTTATGTTTACCCAGGACTCCCTAAGTACAGATATAATGTAAATGACATTGAAATGTCAAAAATTGACATTGCTTCTGGGGATCTCAAACTGTTTTCTTGTTCTTTTAGGTTCAGACGGTGCTGAAAAAGGAGTCAGTAGTCTTAGCAAACCAAACTGAGCCCGTCATGGTGAACAGGAAGAAGCTGGAATACAAATGGGGCATGAACGTTCTCGGTAAGTTTATTACAAATCAGTGTTTTTCTTTTTTTTCCACAATATATTTTGATTTAGGATTTACAAATAAGGTACAGAAACTTGAACAAGAACATAGCTTCTCATTTACATTACATTAAAATAAAAATAGGCAATATATCTCTATTACAATGTGCATATTAAAAAAAACATATTTTACAGAGGCATAATGGCTACACTGTCAGCAATCATCTTTCTTCTTGTTATGTTTAAGTCTTGGACATAATCAATGAAAGGCTTCCATATTTTCTCAAACTTTTGTTTTTTTGGTTCAAGTATATATGTTATTCTTTCAAGTGGAAGGCTTGTTAACATCTGTCTTAACCACTGAATCACATCTGGTCTTTTTGTAGTTTTCCACAGTAGTGCCATACATTTCTTAGCATTGAGCAAAACAAGGTCTATGAATGTCTTCTCACTCTTTCTTGATATAAGCTCAGCAGAAACAGTTTAGGATCCGATACAATTTGTTTTGAAATAATTTTTCCAGTTGTTGTTCTCACCTCTTCCCAAAACACTCTAATTTATTTGCATTGCCATAAACAATGAAGTATGGGTCCTGCTGCTGGAATCTGAATTTCCTGAGGGAACCCTCCCAAGGAATTAATAAAGTTCCTATCTATCTATCTATCTATCTATCTATCTATCTATCTATCTATCTATCTATCTATCTATCTATCTATCTATCTATCTATCTATCTATCTATCTATCTATCTATCTATCCATCTATCTATCCATCTATCTATCCATCTATCCATCTATCCATCTATCCATCCATCCATCCATCCATCCCATGCATTTTGTGCATGTATCTGGTATGCTTTTATAATATCTGTTTAGTTTCACTGGTGTAATATCCATCAGCATTAACCACTTATAATGCATCAATTAAAGATGGGAATTTATCGGTTTAGTTTGAACTTCTTTACAGGCATTTTTCCACTGTTCTTTTGGAATTTGGAGTTGTAGGTCTTCGTCCCAGGCATTCAGTTTCTTTTGTGAATTTTCAGTTGAGTACAGTGTCAAAAAATTATAAAACTCTGCCCTGGTGTTGTCCTTGGTGCCCTCTTGGGTCCTGGGGCTGTTTCTGGATCCTGTGGCATTGGGGGCTGTGTGGTGGGCCTGGTGGCTCTGGGGGAGCCCTTGGCCGTGGTCTCTCTGGGTATGGGCAGCTACTTGGGTATTCGGTGACCACCTGACACGCATGTGTGTATAGACACTCAAGCTCCTGTTGAGACTAACTGTAAAGAAACGATTGGTCCTTTCAGAACATGCTGAGTTGGGCACTCCTACACATTTTCTCACGTCCCGTGACGCATGCCCCTCCATATCTCACCCCTATGGGTCCACCCCCTTTTATCAAGACCCCACATCTCTGGTGTCCCTGGTTTCTTACAGCCTTTACTTCCTGTATGGACTTAGATCAGCACAGCACTTGAACTACTATCTCAAATTAATTACTCTACCTGTTTGTTCTCCCTTCCGTTTGTCTTGTCTTGTCCTGTCTGTCACTGTTTCCCCTTCTTTCACACTGTGTGGCACCTTCAGCTCACATCGGGGGTTAAATAAAGTTTGATTTGATGGAGTAGCCTACAGGGAGGGCTGGTGGTGGTCACTATAGAAGTGAATCATGGTTACAAAATATCTTTCACTGCTCGAAAAAAAAATGCATTGGCTTTCCAACACTGCCATCAGACACAGTGCTCAGCTGAAAAGATAATGCAGACAAGGGGGAAAATTTTTTTTTAAAATGTAAAACTCTGAAATAATACCTTTTCTCAGACTGTCCCTGACCATCATTTTCTCCAAAGGCGAATGCTTAGGTCGATTGAGTTCATTGTTTTGATTTGATCTGATAAAATTTCTAAGCAGTAGGTATTTGAAGAAATGTTTTTTTATTAAGACTAAATCTAATCCTCAATTCTTCAAAAGACATTATGTTGCTTGAATTTGGAAAGTATTGATCTTGGGTCTTCTGGATTCCTTTTAAATTCCATGTTTTAAATGCACCATCTGCTCTTCATGGTGGAAAGTGGTAATTACCCCATACTAGACTAAATGATGAAAGTGAATATGGGTCTTTCAAATACTTTTTAACTTCAAACCATATCTCAGTCTGTTTATTTTTAAAACAGTTGTCTCATCTGTTTTCTTGGAGAGCTCCTCCAGTGCTCTGTTTAATCAAGCTCCAGTCTTAAGCTGCTTTGTATCTCCTTCAAGGTCTGATCGGCTTCTTCATCACCTTCGGGATCTGCATGGGCCGGATGGGCGAGCGGGGGAAGGTCATGTGCGACTTCTTCAACATCCTGAACGAGATCATCATGACGATGGTTTCCATGATCATGTGGTCAGTGTTTGTTTTCTCCTGAGAGCTCGTATGTGTGTATCTTTGTGAAGCATGCACAACACGGTCTGTTTTTGCTCATGGAAGCTGACGGCCGCATTGCTTTGACATTCTGGAGATAGAGCACCCAGACGCCAGTGACAGTGACGGATAAGGCGAGGGCTGCGTACGTGAGACAAATTGTGGGAACTAGCTTGACATGGTAGGAGAGAGAGGAAGAGGTGAAGGGAGGAAGTGTGTCAGTGAAGGACACAGACAGATGGAAAGACAAGGAGAGAGAGAGAGAGGGCTTCCCTGGCACATGCTGGAGTCTGTGGTATGCTTGAGAGTCGCAGAAACATTGTTGCAGGGTCCCACGGGACTCAAGATGGAAGATCTCCAAAATGTAATGGATCCACGGACGGCAGAGGAACCACTTGGCAGCAAAGCAGAAGGCAGATGCAGGTGGGAGGGACAGCGAGACGTAGAGATGCATGTCTTCAGAGAGGCCTTGAGGCTTCACAGGCAGGTTACTTAGAAAAAGAAAGAGAATGTAACCTTGCAGTGCAGACGATTCAATGGCTGCAATCAGGCAGACAGCATTGGGCGTTAACCTGTTCAGCCCCTTTTATAAGCCTTTTGCTCGAAAATGACATCCTCATAAAGAAAAGAGTGTATCTCTGCAACCTAGAGCTGGGCAATAAATCGATTAAATCGATTAAATTGATTAATTTGAATTATTTTCTGCAGAAGATTTAAAAAATTAAAAATCAAGATTTTTTTCTTGCCCTAGTCCAACTGTAAGTAGTTGCAATTTTTGAAAAAAAATTACAATTTTCATGATGGTCAGCCTTGTAGGGTTTGCTCAAGCACTTTTATAGGCTTGTATTTGTTATTTAAGTAGATGAAATATTGATCAGAGAGTTTCATGCTAATACTGTAAAAATACCTCAGCCTTTTAGTGTTTATGTAGACAAACCTGCCTACATTTATGCTACATAATGAACCTTTTATGACCCAGACTTTGACTTTAAGAGGGAAACATTTAGACAACATAAAGACAAAACTTGATTTGTTTCTTTTTTATGTCACTGGGAGTTTTGTTTCTTTTAGGGAGGGAAAAATCAATTAAAATCGTAGTTTGAGTGTTGTGGAAATAAATCGGGGATTTTATTTCTTGGCCATATCGCTCAGCCCTACTGAAACCACAAGGTCTGTTTGACTTTTTTTGGTGTCATAATAAAAGTAACACTTGAGAGATTTGTCTAGATCTGGAATTATCAGTATATGTGTTCCTGGGACAGAGTAAATGAAGATAGAAGTCAGAATAATTTGAAAATTTCATCCTCGTCTAAAAAAACCCCAGTTTTTATTGTGAATATCTCTTTGGAATGATGCAGTTGCAGCTTTAGAACTCCATGAATGAATGACAAAATATGAGAGTTTATACCACATGTGGATTTCTAACTCTTGTCCCTAGTTGAGCCTTTGAATTAACAAATCATAAAATGTACAGTATTTAACAGCATAAAATAACAAATTTTACAAAAAAAAGAAATTGAAATAAAATATTTTAAAATAAAATACATGGTCACGTATAAAACAAATAATTCTACAAACCAAAATAAGTAATAACATGGCAAACTTAAAATGACTACAGCTCTGGTTTGCTTTTAGCCAGCACTTATTGTAGAGAAGGGTTTAAATCTGTGGTTAATTTAATTTCAGTTGGTAATGAATTCAGAGTTTAGAGCCTTTAACCCTTTAACACCCAGCTAAACTGTTTGCAGAGGTATAAAAAAAAAATCCTGAAATATTTAGTGTGTTAAAAATAAATCATCGTTCTTTTTTGTAAATGTTTTAAGATACAGAAAAAACTGCAAACAAACCAAAATAACTGATATTTTCTTTGTGTAGGAATAAAAAACTAAGTTTTTATTAATGTCTTCATTATTATTTGAAATATTTAAACATTTATATTTATTTAATATATTACATGTCAAAAACATATTTTGTATGTATGTCAAACACAATATCATCTGTTTTAAGTTCTTTTTTTGCTGTTTTATTCACAATCATCTCTGCCATTTTTTAATTGATTTTGTCCCTCATATTTGTATATTTTTTTATAAATGCTGGGTTAAAAAAAATCGCTTTGGTCGATTTTAATCGATTTCCCTTTAAATGGTTCATAATCGATCCTTAAAATCCAAAGATCGATCTTTTAACGTGGGTAGTTTTTTCTTCATTGGACTGTCCGAGAAGCAGCCTGTGGTATCAACTCTGCTAGTCTTGCGTTTAGTGCTGCTTTCCACTGAACAAGATCTGGTGAGATGTTACTGCAACTTGCAGTGGTGTAGTGGTCCCTTGAGAAGTGGGTATACTCTAAATTTTTGCCT
The DNA here is from genome assembly GCA_036419115.1 of Scarus forsteni. NCBI lineage: Eukaryota > Metazoa > Chordata > Actinopteri > Labriformes > Labridae > Scarus > Scarus forsteni. The sequence continues at coordinate 7,589,304 of JAZDUH010000084.1, read as the reverse complement.
TTTTTTAAGTAGTACAGAGAAAAAGACGAACCAGTGACATGTAAGACTCTATATACCCAAAAATCTGTCATTTCTACTTGCTCACTTTTATAAAATTATCATGACTTAATTCGGAGCAGTTTGTAGTTACTACTGGTCACAAAAGCAGAATGGATGAATGTAAAATGTATTTATCATTAGGCAAACATGGTGTTTCGGTTATTTTTGAACTTCAGATTTAAATAAAATACTTTAAATCTGAAGTTGACAATGCATTCTTTTTCATATTTAACCAATTTAATCAGTGTAGGCAGCGAGTACCAGCCAATTAGAGGCAGAGGAGGGTGGGTCATGGCTTTACCATCCTTGAGAGAAAAAAGGGCAATCTGGCAGTTAGATATTACTGAATGGTGGTGGGGGGGGGTTAGAAGTGGGTATACTCAATGCTGACTGAAAAATAAGTGGGTATGCTCCGTATACCAGCGTATACCCTCGACTACACCACTGACTGCAAGCAGTCAAAAAAACATGGTGGAAGTGAGTAGCACTATAGGGGCACCACCGGAGAGTTTAAAAGTTGACATTTGGACATATTTCAGATTTAACAAGCATGAAAGAAAAGACAAGTTGTACAAAAAACAAGTAACTTGCGGAATATGCATCAATGCATATCATTAATATATGATTAATGTAACTGCTTTGGGTTCAGTTCTTAATGTAAAAACAATTTTAATAATGTTCCAGGTCAAAAAGTCATTTACAGCATTATTTTTACTGAGATAACCCAGACTGAACAAATTTGGAATCGTGAATCGAATCGATTTGGGACCTCTTAATATCAAATTGATCCAGAAAATCTGAATCGATACCCAGCCCTAATTTTTATGTCATCACGTAATCAGCTGTTAGCTTTTTAAAATCTTTAAATCCCACACCAAGAAAAGTCTGGCCTTTATTTTGTTTTTTTAAGTTTTCTCTGTTCCATGAAATGTTAATAGTATCAAACAATGACTTGATTTGTTCTGTTTGTTAAAACATTAAATATCACTGAATTTATTGATGATATCTGCCAGACAGTTGCGCTGGTAGTTAAAGGGTAAAAGGAGAAAACTGGCTGTCCAAATGTTGATTTACATTTTTGATGTTTCCATTCACCTTGCTCTGTTCTGTCTTTGAATAAATTCGGGTTCAGGGGGGAGATTATCAATACATTTAAAAACAAATTTAAGGACAGAAAACTGCATGAAGCTCTCAAAGCTCAGTATATTGTGTTTTTAGAATGTGGCAGTGATTCTAACAGATGGGTTTTTTGTCCATAAGTTTCAAGAAGCTTAATCACATTTTGCCGGAGTAACTCAGCTCTGGTCGGCGTTAGAAGAGAAACAGCAGGATGCTTGTCCTGCAGCTCCCTGAGGCCGTCTGTATGTGCAGCTGGACACCAGAGGAGATACATCCTCACTCAGATCACTAACTTTGTATAAACAGACCGGGGACTCGCAGCCAACCAAACACAGACTCCAGTGTATACAAAAACACGTACACATCCATCAAATCCCGCACACGGCATATTCTCACCAAACAACTGTCACTGAATGCCAGGCTCCGGGGTTCGGCACGCAGCTGACCTATAAAAGCAGGCCGCTGTCATGATGAAACCCATTTCTGAGCGGCCCAGGAGCGGCTTAAAGGGGAACACTTATCTAATTCATGTGTCCCTCAGCGGCCTGTATTCATGAAAAGGAACAACTGCTCTCCCAAGCCTGAAACTAGAGATCTAAGAATGTCCCAAGTAATGAAATCTACTTCTGTGACAGGGAATGGAGATTAATGAGGTGATTTTCTGATATGTAACAAATGCATCAATGAAATCATGAATAGTTATTTTTTGGCCCCTTATATATTCATCACTTGGCCAAGTCATTTGTTATTTGTGCTGTCTGTTATTGTGTTTATTGATGAATTAGTCAGTTTATATTTAAGTGGAGAGTTCACTTGGTAAAGTTATAAATTATTGAAAGTTTGAGTTCATGAGACTGTCTCACTGTTGCTCGCAGCCGTGCACTTTCCAGAAAGGTCCGGTCAAGTTTTCTGTTCTGATTCTAATTAAGCTCACTGATTGTGTGTCTTAGTGGATCTTCATTCAGATTTCCTGCTTATGGAAGAGTATTTGGGCCATTTTAGATGGAAAATATAATTTTTGTCAGGTCGACATTAAGTCGAAATGATGAGAATAAAATCGAAATTTTGAGATTGAATTTAAAATCACAAGATTAAAGTTGAAGTGTTGACAATGAAGTTGAAATCAAATTTCGTGATAAAAGTCAAAATGTTGACATTTAAGTTAAAATGTCGATAAAAAAAGTTGAAAGTCAAGAATAAATTCGACATACAATGTATTACAACTTTATTCTCAACATTGAAGCTTTTTTTCTGGACATTTCGACTTTACTTTTCGTCATTTCAAATTTAATCTCAAATTTTGACTTTAATCTTGACTTCCCAAAAAATATTTTCTCCATCTAAAATGGTCCCTACACTGTTCTGTACCTGCTTTTGGAAAGAAATATACTTTTTTTCGGCAGGTTGAGATTAAAGTTGAAATGACAAGAAAAAAATCGAAATTTTGAGATTTAAGTCAAAATCACAAGATTAAAGTTGAAATGTCAACAATAAAATTAGAATACAGTTTTTTGATAAAAGTCAAAATGTTGACATTAAAGTTAAAATGTCAGGAACAAAAGTCGAAAGTCAAGATTAAAGTCGACATGCAATGATTTCAACCTTGTTCTCAACATTTCAACTTTTTTCCAGACATTTTAACTTTATCTTCATCATTTCAACATTAATCTCAAAACTTCGACTTTAATCTTGACTTCCCCCAAATTATTTTCTCCATCTAAAATGGCCCTTATACTTTTCCTTACCTGCTTATGGAAAGAAATATACTTAAAAAAAATTCAAGAAGGGACTTCCGCCAACCATTATCATGGACCAAGTTAAGATCTTGTTACTTATCCATCATTTGGGACAGTGATTTTTCTTACTTTCCATCTATAAAAATTATGGTATTCTTATCAATGATGATACAAACAATCAGAATCATGCAGCATTTCATTTAATATAAACAAAACCTAACACAAATGTGACTGCAACTTAGCAAATTGATTGTGCTTCTTAGTGGTTCTTCATTCTAATTTCCTACTTTTGGAAATAAATATATATTAAAAAATGTTAAAAGGGACTTCTACTAATTATTGTTGCCGAATTAGATTTTTGATACTAAGCCATCAGTTTGGACGGTGATTTTTCTTACCTCCCATCTATAAAAATCAGTATTATTCTTATCAATAACGATACAAAAACAATCACAATCATAATGTATTTCATTGAATATATTGATGATTGCATAAAGATATGAAACAGGCTTAATTCTATGAATATTACTTTGGATGTCCAGAAACTATTGATCTGTTATGCAAACCTAAACAGTGCTGACAGTGGAAAAGTGGATTAACACTGCGGTTAAAAATCTCGTCACTCACAGCACAATAGTATCATTACACTGTCTCCCCTGTTCATTCATCAACTACTAAAGTGAACAGAGTTTCTGCACTTTTGAGTCATTACACTCTGCCAAAGGTAAAGTTAAAGAATCGATATCATGAGTCTTTTTGCTAATTAATTCCCTTATCAATTCCTTCTACTGACAGGGTTCAGAAGCGTCAGAATTGTGGCTTAATTTTTTACAAAAGGCGCCGACTGTACAACCTTAAGTGAGTGGAAACACCAGCAACTTGCAGAAGCAGTTATCTATACTGTGACGTGTGTTTGACATCGCTGACACTGCAAATCTACAGACCAAAATCTGCAGGAATCAATAAGGGAATTGTTAAAGAATTGGATCGATTAGCAGGATCGTCAATAGCATTGGTATCAATACAATCTTATCAATTCCCATCCATAGAGGGGAGAGAGTCCAAGCTCAGCTCTGGTTGTTACATGAGGATGTTTCCTTTGGCAAAACACTGAATAATAATAGTTTAGTACCGTCAGTGAGTGAATGTGAGAATGAATGGCTGTTCTGGCTGGCTTTTACCAAGCAAGGTAGCACAACCACAAAGACAACATAAAGATTTTCATGAATCCAGAGCTGAGCAAACCTCTATTTAGTAATCCGTCATCTTTCATCACATTTCCGATAGAGTGAATGAACTTCACAGATTCACAGATTAATGTTTCAGCTTTTGCGTTGAACTCTGTGTGCCATTTGTTTTATTGACGCAAGCAGACACAGTTTTTAAGCTTACTCGAGTGGTGTTGGCGCATAAAGGTCATTTCCTTTTAATCTGCCAGAAAATAATATCCAGAGTCCTTTTCATAAAAATCAGCCCACAGGCTGCTGGAGGGGAAAGCCTTATTGTTGTCGGCACAGTTTAATCTGTTCACACTCTGGCTGGACAGAGTGTTTTCAGGCACATCGTGAAGCTTTTGACTTGTGTTTAAACTCCATGTACAGTCATTTAGGAGCCATTTTCTCTGATCTTTGCAGTAAATTATGCAGACTACTGCTCTGACTTTTCTTGCTAGGGCAGTCATGTTGTTATTAAATTAGTTTCCTGCCCCTCAGCACTGACTGTTACACCTGTAGATGTTACAGTTATACCCCTTTCAGACTGGCCAAAAAACCTGTTTAAACCCGGTAACAATCGGCTCCTGTCGGCATTTTGAAAGGGTTTTACTGGCATTTCAACCTGGGTTGTTCAGCCCTGCAAATGACATGGGTTTTAATCGGCTCGCATCCGATTGGCTTCAGGGAGAACACCACACCCGGGTCGACCCTCTAATTTATGGATGACGTTGGCGTAACTTCCCCACAGCATAACATCACGCCCACACCCTCCGTCTGTAACTTACATGAATCTTTGCCATCTCAGCAACCAGTATCTTCCTTGGTATCATCAGCTTTGAGTTTTGAAGAGGGACAAAAGTACAAAATAAAGAGAACTGCGTCCACGGCCTCCATGCTCCTTTCCATTGTTTACATTTAGGGGCTTTGTCACGCTGATGTCATCAATGTGATGACATCGGCTTGCTGCGCCGGAGGAAAATAAACAGCCATGCAGCTCGTCTGCTGCCGATTAGACCCGGGTCTGCTGCCAGTGGGAAAAGAGTCACTTGCCGATTGTTAGCAGGTTAACTCTTTGTTGAAAAATACTGTATTAACCCGCTAAATTTAGTGTGAAAGCGGTATTAGGCTAGTCAGCTGCCTCCTTGTGCCTAAATGGAGACTGTTTCAAACATGGACAAATGGTGTGTTCCATTCTGTCTCAGAAGTGAGACTGTTTGAGTTGCAATCTGGATGTGTCACTGAGAACTTGGCCTGTGCTAAAAATATCGATACAACAAAATATCATCATGCACTCCTTGGGGATTAATGTATAGATATGGATTCTACAGAACATATACAGCCTCAGTGTTAGTTGTTGTCAGTACACTTTGGCTAATGTTAACGATGGCTCAGTTCAAAGAAGAAGTTGAGCTACATGATGAAGCACGTGCTCCAAACTTGAACTTAGGTCTACCATCTTTGAGGACCTGAATTTAAGTTTCTCAGGGGTAGGGTCTGCAGGATTTTTTGTTACTGTTTTTAAACACAACATTTAAACAAAGCCCCTCCCCCTTGAACTCCTCACAACCTGATACAGGTGCCCACCCTCTCCGGCAGCAATTTACCTGGGGTTGATACGTATGTTGTCATGGAAAACCGATAATTTGGCAAGTTAGCACAAGCTAACTGCCTGTGTCCATGACCAACTTGTCCAACAGCATGATGGCTGAAGGTGCTTACACACCGCACGCTACTTGTACTACCTCGGCGATCACTCCCCATGCAAAGTCAATGTACAGCCGCGATGGGGCGAGTCAAGACGATCAGCAGAGGGACGATAACTTCAATCGTCGCGTGATGTCCAAGTAAAAAAAAAGTTGATCTTTTCAGACTATGTTGTGTGGCTGTGGGGCAACAGCCAATCAGCGGTGTGTGCATGTGTGACGGTACCCTAGACAGACAGTGATTAATCCGGACTACAGAGGAACAATCCATGTTCGTGTGGGAAACATTAGTTTGTGAGGACATTAGTTCCGCCTAGATGGACCGCGGGAAACTCACAGATAATGCTGCTGCAGGGCATCAGCTGCAGTGTTTTGTGTTTGATAAGTGAGTGAAAAGGATACAGCTGGAATAATGTCCGCTTATACATCCTATTATGTGATATATGATATGATCGCAATGAAACTCGAGCGGACGTGACGTCACCGAGCGACGGCCGATGGCAATGGTGACCAAAATGAGGTATTTATGGACGTGCGACGATACGTCAGTGGGCGACGCGATTTTGGTAGCTGGGTCGCTTGCGGTGTGAACGCAGCATAACTCTGCATCGCTTTTCAGGTACTTCAGAGCTCGGAAGTGAGTGAAAGCCAACCCTAGGTTCACTCTGATTTTAGACCAAGCTTTGTCTGATTGGTGTTTGCCAGTGAGCTGAACCGCAGCTTTTGTTTGTTCGAACAGATTTTTCTCATACGGTAAACCCACATCAAACTAATTAAAGCCCCCACCGGCACATAATCAGTTATAACATTCAACATGATTTTTTAGGTGCCGATTCGATTTAAATTGTGATTCTACGATACTGCCGATTTTTGCAATCTTAAGTTAGCTTTTTTAACACCTGCGAAAAAGATGAACAATGATGATGCCTACAGACTATATCAAGAAAAATACACATCTCATATGAGTCAGTTTTTAGGATTTATTCAGCAATATATTTTAATTAGCTGTTTATACTCTCTCTGGACTGCATTTAAAAGTGGCTTATTAAGACAGACTAAAACGAAGCATTAAAATTTGGAAGAAATCGATTTTTGAGCAAAAAAATTGATTTAAAAATCATCAACAAAAATCCCCATACTTATGTGAGTCGATTTTTTTCTCCCACCCCTAAAAGTTACAATCATAATATGATGACTTGACCCTGAAAACCCACACCTAGCACTCAGAATCATGTTGATATGTTGTTAGTTAGACAGTTATTGAGTAAAAACAATTGTATGCTAATGGTGGTTATCTGAATCACCACCAAACTCTAATTATATTCAAGTTGGGCCTTTACAAACATCTCCTGGAAATTTCAGCAAAATCTGTCCAGCAGTTTTTATATAATCTTGCAAAGAAACAGACAAACAAACAAAAACTTAACCTCCTTTGTGGGGGTAATAATGGATCTTCTTCCTGAAGTGGACACTACAAGAACTTAAGTTTTGTTTCAGAAAGTACCCATTATCGCATCACCCTTGTGTCTGTAAAGGCCTTAAATAAGCTTTTTAAAATCAGGCATTAAACATATTTATCTCTCCTGTCAAAATTGGCAGGTTTAAGTAGGCAATAATGGATCTTCTAGGTTCTCTTACGGTCATCCTTAAGTGCTCGCTCTGGGAACTGCGGTTTTCTGCTCTTCGTTTTTGTTGGCTAATTCTGCTGCAGGCCTGTGAGAGAGCAGCTGTGGTCCAGCGACAGAGACAAAGTGAAGAAAACGAGCAACTCTAGTAAAAAGAAAGTGTTGAAACAAGGAGAAAGCACATTATTTTTGGGTTGTTTTATCGTGGTGACGCTTCAAAGAAAGGAATCTTGATTTTGTTTGCATGCAGCTGCTCTTTATTTGTTTCTGAGTGTCTTCGCACTTGCGGTTCTTCCACAGCCTCGACACAGACACTGCATTAATGTGGTTGTCTTTCTTTGGTTTTGAATCCTACTGTGGGATCTGGGGAAACTTTCTTCATAATGAAATTGAAACTGTATTTCTTAAATATGTTTAACTTCCTTTATTACTGGCACATTTGCTGTGTTTAAGTGTTTTACACGATAAATAACTACAGCAGCATGAAATCTTCTGCATATAATTCTCCAGTAGGAACATAGCTGCAAAACAATGTTTGCACAATGATGGGTGATGAGGAGGGATTGGGGAGGAGCGCTATCTCTGGTATGACATGAAGACATGAAAAATTCATATAAAGTGGCCAGATGCTGTGAATTATATTTGAAAAATGCAATAAAGTCAAGTATATTTAATCAACACATTATGTGACATACATCTACCCAACCAGACACACCAGACGGAACATTCAGTGCATTTCACAACAGCCCGTAGAAAATGTTTTGAGGGACTCAACCATTCAGCGGCATTTCCAACAATGACTTTCATTACTGTTCAATCAGGTAGATGGTCGTTTTCCTTTATGAGGAAGCAGGGATCATCAACCAAATTTGTACAAGGGCCAGATTTTTCTTGGAATATACTATGAGGGCCAGAAAACAGTGATAATAATACAAAACAATTTAAATGAAATGTTTTGGTCCACTTACAATGTTATTTGTTATCAGCCCCATTCACCGGTCCTGAAGCACAAACATGGGGTCTATTGTTTAAGGTATTGAGAGACAAAATCTGTCATTAAAACAACATATTTTTAGCCTGCACATGTTCTCATTTTGGAACCACAGAAGACCGTTGGGGCCGAAAAGAAAGAAGACGGAGAAGAAAAGAAAATTAAATGCTGAACTTGTTTTAAAGTCTGAGAAAAAAGTCAAACGATTTTACGTAAAATTTAACCCTGCTCTGCCCTGTACTCTGGAGTTGGCCAGAGATTCTGACCTTTTTTGCCAACTTACATGCTGCTAGAGGTAGCTCGCATCGCGCCACTCATCTCTCTTCTATGCCAGCGACCATTGATAATGAATGGCAGCTCAACGCAGAGGCAGCTCAGATCACTTTTGGTCTGAACACAGGGTCAGCCGGTGTCTCAGACGGCCACTGTGACATGTTTACGTTGGTAATGAGGGAGGGAGGAGGGGAAGAGGAAGTGAAGCGTGCATTGTCCGCAACGTAAGTGACACCTGTGGGGCATTTTCCCGATAGATACGTTCTGTTTTAGTCTGAAAAAAAAAAACGATTTCAAGTAAAATTTCTGTGATATTCCGTCTTTATTAAGGCTGTCATTTTCCTAAAAATCAAAGTCGAACGGTTTTCGGACATGCACCCAAATAATAGAAGATATTCAATTAACCCCCTCCCCATCCGCCCTTTCTGAAAAGACCATGCCGAAAAAAATCACAGTCACACAGGGTTAAACTCTTGACAAAGCGCTGCTGCACTGGGCTGTATAGCTTGGATGAAAAGCCAACGGCAAAGCCCACAAATAAATGGAGGACGACTGAATAAACTGCATTCCACTTAACACACAGCCTGGTCTTTGATTTTAAGTTTGCCATCCACGATGTAGAACCAAAACTACTTCCACACAGCTCTCCTCGGATGATTCGGTTCTGTTAATATCCGCTCAGAGCGGAAACTCTTTGTTTACTGAGGACAAGAGAGCAGCAGATGTGACTGAGGGTCAAGCTGTGCTCACAGCGCCCTCTGTTGGACGGAACGGTCCACTGCTCCAGGCACCCTAATGTGCCGCTACACTCAATAATTCACATTCGAATATTTATTTACTATTCAGTTATGGATATTTATCCCCATATTTGATCGGTTATTCGAATATCAATTGACAGCCCCAGTGTTCATATTGAATTCCATGTGTAATGCCTAATTCTGTGATTCCTTCCCCAATTACGTGATCGCCGATTTTACATTTTACATGCCTCTGCCGAGCCAGGTTCAAATCCAACCTGTGGCCAATTTGCAGATTGTCCTCCCCTACTCTCTCTCCCCTATCACAAGCCTGTCCACTGTCTCTCTCTCCCATCAGTAAAGGCACAAAATGCCCAAAAGGTGCTTAAAAACAAACAAAGTGAATCCCGACAAAGTCAGATGTCCTCCCTCCCTCTATGATATGTAGTGTAATTATGAATGCTGATTCACTGAGTGTAATTTCACCTCTTCTCTCTTTTTCATGTGCAGGTACTCTCCTGTCGGCATCGCCTCCCTGATCGCAGGAAAGATCGCAGCCATCGGAGACCTGGAGGTCGTCGCCCGACAGCTCGGCATGTACATGGTGACCGTCATCGTCGGCCTGGTGATCCACGGCGGCTTGATCCTACCCGCCATATTCTTCGGCATCACCCGGAAGAGCCCACTCACTTTCTACTCTGGAATCTTCCAGGCCTGGATCACAGCTCTGGGCACTGCTAGCAGGTAGGAGAGCCTGCAGGATGTGAGCGTGTGAGCAAGTGTTAACACATGTGCGTCACATGTTTCTTTTACTGCATCTTTTCCTCAAGCAGCTGCCGTAGTTACGATGATTGATTGACATTGACTGCTGCTCACTTTCAGCTATTTGGGGCTGAATCTGAAAGGGCCGGCGGGAGAATTTTGCCTCTACGCTAATACAGAATAATCAGGAGAGCAGGGCCAAATGTGTGTAAGCAGCGGCGATCATAGACAAGCCCATGTCAGACAGATCCTGTGTTGTCCACGTCTAAGCCTTGGGATTAGCTGTCAGCAGCCAAACTGGCCCCGTCTATCCTGCCCGCCCTGGACTCTGCGGTGCTGCTGAAACCAACTGTCATTTTGGCACATTACAGAGGCTTTAGTGAATGTGGGTAATCCTATCAACGTTTTCTCTAATTATATTATGACCCCAGCTTAGCAGGAGCCGAGAATCAAATTCCTTTAATTCACATGTTGGAGGATTGCAACAGTGTGCGGCACCAGCTGTTAGCAGGAGCCGTCCGCCGACTCAAATTTCCTCCGCTTTTTTTTCACCCCTTCACCTCCCTCCTCACCTCTGCACATTTGTCAGTCGACACCTGTCTTACTTTATGTCCTCCAGCTAACACTTTCCCTCTGCTACCTTCACATCTGCATCTTTGTTTTCCACAGCTGATCATCTTGTGCGGTCTTCTCTGTTCCCTCAGCGCAGGGACGTTACCTGTCACTTTTCGCTGCCTGGAGGAGAATCTGAAGATCGACAAACGCGTGACCCGCTTCGTGTTGCCCATTGGAGCCACAATAAACATGGACGGTACAGCGCTGTATGAGGCCGTGGCAGCCATCTTTATCGCCCAGATGAATGACATCACCCTGGATGGTGGGCAGATCATCACTGTCAGGTGAGTCTGATTAATTTCTGATTATTTTTATCATGTAAAAATGTTTGTGTGCTTGATTTTATTATTTTATTTATATTTTATTACCTCTGCCAAGGAGGTTGTTTTCGGGAGAGTTTGTTTGTCTGTGAACAAAATAACTAAAAAAGTTATGGATGGATTTTGATAAAATTTTCAGGAAATGTTCAGCATGGGAAAAGGAAGAACTGATTTGATTTTGGTGTTGATCTGGATCAGCGTCTGGCCACCATGACGAAAAATGTGATTTTGGTGAATAACTACTGAACTAAAATAGATATCATTATGAATCCACTTGCTTTTTTCATGGTCAAGGAATCTAAATATTTAGATGAAATAAAGGTAGGACTAATATTTATGGTGAAAATCACAATATGGGAGAGGACTGTGGTGCTGGCGGAGGTCTGTGCTCTCCGAGTGCTTTTCTAGTTGTTATATGGAAATGTTAGTTTTCTTGTTTTTTTATTCTATGTACAGCACTTTGGTGACATTTTTTTGTTTAAATGTGCTGTACAAATGAAGTGGATTGTATTATATTTAAAAATCCAAGGTAATGACTTTTTAGACATTTTACTGGGTGGAAATTCAAATGTAGCTTGGGGTCAATCAATTTGTACAATTGTACCCTTTAGCTTAGCCCTTGGTTTTCCACATTCACGTCTAGTGAAAAGGTTTCCCAATTCTTCATAAGGTAAAGGGGAAGGGCTACACAGCCCTTGAAATGAAGACAAATCGGGACCTCACTTGAAAGGAAGGAGGATGAGAAATTTCCCATAATGCACTGAGCCTGTTGATACAATAGCAGAGTGGAGACTGAAGAAGACCAAAACGAGCGGCTCTGGGTGATGATAGGAATCAGGTGGCATCTCGTTTCTTAATGTACATTCACACCAGAAGCGTTCTGAGAGTCGGCGGCGTCCAGCTGCCATTCATTTTCTATGATTACCGCTGTCGAGGGGCGATCGAGGTGGCGGCGATCACGAGTTTCGAGTTGCGAGCATCACAGTGAAAACTTAAGCATCCTTAAAGTATTTCAGTGGTGGAGTTTTAGATTGTACTCCTGCGTTTTTTACCACATTTGTCTGAGCCCTTGGAAAAACAAGATGGTACTGTGGAAAGGGAAGAAGGTTCAATGTACAGCAAAATGTGTCGGTCAGAACAGAAACTTCAGAGGAGGAAATACATGGCATGCACTGTTACCACTCGGCTAACAAGATGCTCTTATTACCCATTTCTGAGGTTTCAACCGAACATTCACGTCTGATTGGATCCAGTCGACTTGGATCTGACTCTGCATGTTGTGGCCTCTGGTTATGAGCGATGCTAGCTCTCTGAAGTTGTTTATTGTCTTTTTTTCATCAGTGGCTGTGTCCCACTGAATTCCAAAATCTAATTTTCATGAAGCTGTGTGTGGCTGTGACGTCACCAGAGGGGGTAAATTGTTCTTAAATATGATCCGTATGTGTGATGTAAATCTGCCAAACATCCCACTTGATCCCTTGCTCTCCACGAGTGCTACAAAATTCTATTAAGATGTTACACAAAGCTCCGAATTAACACGAACAGCATTAACCAACGTGGTTTGGAGCACAATTAAAGCTGTGCAGCAGTTAGACGTGGGACCAACGCGCACTGATATTTACTGTAATAACAAACATGTCACAACAAGCTGCATAAAGATTTACATTTTCAACCAAGTGAGAAGTCGTTAAGGGATTCTGTTTTGTTTTGCACAAACAAATGGTGAGAGCAGAACAAGAATATGACTCATGACAAAAAGTGCAGGAGGTATCAGGACTATAAACTGTATGAGGACACTTTCCACTGGAAGGAGGTCTTTAAAGATGCTATGAGGAGTTTCTAAGTAATTACAAAAAAGTCTCACTTTTAGATATATGCCTGATCGAAATACACACTTTAAGATGAATTTTATAGCATCAAAATAGGTTATCTATAAATGCTATTACTTAGCTTCGCGGTCGGGTTGGACAGGGCTGGACTGGCCTGGATACTCAACTTCAGGAACAAGACAATTAAAACTAGAGCAAATTTATATTATTCAGACATGTCCTAAGTTGCGGCCACACCGGACGCAATTGGCGAATTTAAACACCCCGTACGCCTGTGGCGCGCCGCGCGTAACGCCTGAGGCTGGACGCTGGACCATTTTGACAAGCTGAGGGGCGACGCACGTCACTGCGCAGGCGCAGTAGCGAGCCGGAGCTTGTCGGACTCAGTGATTACCCATGCAGGCAAATCTAGCTGGAAACAAATATTTACAGAACTTACTTTCAAAACCTGTCTCCTCGGCAACTTTCACCCAATCCTGCTCCTTTTTGTTCCGGTCTCTGTAGAGTACACACATCGAATCGTATAACTCTGGATGATAGCAAACAGCGCAGATAAACCTCTCCTCCATCTTTCAGAGGGGTTTGAGCAGGAGCAGGAGGCCGAAGCGTCACACGTCATCAAATCAATGACGTCGGCGGGGAATGTCATCGCTGATTGGCGGCCGCGCCACAGCGTCACGCGAATTTGCGTCAAAAGTTAAATATTTTCAACACGAGCGTTGAGGCGTTTGACGCCCCAAATGCGCCGGACGCTCCAAACGCGCCATGCCAAACGTGTCCGACACTCCAAACGCGCCGCGCAAAACGCGTCCAACGCGCCGCCCAGGGCTATTCTGCGTCCAAACGCGTCTTCGCATTGACTTTGTATGTAATCTAGACGCGCGTCTTTGTGAATTCGCGTCCGGTGTGGCCACACCATTAGAGCACCAGGCTGTAAGTAGCGATATATAGCCGGCTACAAAACTACGATACCAAGTTTTCCAAAAATTGCTTGTTGTCACACATCAAAAACTACTGCTACGTAACTAGAAAGAGACACATTACCTCGTCGCTTTGTTGAAAAAAGAAGTTGTAAAGCTCTGAGGAAGGTCCGAGCTGCATTCATTAGCATCACAACAAACACACGCTTTGGCTTGGGTCAAGTCTTTACGACAGAGTCTTTATGTCGCCCGGAAATAGATTCTCCTCATAGCACCTTTAAATCAAAACCTTTCTGAAAAACACTGGATATAAAGGCCTAAAATGGCCCAAATATCTTTAAAGAAAAACTACTTATAAAGATTTTTATAGTGTCAGTGAAATCCAATGAATGAATGAAACAAAAGTGATAATGGAAAATATTAATTACAGCTTTTCTTGTTTCAAGTTAAAGAGAGATTTTTTAACTGAACATGTACAGTGTTTTTAAGTCATATTTACAATAAGACTTGAATTAAAAAAAAATAGAATTAAGAAAAAACTTTTAGAATTTGCTTTCTTTTCTTAAATTTTCTTTCCATAAAAATCCAACAGCTTCACTGCCTGGTCTTTTTTTCTTTCCTTCACTAGGTTTTTCTCATTCAGTGAGAAAACATATCTTCGTCTTGTCCTGTTACAATTTTAAATCTGAGCCGACAACCTTGTTTTTTTGATTTTTTTTTTTTTTTTAAATCAAACCAGACTAACTTGAGGAATTTGTTGGCGTGTGCTTAACTGTGCAAGGATTTTGATTAGATTGGAAACTTGGCTCTGAATTTGTTTACTTTCTGTCCTTCGATCAGATAAAAGCATCTGTGAGGAAAAATGCATTTTCTCAGTGTTCAGAATTCTCTCATAAAATAAACATGATGATCATAACACATACAAGATACACAAGGGCTGGGAAATATATCGATTAAATCGATTAATTCGAATTGCTTTCTGCAGAAGATTTCAAAATTTAAAATCTAGGTTTTTTTTTTCATTCTTTAACTTAAATTGTAAGTAGTTGCAAAGTTTGAAAAAACAAACACGATGATGATGATGATGATGATGATGATGATGATGATGATGATGATGATGATGGTGGTGGCCCTGTCACGTTTTGCACAAGCACTTTTTTAGGCTTGTATTTTTTTTTTTTTAAATTAGATTAAATATGGAGCAGAGATAAACATGTTAACAAGCTGTGAAAATCCCTCAGCTTTCAGTCTTTATGTAGACAAACCTGCCTGCATCAGAACTACATAATCAACATTTTATGACACACATTTTAATTTTGAGAGAGAAATTCTGATTATTTAGGAATATATCTTGACAACATAAAGGCAGAGCTTGATTCATGTCATTTTTGTGTCACTTGGAATTTTTTTTGCCTTAGGAGGGAAAAAAATGATTAAAATCATAAATTGAGTTTTGTGAGGAAAAAATCTGGAATTTTATTTTTTGGCCATATCGCCCAGCCCTAAGACACACCAATGTTAGCGTGTCCGTGTTGCAGGGAGGAAATCAACATAGAAGGGTCATTTATGAATTACTTTTCAACAATCCTTTTAATCTTTTTAAAGCAGACCTTAATTTCTTTCCCTGCTTCGTCACTTGTTACCCAGGTGTGTTTTAATTCTTCGCTTGCTCCTTTTGAATGAGATCTTGACCCTTGGGTACCAGAAAAAACACTTTTTCGTCCTGTTTAGGATGCTACTTACTTTAGCTGCTGTAAAAATATATCATATATATATAGAGAGATATAAAACCCTTTAAATGCCATTTCCATGGCTGATGTCATGGATTTGGTATTAAAAAAAAAGTAAAAAATGGCTCATTTTGAATATAAAAAAACTATCAAAGGATCGAGATTTTTTTATGTGGTATAGCACTCTTGGATTTGTCAAAGATTAGTAAAAACAATGACCATGATGGATGATTAGCATATTAGTATATTATTTGCATAGCATCAGATTTTGATTTTTACACTCACTGGTGCTGTTTTGGCCGTTAACAGCCACTAACTTTGGCTTCTGTTAAAACATATCAGGTGAATATTTTCTTCAACTTTTTTTGCTCAAACCTCTCCATTTAGCTCAGCCCTGATCATAAATATTATTTCTTTTTTTTGTTATGGATTCTAACCCTTTAAATATCAATTCCATAGGTGATGCCACTGATTTGGCGAAAAAAAACACACACAAAATGACCAATTTCCAAAATAAAAAATGATCGGAGGCTGATTTTTTTTTTTACATGCTATAACACTCTTGGATATGTCAAAAATTAGTAAAAATATTGGCTTTGATTGTTTATTAGTTTTTTCACAGCATCAGATTTTGATTTTTACACTCACTGGTGCTGTTTTGGCCGTTAACAGCCACTAACTTTGGCTTCTGTAAAAACACACCAGATAAATATTTTCTTCAACTTTTTGCTCAAACCTCTCCACTTAACTCAGCCCTGATCACAAATATTATTTCTTTACTTTTTAGATATGGATTTTAACCCTTTAAATGTCAATTTCACAAGTGATGCCACTGATTTGGTGAAAAAAACTCACAAAATGACCAATTTCGAAAATAAAAAATGATCGCAGGCTGGAGATTTTGTACATGCAATCACACTGTTGGATTTGTCAAAGATTAGTAAAAACATTGGATTTGATTGGTTATTAGTTTTTGCACAGCATCAGATTTTGATTTTTACACTCATTTGTTTTGTTTTGGCCATTAACAGCCACTAACTTTGGCTTTTGTAAAAAACAAACAAACAAACAAACAAACAAACATATCCTAATATTTTTTAATCATGGATTTTAACCCTTTAAACATCAATTTCATAGGTAATGTCACTGATATGGTTAAAAAATACAGAAAATGACATTTTTTTATATAAAAAAAGGTTCAGAGGCTGGACATTTTTACATGCTATCACACTGTTGGATTTGTCAAAGATTAGTAAAAACTTTTGGTTTGATGCATCATTACTTTTTGCACAGCATCAGATTTCGATTTTTACTCCCCATTGACCCCAAATAAAACAATGTATTTTTTCCACCAAATCAGTGTCATTACCCAGAAGATTGGTATTTAGAGGCTAAAATCTGTTTTGTATTTTATGTTCAATATTTTTGTCCAGGGTAGAACTTGATGAAGAGATTTGAGCCAAATATTTGAAAGAAATATTTACTGGATTTTTTATTTTACAGCAGCCAAAGTTAGTGGCTGCTAACAGCCACAATGGGAAGGAATAGTTGTAAATTTGTCCACAGTGTATTTTAAACCTTAAAAAATGTATATTAAATCACATTTTCAAAATGAATGTATAATTAAGGGTTTTTCCAAAAATATGTTTCAATATCACCCCTCATGGCTGCAAACAGCCACATAGAGACCTAAAACTGAGGGTTGGATCCAGTTGAAAAGCTCTGGCTTGAGGAATTGATACAATATGTCTTTGTGCTTCACTGTTCCCTTGTCAGTGTCCCTTATTTAGCTCTTTGTGCTTTAAAAACTAATGATGTTGGGTCATGTTCTGCTCTCCCAAGAGGCTGTCAGCATAAACAACAACAAACGAGTCACATAAGTGTGGCTTGATAATGCAGAAAATGTTGCTAACAGTGTAACGTGTTATTCCTGGGACAGTGTGATTTCAAATAAGAGAAAAAACATGTTGTGACGTGGCTTCGGCCTCCCTGGAGACAACATGAAAAAAAGTCAACAAAAGAGGAAGAGATGCACAAAATTATTGGAAAACCCTTACCAGATAATTTTCTCTTTGTGGCAGAAAAATAATTTCTCACTTTGACAATTTAATGTGTGAACAGAGACATAAAAAGTTTAATGTATGCTTATAAATGCACTGAATTCTGTTGGTTTAGCGAATGATGCCACATGGATTTATTCCAATATATTGCACAATCAGATCCACACTGTTGATGTTGGGCCTAAAAACTCTCCACTAAACTGTCAAAGTCAATTTCAGAGTAGAGTTGAGAGGCTGAAGCTCTCCCACTGACTTATTCTGTTTGTTTTCAACCATTGTAACCATAACATCTGCATTTATGCTGTCTGTGACAGTCTGGAGGCGCCATGTAAGAGCACAAGAAATCTATTAGTTGGCCGATTCACCCATAACTAGCACTGGAACATGTTAATCTGAAAATCAGACCAGAGACTGTAAAACATGGACATTGCCTTGTTGAAATTACAGGTTGGTTTTTGAAGTCCAATTAGGCAGCCTCCCTGTTGGCTATGGTGGCCTACTACACCTGCAAAAGCAAAAACGCACTGCGAGCAAGAAATGAAACAAAATCCGAAACGATCTAACCCAGAAAAATAAACCGTCATGAGCAAAAAACACAGCAAAATCAAGTACAAGAACATAAGTGCTCCAGGCCTGGAGAAGGGAAGGTGTGATCGAGGAAGCTGATCATCTATCTTCAAATCAGCCACTCCTAAATTTGAGGTGCTCATGTATTTGAAACTTTAGGGTAACTGCTGTGTCCTGATGGGACGGGGGTGACAAACAGGCTGTGCGACTTTATTCCGTTCCTTTTTTACTTATTTCATCAAAAGTGTGAAATATAGAAGTCTTGCCTGAAAGGGCCTGTGAGGAGTTTCCAAGTAATTACAAAAAAAGTCTCACTTTTAGATATACGCCTGATCAAAATACACACTTTAAGATGAGTTTTATAGCATCAAAATAGGTTAGCTATAAATGCTATTCCTTAGCCTTCTGGTCGGGTCGGACAGGACTGGACTGGCCTGGATACTCAACTTCAGGAACAAGACAATTAAAACTAGAGCAAATTTATATTATTCGGACACGTCTTAGAGCACCGGGCTGTTTTGCTCACACATCAAAAACTACCGCTACATAACTAGAAAGAGATACATTAACTCGTCGCTTTGCATCCTGTAAGTTGCTGAAAAACGAAGTTGTAAAGCAATGCAGAGTTCTGAGGAAGGTCCGAGCTGCATCACAACAAACACATGCTTTGATTGCTCACGTCTTATGGTGCGTTCCAGTCATTGCCAGAAGTAGGAATTTTGAGTTCCGAGTAGGAAACTGCAACTGGATCGCTCCCCAAAGTCGGAATTTCCTAGTGGGAACTCGGTGAAACCTCGCCACCCCCGAGTTGACAATCCATGATGGATGCCCCCAGTGTGAACAGTTATTTAGCTCTTGTAATAATCCATTTATTCGCACTTCTGACTGGGGTGTGTCGCTCTAGATCAGCTGTATACATAGTATTGTTAGACTTATATTTACAAAAATGCTGCCTTAGTGATAATCACATTCTTCATGTGATATTTTTGAACAACAATGCAGGGCGTGCTAATAACAGCTAACAACAGCCTGGTAGATCGGCATGTTTTTTTCCGACTTCAACTGGAACGCCAATAATTCGGAGATGATGTCACTCCCATTTCTGAGGTTACTGGAACGCAGCATTACAACAGTCGCCACGCGTGCTCATGGGTAGCAGAGTCTTTACATCGTCGGTAATAGATTCTCCTCATTGCACCTTTAACATTGACTCTTAAGATGCCTCTTTTTCCAACATGAGTGAACAGAATGTTTAATGATATTTTATCAACATTCTGAGTTACATATTTTTAAAGTACACTAAAATATCACTTTCTTTATAAAGCGCTAGGTAAAAGTACTCCAGCAGGTCCTCTATACCAGCGGTTCTCCACTGATTTGTCTTCAGGACCCACCAACGCCCCTTAATTTCAAGTTGAGACCCAAATCGAGGGAAATTTTCAACTCCTCAGATTCATTTAATAGAAAGATGCTGCACTTTAAACCTATAATATATAAATATATAAATAGTGCAGAATAATATGGTGTGCCAACACAACAAAAAAGTTTAGCGTCAAACCAGAATGGCCTTCATGTGGTGCTGCTAGAGCAAGAAATCAATCAATCAATCAATCAATCTTTATTTATAAAGCACTTTTCATACATAAAATGTAGCACAAAGTGCTGAACATTCAAGTGAACAAGCAGATAGGAGTACAGGATAAAAATAATTAAAATACTACAATAAATAAAACAAAATAATTCAGAAAAACATATAAAATGTGTCGCCCTCATTTTTTCCCCACAGTATGACTGCCACGCTGGCCAGTGTTGGAGCTGCCAGCATCCCCAGTGCTGGTTTGGTCACCATGCTGCTCATCCTGACGGCCGTGGGACTACCCACTCAGGACATCAGTCTGCTCATCGCTGTCGACTGGCTGCTGTGAGTCAGGTGTTTGAAAGGTGGAGAGTGTGTGAAAGTTGGGATTTAAGTGTCATTTGTGTGAGAGAAGCAAACATTTTTAAGTTTTCCCTCGCTGACTCTGCTGTTGTCTGTCAATCCAGCGACAGAATGCGTACCTCCATTAACGTGGTCGGCGATTCATTCGGTGCGGCCATTGTGGACCACCTGTCGAGGGCCGAGCTCACGGAACTCGACGCCGCGGAAATGCAAATGCTCAACGCCGAGGAGGAGCTCGATTTCATCCCGCCGCCCCCGATCCTCACAGAGATGGACCTCGCTGACCCCTTCAAACCGCCCGAGCTGCCCCCTCGCTCCCCTCGCCCGCCAAAACAAAACCACCACAGTCATGTCCAGTCTCACCCTGTCACCTACTCGCCCGCTCACTCCGTCCGATCTCCCTCCCCTCGATCTTTCCGCTCCCCCTCCCCGCGCTCCGTCTGCTCCCACTCTCACTCCCCTCGGCCTTTCCGAACTCATTCGCCTCGCATCCTCCACAGGTCAGAGCCGGGCTACTGCGTCCTGCCCAGCCACGACAACCAGGTAAACATCAACTCCTCTCAGTCTTGTGCTTTTGCTGCGTCATACACACACTTTCAAAATACAATGTTGATTTTGCTCTGCTGTAATTACAGATTAGTGTAATGTCCAGCTTTTAGTTTGATACTAAGAGATTAACTTACTCAGTGGTTGTGAAAACTGCCTGGCAAAGTCTATAATAGGACATAAAAGCCAAGCTGAAGACATTATAACAGCTTGAGTCAATGGACTTTATTACTTTATTATTAAGAGTTTTAAAAAGAAAACTGCCCGAGAGTGGCCACATGGAAGCCAGTTAACATTACAACTGCTGTCACAGAACTTTTCTATGCACCTTGAAACACCTGGTCCTGATGCACTCATGTGTTTTTCTGTGCTGCCTCAGATTTCCACAATCCCCCGCCACTACAGAGAGAGAGACAGAGAACGAGAGCGGCTGAGGCGAGAGAGTGAAACGGAGGAGGAGGATGAGAGAGAACGAGTTTTGGATGAAGTAAGCGATGGCGAGGAGAGCGATGATACCGCTTACGATCGGAGGCATGCCATCCCACCGAGTGATCTGCCATGATTGGATTTTATCACCAAAAGCTTCCACATTGATTAGTTTTTATTTTGCAAGCAGCTCCGCTTTCCTGCTGGATTCCAGTGGAGGTCCACCGTGGATTTGTGGCCGGTTTTGATTCTACTCCTCTGATGTCTTTGGGTTCACTGCTCTTGATTAAAAGGACTGTTGGATAAGTGAAGGAAAAGCTTACTTTGAGCTTGATAGACGTTAAAATGTTGCGATAGCAACACCCTGTATAATTCCTTAGTCCTTAAATCCAGGCTTAAGGCTCTTTCGTTTCCTACAAACAAGGGCTTAATGGAGAGTTGTATTCCTAGTTTCCTCCTGTTATTTACTATTTAAACTCCACCTTTCTCTTGATTTGTCATTCCCTCCTCTCCTCAAGTTTCTCCTGTATGTCTGATTTTGCAAAGGTGAATGTTGGAAGTGGAGTTTGCTCTTACTGAGAGAAAGGTTGTTGATGTTGAGGTTCCTTGAAGCAGCCTTTGGTGTAAACATGAGTTCAGAGATCCTGCCAGACAGTTTGTAAGTCAGTTATGAAACATCTTGTGTGAAATAGGTTACTGGGTCACTATAGTTTCTTTAATTTCTTTGCCACACAGCTCCAATCAGCCATATCATTATGACCATCGACATAAGTATCATGTCTTTATAGCAGCACCTGTTAGGGGGGGATATGTTAGCTAATCAGTGAACTTTTTCCCCAATGCCTGTGTGTTAGACACAGATCATTGAAGCAAGGGTAAGGCAATGACTGGGTTGAAGGGGTAGTAATGTTCAGATGAAATTGAGACGTCCACATTGGTCAATATCCACCAAAGTGAGGCAGAGAAAGAACATGTGGAAAGGTCAGGATAATGAGAAGCTTATAAGTTCACTGATAAAGACCTGGCCTGTGTGGTTGAAGTCAACAGAGGAGCCAGTAGAACTCAAGTTGTTGAAAGGTAAATACTGGTTCATTATAAAGGAGGAAGGATACACAGTATTTTGCAGTTTGCTAAATCATACCATCCTAACTCGCGATGTGCTTACACATTTTATGGCAGATGGTCTTATGTCATGGCTGATCGATGTCTGTGGTTCAGTTGGGCTTTGCAGTAGCTTGGTAACTTTGCTCTGATTTCTTGACTGCGTAAATGAAGGATTGACTTATAATCAGATCTAAGCCTGGTTTATGCCCCTGCTTCAAAGCCATGCCATGGTGCCCCACATAATGTTTAGCATCTACACGTTGGTGTGTCTGCATTACTTTGCAATGCTCCACCTAAAAAACTTTTGCTGCTTGTTTGCGTACAGGACATCATGGAGGCTGAAATGTTATTTTGGAATACAGTACGTGTAAATAATCAACAGCTGATTATGCTACCAGTTTTGCAGAGTAAAAAGAGGAGACATCAGATGAGATTGGACGTACCCCGAATAGGGGGAATAGGGGATTTTGTTTTTGTTTCTTCAGCCACCAAGTCATGAGTGGGAAAATCTGTCATTACTGCAGGTAGATCGTACATTTGCTCACTGACTGCAGTGATGATATCATAGTGTATTAACAGACAATAATGGGGCTTGCAGTCTTTGTTAAATCAATGCCTACCCGTATTCTCCCTACCTATGGCAGCTACTACCATGTAGTTTTGACACAGAGACATAAAACCAGGCTTTAGGAAGAGTTTTCCTTTTAAAATGGTGCACCTGATTCTGAAGTGGGGTCAGGATATCACCTCAATCTTTCACAGTTTGTTATGCAGTGCTAAAGGGAAGCCCAATGTGTCGATCAATCAGCCAATCAAAGTTTATTTATATATCACAGTTCATACAAATTGAATTGTAGCTCACATCAAGAGTGTTTTACATCAAGATAAAACGATTGACAAAAGACATATACATAAAAAAACACATATATGTATAAACATGCATACATACACATACATAAACAATGATAATCATTTTCTTTCAACCACTTAGCAAATAAACACTCAGCAGAGGTCCATCTACTAAGTAAACTCCACTGTAGTTGTAATGAATGCTTGGTAGGATGTCAAGAGGATTTGGAGACTACTGCATGCCAGAGAAGCTTAAGTAAAATAAATGACAACATTTATAAAAACGGATACGAGCAAAAGCAAAGCAATAAAACTAAGAAACATCAGACAAATCAATAAAACACTAAAAATACATTTAAAACAACTAAAACATGTTAAAAGATTAAAATTAATCCTAATATTTAAAAAAAAATCCCGAGACTCACTCTTGTACCCTCGATCCTGTATTTCTTCCATCAATGCTGTTTTCATAAAGCTTTTCAGAGCATCTATGCTAACCTTAAAAGTCACAGCGTTCATAATGACATCAAAACCTTAACAGACTAGTTTCATGTACAAATGTAAAATCAAAAAACTTTTGATAACACTTTCTATGAAGCCCACATTTATAATGCATTATAACGGCATCCGTAATGCATTATAATGCATTCATAATGCTCATAACTACACTTATAAGCAAACATAATGCTTCATGATGCTTTATATCAGCAGTCATAAATGTTTTATGAGGTATGAAGCCGCGACAATCACAATGCATTATGAGGGTATTCATAATACTTCATAGCTACACTCATAATGCTTCATGATGCTTTATATCAACAGTCATAAAACATTATGGGATAACTATATGTATTATCATTATAATGCATTATAAGTGATATCATAATGTTTTATGACCATTGATATAAAGCATCATGAAGCATTATGTTTGCTTATAAGTGCAGTTATGAGACATTATGAACGCATTATAATGCATTACGGATGCGGTCATAATGCACTATAAATGTGGGCTTCATAGAAAGTGTTACCAAAAGTTTTTTTCTTACTTTTTGCATCTTTATGGATGCATCATATGTTTCAGTTCTCTCTGTATTTTAATAATAACAGATGAGTTTTGGTTGTTTTCTTAACTTATGCAACACTAATCCAACACTCATAAGATTGATCATTCTGAACGTCAAGATCAGAAAGTGTATTTGCACCAATTTCCCCAAATAATGTCAATGGAAAGAAGTGTTTCACCTTGTCAACAAGGACTCTAGCAGCAGCTATGATCAGTCCAAATTAAGCCATCAGCCATGTTTATTTTAAATGTTTGACAACCTCATAAGAAAACAACTAAAATTTGCATTTTATTACAGGAGTGTCCACGTACGGCTTTGATGCCTCCCCTCATTTTCTTTCAGGTCTCCTCTTTTTACCTGACTTATGTCACTCTTTATGTTAATATTGTTGATATTTATTATGGTTTGTATTTATTTGTTGTGCTCTAATGTCTGAAACAATGACTTGTATGCATTATACTGTTTCAAATTTGTTGTATGTTTAAATTTGATAGTAATTTCACTTTGATTCACATGTATTTATTTGAATTTTGTTGTAAGATAATTTCATCCTCTTCCCCACTGGATTCATTTCGACTGTGATTTAATCAACTGCCTCCCTGCATCCTTAAAGTCTTGACTCAGAATCACAGATCCAGGTCGTGTGTATATTGTATGTAATAAAATCTTAGAGATTTATTTAAAATAGCCGCGAGTTCATCTGTGTTTACTCTGCCTTGTAAGCAACGTGTGCAATCTGCGGAGGGGATTTGCAGTCGAAAGGGGACACGCGTCAGTATTTGGTGACTAAAGACAAAGACAAAGATATTACTGGAGGGAAGATTTACAACAAACATACAGACCAAACGCACACAATTCGCACACTTGCACATTGATGATGATACAAAGACACAGAGATTCCAGCACATTTAATCCGCTCAAAGAAGAGTTAGAGATGGGCGAGGCAGGAGAGAGTGAGGGGCGGCAGATGGCCAGAAAGACGTCAATCCTTTTCATTCTTCCCAGACAGCATAAGGGCACCGTGGGTAATTGCAAGCAGGGCTGACGTTAGCTTAGCACGTCAGCGGGGAGATCCGAGTTTAGGTGGAGGGAAAAGGTGAAGGGGGCCAAAGCACCTAGCGGAAATCAGTCGATCTGTGTGAGGCTTTTGTCTAAAAATATGTGAAATGGGATGTGTGATTTTGATGTTGTGGCTGATGGTGGGGAAAAACACTAATCTGCGCTGTGGCATGACAGAGGGCCGTGCCTCCACTACATGACACGAGGATATCACACCATCTGAGGCGACAGGGGGGTCAGGAATTTAATCACTGCAGCCATCATCATCATCAAGAGAGAGCATGTGTGTTTGTGTTTGTTGGAGGTTAAGAGGTGCATCATCTGCTCAAACACCCTGGTCTATTTTTAAAACATACACTTTAGTCTTTCTTTGGTTGTTTTTTTAATTTACACAAGAAGCGTTAAACCTGCACTGCAGTCTTAATCCATATTGATTAAAAATCATAATTAAAGGCACATTTTATTCCGTTTTATAAAGTTTATACTCCCAAAAAATCCTCAGAACATACTTCCAACCATTCTCGCCTACAAGTCCTTTCAGATGTTGATTGTTGGAGTTCCCATAAACCTACTGCTGAGATGAAGATCCTCATTAACCCAAACTCCTCTAGAAGCAGATGTAGCTTTGGCTCTTAAAAGCCTTACTCTAATGTCTCACAGCTCCCATGCGTTCTGGAAAATTTGGAAAATTATTGACCAATTTTCAAGTCATGAAAACGAGGGGAAAAATATTATTTATCCTCCCTCTGCTTCTCTTGTAGCCTTGCAGAGCAGACGGACCTGCCTGATTCTGAAATCACGCATCTCCGTTTTGCCAGCTTCTGTTAGCCTGTGTTTATCATGGTTACTCAGTTATGCTTGGTGAAATCTGCTCTCCTCAGAAGTTTACTTAGTAGGGATTGTCTTTGACAATGTTCATGTCACATATAAGTTCATCTGTGTGGTATAATTTAATGTAAAACGATAGTCTTAAGGTAGCTAAGCTAGCGTCTAGCGGCCGTTAGCCCCAGCAGCTAATGGCCTTTATCCACTACGGCTAACAAGGGCAAACAACAGTTAACAGCCATTTGCCGTTAGCCATAGCAGCTAACAACAGTTAGCTGCTAACAACAGTTAGCTGCTACAGCTAATGGCCATTAACTGCTGTTTTTCCCTTGTAAGCAGTTAGCTGTAGCGGCTGTTTTTGAAGCTTCTTCCCCTGAAAACATTTTCGCAGGGCTCCTTCCCAGATGAATTAGTGAAATATTTCCAATATGGAACTGTCCATCTGGTAGGGCTGGGTATTTCCAGCAACTTCACGATACAATACGTACACTGATACTAAGGCCACGATACGATACGTATCCCGATACACGTAAATTGTGAACACTGACTATGCTTTAAGCAAAATTCTTGACAAGTTTAGTTTTTTCTCATAAGAAGAAAAAGAACAAGGATGAGTTTTAAGTGGTTCTACAACTTGAGAGACATAAATTCTGATCCTCAAAGATGGTAGACCTAAGTTCAAATTTAGAACATATGCTTCATTATGTAGCTCGTCTTCTACCTTGAACTGTGCCACTGTTAACATTACCCAAAGTGTATTTACAACAACTGTCAAAATATTTAGGCTGTATCGATTCTGTAGAATCCGTATCAATACACGTATCCCAAAGGAGTGCGATACGATATTTTGCCGTATCGATATTTTGAGCACAGGCCTACCATCTGGCGTGTCAGGTTACTCCTCTTGACCTTTTTTATTTTATTTTATTTTATTTTATTTATTTTGAACAATTATGAAATACACAAAAGTCAAAGATAACAAATTATATGAGGCGCAGGGAGAGGTGAAGGCCAAAGGGCCTATTTGAAGCCTCCGCCTAAAGTATGTTTAAGTTACACAATATTGTTGTGTAACACAATATTGTGTAACTTTTTTGCCAATGACTCCAGAGATAAAATGACCATCAAGGAAAACAAAAATAATCCCAAAATGTACACATAACTGACATGAAAGAGAGAAACTATTTAAAAACCCTGTTAGTGAACACCAGGAGTGGCCAGTAATGAAGTAGATTTACTTGAATATAGGGATCTAACGGTTACCGGTAAAATGGTAAACCGCGGTAAAATTTCTCACGGTAATCATTACCGTGTCCAATTAAAATTACCGTTATACCGTGCTTGATCACCACACTGCCTCAGTAGGGAAAGCGATGCTGCTCTTTGACTGGAAAAGCCTGAACTATGTATCTGTCCTCGATTAAGGAGCCTCACGCAAGGTGCACATGCGCAGTTTGCATTGTTTGGCCTCTGAGTCTGACACATTTATTGACAAAAAAGACAAAAGAACTGTTATGAATATAATGAATGATTTCAATTCTGTGTAAAAGTACTTTTTGAACATTTTGAGCACACTGCAACAATACCGTGATAATAATGATAACCGTGATAATTTTGGTCACAATAACCGTGATACAAAATTTTCATATCGTTACATCCCTACTTGAATACTGTGCTTAAGTACATTTTTTGAGTATCTGTGCCTTACTTTGAGATGTTGGTGGCACAGTTGGATAGTGGGTTTGGTCAGTAATCAGGAGGTTGCAGGTTCAGTCCCAGCTCCAGACACATGGCGATGTGTCCCAGGTTGCTCCCACTGCTGCGTCAATGGCGTGTAAATAGGCATGAATGAGCATGAATCTGATAGAGATACTAACACAGACACTTCAAACCATCAGTGAGTGAATGTGAGAGTGAATGAGTAAGTGTGACCAGCAATGTAAAGCAGCTTCAAACAGTCAAAGACTAAAAAGTGCTATTAAAGCTTAAGTTCATTTACCATTTACTTGAGTATTATTATTTTTGGATATAACTACATGTTGAAGACAAATATTGTACTTCTAACACAACTACATGCCTATGAAGGATCTCTTTTCTGTAGCTTTGAAGTAAGCAGGTGAAGTTTCTTTTCTCTTCTAAAATGCGACCTGCATGTGATGTTCAAGTGATGATGCTGTGCCTGCACCTCATGCATGCGCTACTCAGACCATTCTTCAAGATTAAGAATGATTCAGATTGTTTTAAATGCAGCAATAGTTGTGTTTTTGTCAGTTAAGTCGTGTTTCAATAGGCTTCACATTTAGCTTTTAATTTTACAGGTTCTATAAGCAGGTCATTGCATTCAGGAGGTTGTTTCAGTCATTGTAAGACTAAACAGGAAATAGCTTCTAAAATACAAATTGTGTTTAAGTCAACATTGCCAAAATTAAAAACTGTCATAATAAGGTCTCTGTAAATTTAGTTAAATGTTTAAATCAGGTATTTTCCCCATATTTTCTTACTAACAAAATTAAAAAATCTGACATTTATGTTCTTTCCAGGTTTGCTGGATGCTGGTATGGCAGATTGGGTTGCATTCGAGCTTGTACCATATAATAGGACTCATTCGGTTTTCTTATTTAGGTGGCCTCGACTTGATTTTGACCTGAAGCCTGTTTGCCACATGCTCTCCCATACTCTCTACCCCCCTGTTAAAGTCTATCCACTCCCTCCACTGTCTTTAAAAAGGCCCAAAATATCTTTTAAAGAAATTCCATTCGTTTCATCATTCTGTTCAATGCCAGGTAATCACATTACATGTTTATTTTACTATCATTCTGAAACAACAGGCCTGTAATGGTTCAGTTAATTTTACAGTTCCATTGAAATCTGCTACGAATTTCTACAGTTGATATCATTCTCCTCTCCGCCCCAGAAACCAAACCGTCTTTTCTTTTGTGACATGGAATGAAAATAACCTAAGTCATCTGGATTTTATAACATAAATTAAGCCCATTATTCCGAAAGGAAGAATGCTGCGTTCAATTACTCTCATGTTTCTGTAAACCAGATCCACAGGCAGCAGACACACAGATGTCCTGCTCTGTGGTCCGCGCTGCTTTTTAAAACACAGTCTGACATCTAGAGGCTGAATCACTCAGCACAGGCAACAGAGCTGCAGCTTTCAGTTCAGTCCTGCAGACTCATATTTGCTTTTCTTCTGGGTGGAACTGAAACTTCTTAGTAGATCAAGTTAAAGATGCTATGAGGAGTTTCTAAGTAATACAAAAAAGTCCCACTTTTAGATATATGCCTGATTGAAATACACACTTTAAGATGAGTTTTATAGCTTCAAAATAGGTTATCTATAAATGCTATTCCTTAGCTTCGCGGTCGAGTCGGACAGGGCTGGACTGGCCTGGATACTCGACTTCGGGAACAAGACAATTAAACCTAGCGCAATTTTATATTATTCGGACACGTCTTAGAGCACCGGGCTGTAAGTAGCGATATATAGCTGGCTACAAAACTGCAATACCAAGTTTTCCAAAAATTGCTTGTTGTCACACATCAAAAACTACCGCTACGTAACTAGAAAGAGATACATTACCTCGTTGCTTTGCATCCTGTAAGTTGTTGAAAAAAGAAGTTGTAAAGCAATGCAGAGTTCTGAGGAAGGTCCGAGCTGCATTCATTAGCATCACAACAAACACACGCTTTGGCTTGGGTCACGTCTTTACGACAGTCGCCGCGCATGCTCATGGGTAGCAGAGTCTTTATGTCGCTGGAAATAGATTTTCCTCATCGCACCTTTAAATTTCACTTCTACTGAACCAAACAGGGTCATGCATTAAGATGGAGTACATCCTTAGAGAAAGCCAAAAACATTTAAAGTGCACAGTGCAATATAAAAATTCTTTACTCTCTAATATGTCTTCACACGTGCCTCATTATGCTTTAAAGCTGTTTAGATTTGAGTAAACATCTTCACATTCCTGCAGGGTCACAGCAAAGGAAGTCATCTGGAAGGAATTTAGGAATCCTTGAAGTGAGTGATGAAAGTGAGACATACAGTATATATACAGTACATGTGACAGCCCCAGCTGTAACACGAAAACGTGAGACAGGCTACATGCAAGCAAACGAAACTTTTACACAAGTGTGTGACAACTCACTTTTGGTGTGACAAAATACGTGATAAAGTATTTTCTCTTCCACCAAAGTACACTCTTAGAATCTTTAAAAACTTGGCCTAAGGTGGTTTATATACAAAGTGGGACGAAGTTGTTCCAAATGGTTCATATTTTTATTAAAGTCTTTTCTATCTGTGTTAAAACTGTAATTTTTTTTATATTTTCTGACACAGCAATGGCTAATTTGATTCAAAACTCACAGCTAGCAGATAAAAAGTTCTGCAGCAAAATTCAGTATTTTTAAGTTCTGTTCTCGAGTTCCGGTTGGTCAAATATATTATAATATTAAATAAAAAAATAAAATCATACTTTTTCACCAAAGTTAGCTCATTGGAATTACACAAATGGCCTGGGTTAACCTGATTGTCTATTTATATGTTAACACCAAGAATCAAAATATGATGTATTAAAGTGTTTCAAGTCAGTATCTGCAAAGGAAAAAGCAAGTTATCTACTCAAGTTAAACTTGTCTTGTATTATTGTCACATTATTTTACTTATTGTTTACAAGCACCTCATATTTAGATTTGTTTTTTATTTCTTCTGATAGGATCCTAATCCAGTCATGTAAGGAA
The DNA here is from genome assembly GCA_036419115.1 of Scarus forsteni. NCBI lineage: Eukaryota > Metazoa > Chordata > Actinopteri > Labriformes > Labridae > Scarus > Scarus forsteni. The sequence goes on along the minus strand of JAZDUH010000084.1, from coordinate 7,558,506 downwards.
GTTGTGGATCAGAATAAGTCTAGTGTGATTTTTTTTTTGCTTTAAAATTGGCCAAATGCTTTTTTTCCGTGTAGTTAAATACATCAGTGTACACCCTACACCCTGCTATATCGTGCATAAGTGCACATTGGGCTAATAGAGTAACTCACAGTTCTGCTTCAGTCACATGTCAGCTCATGACCACATGCAGATAAATGTCAGCTGGCTCGGAGCTATGCCTGCTCTGACCCGAGATCATCTTCCACCATACATCTTCGAGGCTGTATCTGTGACACTATGTCGCACCGTGTAACATACGAACCAGCAACACCACCAACATGAACTCTGTCTGCACTGCTGTCAGACCATGAGCGATCTCTTTGTCATCAGCTCCATCAGCAGCAGGAACACATTTCTGACATAACTTTGATGAGTACAGGGATTAACTCCTGTAAAACTTGTTGTACACTTCATAACTGTGAACCACAAAGTTTACTCAACATCATCAGAATATTATGAGCTTAATGAATCTCCTGCAATATAACCCTCTGTAATTCAGGAATTCCTAAACTTTGACATTTTCACGACACCTATACAGCATTAGCATGTCAGGACTGGCAGGGTTGCAAAGTTTAAGCTCTTAAAGCAGGGGTGTCCAAACTGTGGCCCACTGCCCATTTGAATTGGCCCATCAGTTGAGGAATCAAGACATTTTGATCACAGCAGCATAACCATCAGTCATGCACATTTTCTGCTGTATTAACTTTGCCACAAGGTCTCATTTACAAATTATATTGTAATGTTCATCTTCAAACACCAACATTCTTGCAGTTTACTCTTGTTTTGTGTCTGAAAGTGAAGATAAGATGATGTCAGTGTCTCCCATCTCTGCTGCTCAAAAGGCCTCATCCGTACTCGTTGTGAATCTAGTAATAACCCGGGGTTACAAAGGCCCCTTGACAGGTGATAACCCACCCATAAACTGTAAAACTTTAACTTCAATACACTTAAAAGTGAGGCGCAGAAAGTGGCTCAGTTGTCCATGTATTCCTCTTTATGAGGCCCTGGATGTAAAAAGTTTGGACACCCCTGTCTTAAAGCATAATGATGGAAAGCATGAAGAATTAAACTTACAACCCTCAAAATTGTACTTCTTTTATTCAGTTATTCATTGACTTACATTCAAAATGTCTTCATTTCTGTATAGAAATACTTCCTTGAATGGAAGCCATTTTAATAAACAACATTCAGATCTCAAAACAGTGTTGATTTTATTGACTAATTATTCTTAACTTATCAACACAAACAGGTTTGTGTTGATAAGAAATGTAAATAAAGGTATCCAAGTAAAAACATGACTTTAAACATTCAAGGAAACATAAAAAAAATGCCATACCCTTTACACTTCATACTTTAGTCGACTAAAATGTGAAAGTTTGTCTACAAAAAGTAGACTAAAATTAAAACAATTTAGATGACTAAATCATGACTAAAACTAAAAGTTACTTCATGGAAAGACTATAACTAAAGCTAAATTGAATAGTACTGTAAAAATTAACACTGTGTTAAAGAGTCCATACTGTGCTTGATTGAGTTTTGTTTGTGTTCAACATGTCTCCTCCATTTAATAAAGAACTTCTATAAACAAGACAAAAAGTCTGCAGCATTAAGTTCTCTCCCTTTCCCCCACCATGTTGTGCCAGCAGCTACCTCAAGCCCTGTCCATATGGAGACAAAAACTATTTCATTTTGCCTGTTTAGGACAATTTAGAGTTTATCTGATGACTGTAGGTAGACGCAGGCTAAAGCACTGCCCATATACTCCCAGTATTTGAGCTAAGCTAACTAGCTGTGGGCCAGCTTTGTCTCCTCCTTGTTACTGGACTCAGAGTTGAAAGAATGATGTCTACCTGCTTGTCATGGACTCGAGAGAGAGGTAAGACATGAAAACAACAAAAATGTTGGACTGTTCCTTTAAAAAATGAATCCACAAGGTGGTATGGTCTCAACCACTAAAGCTAGAACACACACACAAATGTTTTAATTTTTGATACTGTAAAAAGAAACACACACACATAAAAAATGAGGACAAAAAAGGCAGTTTTTAACAGTTTTGATCTTACAGTGTGTGATGCGCACAGAGTACCAGGCACAAACCAACTCATTCACCAACAACCAGGGTCTCTCCTCTCACAACTCATAATATCACACCCTCAAACACAACTTTATTGTAAACAAACATGGCAGACAATAAGAATAACTGAAGGCCAACAGTTAAGCCTCTTTGGACATCCTTCATTGCTCCAAGGCCCCATTTACACGACAATGAAAATTACCAAAGAGATTTTGTTGCATTTGCGACTTCCACTTACACGAGAACGGTGTCCCAAGTGCCTGAAACCACAAACTATTTGGAACAGAAACAGTTTGGAATCTGTCACCAAGAAACAACAACAGCTTCAGCCATCTACAGAGCAACGTGTGCTACTTAATGGCTCGGTTTATCCAGACAAAAATATACAGACATATTCGTTAGGAGTGCCAAATTACCGTGTTAATTGAGATTAATTAAATACATTCATAATTAGGGTGCTACCACACAGATGTGTCATCGGCCACATGTGACATGAATCTCGTCAAAGACAAAACCCACTAACTTCTCCTGCTAAACTTTTTGAGGAGGGCTTATTTGTTATCTCGGGGTAACCATGACTACGGCTCGGCGTTGTTCATGCAGCATTTCCACGTCTCTCTTGGTTTCCCAGCAGTGATCTCCAGTCGGGAGAAGAGCAAAATCATGCTTTACCGTAAGAAAGCTTGAAGTGACATTCTTTGCTCCTCTTTAAAGGAGAAAATTTAGTCCATTTCTGATAAAACTGCAGATCTTGCTGCATCTACGGAGATCACTTTTACCCGCTGCTGTTGTTTTCAAACATGCAGCCACTTCCTGTTGCCCTCACATTCGCAGCTCCGCCTCTGTCCCCTGATTGGGCCGTTAAAGTTGGAGAGTTTTATGTGTTTCAGTTTTTAGGGGGTGGAGACAGCACTAATATTTGCTGTCCAGACAAGAAACTCCAACAAGTCATTGTTTTTGGTTTAAAGTTTGTCTTTACTGGAAAGCATACGCCTTTTGTAACACCTCTGATTCTTTACAAACTTACATCATGGCTACTGGCCTGGCATGCACGCTACAGTGTTTTCAGGCATTCTTGCGGATCCATGGTAACGCGCATCGTTTTCATATCTTCTCCGGGTCAACGCAGAGCAGTTTTGAAAGCGCAAGTGAAAAACCTTTCCGTTTCTGGTGACAACTTTGTCGTGCAAATGGGGCTTAAGTGTGCGATGCTTTTAGTGCCAGTGCTCCTAAAATGGGGCTTTATATAATAAGAGAATTAAGATTTTGTGCGCAGAAAAGGACAGGTCTTCCTCAAATTACATCTGTCCCATTAATATATGCAAATAGAACAGTGCAGCCCAGGATGCAGACAACTTCCTGTGTTTCATTTGTATTCAAACCAGGATTTCTTTGCGCAGTTATTGTGGTTCGCCCTGCCTCCTTGTTAAACCTGAGTAACCAGAGGCTCTTTGAGGTAAAAGTTTATTCCTCTCTGATCAGCAGCAGCCTGACCATCACACAGTCCTGCCAAGAGAGTCCCGTTGATTGGTTGGCAGGTTCCCCTGCTGTCCTGCCCAGTCAGCTGAGCGTAATCTTCCAAGTATTCTGGAAACTCCTCCTCTCCTTCCTCGTCGTGCTCCTCTCCATCGTCCTCCCCGTCTTTTTCCCAAAGGGATGTGGCAACGTGGTGGTACTGCGTGGTGTCCTCACACTCCATCTCTCTGTGGTAGAAGTAGCTGAAGTTAGAAACTATAACTGGCACTGGAAGTGAGATGGTGAGCACGCCAGCGATGGCACACATGGAGCCCACCAGCTTTCCCCCGACTGTCTCTGGATACATGTCACCGTAACCGACTGTTGTCATTGATACCACAGCCCACCAGAACGCTTCAGGGATGCTGGTGAATGCCGTGTTCGGACTGTCCACTTCAGCAAAGTAGGCGGCACTGGAGAAGAGTATAACCCCGATGAAGAGGAAGAAGATGAGCAGGGCGAGCTCTCGGAGGCTGGCCTTCAGCGTCTGACCCAGGATCTGCAGACCCTTTGAGTGACGAGACAGCTTGAAGATCCTGAAGACCCTCACCAGTCTGATGACCCTAATGAGGGCCAAGGACACGGACGGTTGGGCGCCTTTGTCTTTGGCCAGCTCAGTGCCCAGTGTGACAAAATAGGGAATGATGGCGAAGAAGTCGATGGTGTTCATGACGTCTTTGAAGAAATGCATCTTGCTTGGGGCGCAGGTGAGGCGCACGATGAGCTCAAAGGAGAACCAGAAGATGCAGATCGTCTCCACAATGAAGAAGGGGTCCTGAAAGGGGGTGAAGCCAGGTGGGATCAAGATGGTTTCATTGGGGTTATTCGGGTTAGGTATGGTGGTGAATTGCTGGAAAGAAAAGAAAGAAAAGAGACGTGTTTATAGTTGCATGATATAAGTTATTTGTCATATTTTGTTCTTATTTGTTATTTTTGGTGGTCGTCTTTGTCTAATGTTTTATTTCCTTCATTACGATGTCCCAGTGTTCCTATTGTTTATTAGGGGTGTCCCGATCCGATATTGATATCAGATATTGGTCTGATACCAGCAAAAAAAACATATCAAATTATATCGACCTGCATCTAAAATAGCCAGTATACCAAAAGCAAGTATTCCATAGTAGTCCATTCTAATCTATTTTTTATTTATTTAAATTAGTTGTAGATCATGCTTATATTTAAGTTAAACACAGTGGTTATTTTGCAATTTAAAAATATATAGTTTTTTTTAATGTATGTCTTCAGGTTACATTTCAGGGTCTTCTAATTTATTTTCAATTTATTTTATTTTATTGTACTATATTCTTAGGTTTAAGGTTAAATTTTATTGAACCCATGAATGATTCCTGCTGATATCGGATCGGATCGATATTGGTATCGGCCAATACTCAAGAGTGCAATATTGGTATCGTATCAAAGGTGAAAAAATTGTATCAGGACACCCCTACTGTTTATTCTTCCCCTTGCTTCTAAATCAGTTTATAATGTTTTCTGTTTATTTCTCTAGTTTCTACATTCCCCATTGTGTTTGTGTTTTTACGAGTCTAGTCTTTTTTGCTTCACTCTTAAAGGATCGCTCCAACATTTTTGTTTTTCCGTCTTACCCCACTCTTGAGTCCATGACAAGCAGATAGACAACATTCTTGCAACTGTGTGTGCAGTAACTAGGAAGAGACGACCAAAGCTAATTATCTTAGCTCAAACACTGGGAGTCAACTCACTTTCACTTTGTCGGTCTGTTTGATTTTAAGATTTTCTGCCAAATTTAAGTAACAGTGCACTTCTTTTTGCTTTACTTACCTTGTTTAGTCCTTGTTTGCCTCGGCTGTTTTTTTCAAACTCACTACTAGTAAACTGGTTTGTTTGGTGGCCAACAGAGACCCCCTGTTTTCAGGTGGACTATAGTTTTTTTGGTCTGTACCATTTGTGTGAACTTCCCTCAAAATAAAACAAACTTTGCAAATAATTAAACCAGATAGGTTTTGGTACAATGTCAAGGTACAAGTGCCTCGGTTTCATTCCAACATTTTCACAAATCGCACACAATCACCAAAATTACCCTTGCCCTTATTTTACCCACATCATGCACTTTCACTGTTGGGCACCTGTATGGTTTACAGAGGCACAAAACCATCATGCAATAGTTACCTCCATCGAGGAGGTTATGTTATTGCTGGCATCTGTTTTTTTGTTTGTTTGTTTCTCTGTTAACAACAGAGCAACATAACTCAAAAAGCCATGGATCCCGACAAAATTCTAGATTCTCTGATACAGAACAAGAAAAATTTAGATATCCTTGGAATTTTCGTCATAGCAAGGGAACAAATAAAGGCATAGACTTGTAACAAACGCCAAAATATGGCCAAGATACTGTGGAATCTGGAGTGTTCGATTGGATTTGTTGTGTCCTCAAAAACTTTGGAGCTAATTCCCGAAGAAACACGCCATTACGAAAAGTGTGATTTTCGTGAATAACTACTGAACTAAAGTAGATATCATGGTCTAGGAATCTAAATATTTTGGATGAAATAAAAAGAGGACTAATATTTATGTTAAAAACACAATATGGGTGAGGACTTTGGCGCTAGCGGAGGTTAACTTATTTCTTCAACATGACATAAATAGGACGGATAGCACATATTTCATCATCTGCTAGTCCTGAGCTGAAATTTAAGACCAAAGTGTAAAGGTAAGGTTATAATAATATCTCCATGGAGACATGGGTAGTGATCTGGAAAAAACAAGTATGAAGTAAACAGGAGAGAGATAGAGGATAGGTGAGAAGAAGTGATTATTACATGAGTTGCACGCTGATAAATTTGGAGAATGACATTAGTCATCAGGATCCGTGAGGTCTGTGATACTGTGTTAACTTTCCTCTCCTCTCCATTTTCACTCTGCTGGCTTTATGTTTCCCTTGTAGACTTTATGTAAATCGGTACCTCTATATTTAAACACAAACAAAAAAACATTACGTTCATGTGACTGTGGGTTGCGTTACACCCCAGACACCCGCACTGCCAGGGTATCTGACACCCAGTTTAAGCAAGCCGCTTTTCTCTCTGGGAAGGAGGTGCAGGTTTGAAATGACTGGGCATTGATGTCTTTTAACAAGTTAGATAGGGTTACTCGAGGCTTTGAATGCCTTTGGAGCACTTATTGGCCCCAAGACTATATATTTATATGTTTTTATGATTCTCCCTGTCCTTCCACCTCGTGTATCATCAAACTATAAGGTTTTGCATTTCAAAGGATTAGTGCAACGGAATAACCCACATCCAAGCTTTAAAGTGATTGTGGTCTCACCATTGAGCTTACTAGTTTTTCTTTTGAGGTTTTACAATCCCCATCGCAACTAATTTTCTGTTACACTATACATTTTACACAATGGCCACCCAAGGGACTATATCCATTAACACAGTACAATTTCCACAATAAAAGCGGTTCTTTTTTTCCTGGAAGCCATTCCTTTTCGTAGTTTTTATCGTTGCTTTGTAAGATTAATTCGAATAACAGGAAACACTTAGCACATGGAGATATTTAAAACAGACCTTAGGGTCACTACTTAAAATAGTGGCTGTGCTGTTGATCAACCTTTATAACTCATTAGCAGGAGGCCCCTCTGAGGACACTCTGTGAGTGAGGTTGTTTGCACAACCAGTGCAAAAAGCCTGTAAAGGACACTGGCCCATGCTGGGTTGTAGGAGTTTGGATATCATAGTTACAGTAAGGTCATGACAAAACACAACAAATGTGTCTAAGATGATAGGATGGACAATCATATTTAACCATATGCTTTTCCCAATAAGAGTGATAGTACTTAAAGGGCTAATACAGATTTTTATTAGCTCGTTTCTATGAAGATCATGTCAACGGTAAAGTTTACGCCACGTAATTTCTGGTCGGTTCTGCTGCTTTAACATGAGAACTGGCATGGAAACCTGGCCGTGCATTACTGCAGATGGGACCTTGCTATTAAATTGATTTTTGGTGAAGACAAAAATGCCTGCTTGTACACTACATTTGACACAATTTCAAGTCCTTCGCTGTCTACAATTAAGCCAATTTGTTTAGGTTTTAATTCACTCTTTAGCTTGTGACTGTGAACGTGACTTCACGACCATAATTGCGTTGCCCACTGAAGTCGTGACGCATGTCCATAAATACCTCATTTTGGTTGAGTTTCACCACGATCATATATCATATGATCAGATGTATAAGCTGACATTATTCAACTGTATCCTTTTCACTCACCTACCAACCACAAAACACTGCACCTGTTGCCCTGCAGCCGCATCCTTTTTGGGTTTTTTGCGGTCCGTCTAGGCGGAACTAATGTCCTCACTGACTAATGTTTCCCACAAGGACATAGATTGTTACTCTGTAGTCCAAAATCAAAACTGTCTGTCACGAGTGCCATCACACGCACACACTGATTTTCTGTTGCCGCACAGCCACACACAACATCGCCTGAAAAGATCAACTTTTTCAACTTTGGCAACAAGTGACGTGTGAAGTGGTTGCATTGAATGCAGCCGTGTTGATTGAGAGTTAACCCTGCCCCATCATGGCTGTACGTTGACTTTACATGGAGAGCGGTCGTGGTGCTCAAGCCGTGCTCTGTGTGTTGGCACCTTTAAGAACTACCTAAATAGGGGTGCTGGTTTGGCGTAGTGGTTAGTACCCCATGTACGTGCTTCTGCCGGTCCAGGTTCAAATCCTACCTGTGACCAGTTTGCAGAGTGTCTTCCCCTACTCTCTCTCCCCCTTTCACAAGCCTATCCACTGTCTCTCTCCTATCAATAAAGGCACAAAATGCCCAAGAAATACATTAAAAAAAAAAAAAAGAAAAAGAACTACCTAAATAATTCACTGTAATTTGTGAACAGGGAAGAGCATGACAAACTAAGAAGAAGCAAGCCTGGAAGATGGAAAATTGCACTGTGGCCTACAACTTGGGCATATATGTTTCTGATTGTCAATTATTTTGTAGACATTTATGTGTGAAACTGAGGTTTTCTCAACTATAGATGTACAGAAACATCACCGAAATTAAGTTCTACTGATGACTTTGCTGTTTTTACCTCCACCATAAAGTTACTTTTTGGTGTTGTTTGCCAGTCTGTTTGCGTGCAAGAAAACTAAACAAGTTTAAAATGATCAAATTTTCATGGCACAAAAAGGAAATTTTGGTGGTGATTCAGTTCAAAGGTTTTTTTTTATAAAGCTTTATAAAGATTACATTGTTTTCACCGTTTTCTGCATGTAAATCAGCTAAGAACTACTTTAAATCATAATTTATTTGTATAAGAGCCAAAAGAGCTAAAGATTTACGGTTTACATTTATACCTCTTTTCTGCATTTGCCGTGGGAAATTGAACATGAGTCACTTTGTAAAGATACAAAATTAAACATCCTGTGCCACAACTCCCCAGACAAGTTAGTGATCTCCAGCCCTCAGTGATCAAGAGGACCATTAACTGGTGTTCAGTTAACGGTCTTTTTGGTCCACTACTTTTTCCATCACCTAAATTGACTGATGGTATGCCTATAAAATCAAATGAAACTCTAGTATCTATAATGGTATTAAGTGACATAGACTTCTTATTAAGGAAAGCATGGATGTACCAGAATTAGGATTGCCTACAGTTGGACAGAAACATGGTTTAATTCATTTAACAAAATGGCTGCCACTTGATACACTAGTTGGTTAAACTATTCCTTCATATTTTTATCAACACAGGTTCAAAAATCCCAGTCAAATGTTCTGTCTAAGTTGTAGTGCATCTGCTCGTCACTTGTCTCAGCTAAATGTATGTATAGTGGCTACTGTCTTGCAGCCGAAATGCCCAGTAACCCTGTTGTACACAAAGAGACACTAGGAAATGAACAGATAGCATCGGTAACATTGTACAGGCACAGAACAATTTGGCAGTGTTTTGATCTCACATCTCGGCTATGTAAGGCGATACTCACATATGAACATGACCCTAAGCATGAGTATCACATTCAGAGCAGATACATGGACGTCAAGCTGAAAGGAGACCCAAAAGCTAGCTGTGCCAGAACTGCTAACATTAACATACGCTACACTTCACTCTGCAACACAGCCTGACTTCTTTTACCCGCTGATGCTGTGTTCCTGTAATGAAGACTGTTCAATTTTGACAATTTTCTGGGTGCTTTTTTAACTTAAAGCTAGTTTTGTAAATTATTTTTTTTACTTAAGCTGGATTTTCAGTAATCTACCTGGCAGCATCCCCCTATCAAAACATAACAAATCAGTTTTTATTGCCGGGGTATTGACCACCATCTGGAGAATGAATGATTATGTGGGGACGTCTTAGCTTGTAGGTTTTGTTACTGACGCTTTTAAAGCTTCAAATACTCTGATCACATGAGCCCATCGAACTATGTATGGTGGTACCGCTGCAGCGTTGGTGGTGATGGGAAACATAAATCTAACAAGTGCGGCAGATGCTCCTTCGTCTCCTGGCTACCCGAGTGCAAGCGAGACTAATTTCATTTTGTGGCGGTCATCAGAAAAGTTGATCTGCGAGCCTCTTTTCGATGTGGTTTTTCCGCTTGTAGCCAGTGAGTCATACCTTTTATTAATATAGACATTTGTTTATGTGTTGATGTTCCCTCAGGGTTGTTCTTTCTCTAAATATAGCCCTTTAGATCTCTAAAGGGTAACGTGAGACAAGCTCGTCTGCCTTACTTCCCTTCTCACTCGCTTCTTTGCCTCATACTTTGTCCACTATCTCATTTGAAACATCCACCCCACCTGGGTACACTTACCGGCTCTGCCTCCAGCAGTCATCCCTAATTGGCCAACATTGTGTGTCGTTTCCACTGAATAAGAATAAACTTTGATGTTTCTATCCTAGCTCTAGTCATCACCCTTTTCATTCCTTCCTTTAAATCAGAGTGGATCAGATTTAACGACAAGTCCAAAATAATCTCAGGAAAAATTACCCTGACAACTCTCTCTCTCTGTCCGTTGCTTTCCTGTTTCTCTATCTTAAATTAGACATTGGTGTTTCTCTAATTATCCTGTTGTGTTCCCCTCAATGAAGAAAATGTTGTCTTTGACTTGTGCTGAAATAGCTGGCTTACTTGCGACATGCTGCCACCTTTCAACACTTGTTGTCCTTCTATGTTCACCTCATCACCTCCTCGAAGGAGTTAAACCTCTTCTCTCTGCACCCAGTCAATCAACTGGATGTCTTTCTCCTTCTGTGAATTAACAGGTATGTCATTCATCTTCCAGCACCTACAGATTACTCGTTAAAGGTGGGACATTTACACCTTTATAAAGCCTTGCCTGAAATTTCTGATGCGGTATGGGGGGGGTAAGGCAAAGTTGGTTCCCTGAGCTGCCATAGGAGGTGGTGAGTGAGGAAAAGACAAGCTGACATGAAGAGTCAGAGCCTACAGGGAGGACCGGTGTGAATACATGCCTGATTGTGTAAATGAGTCAAGCCCCTACAGCAGTGATCACCAACTGGCGGCCCGGGGGCCACATCAGGCCCCTAAAAGCTTCCCATCTGGCCCCCTGATAGCTAACAGAAAAAGATCAGGGCCACTACAAATAAATACATAAAATTATATTTAGATGAAATTTTTTAATACTAAAACAAAACAAAAAAAAACTCTCTACATGAATCGTACTTTTATTTAGAGATCTGATTTTTTTTTCTCATAATTCAAAATTTTCTTTTCACAGACTTTCTACTCTTCTCTCTTGTTCTTTTTTTGGCCCTTGTGGTCTTCAATGTTTGCAGTGTTTTGCAGTTTGTATTTGGGACTGAGGAATGGCACTGATAGTAAATTATATTTTTTTATTTTTTGTTTATAATTGTGTTAATTATTACTGGTTTCTTGACTCTAGCCCCCAAAGCATATGCCAAAAAAAAACTGCCCCATGTACAGATGTAGTTGATGATCCCTGCTCTACTGCGCATTTATAAGCTGAACAAGTGGCAACATCCAGTGTTACAAAATAAAGCTAATGTAGAAGAGCAACCAGCTGCAGTTCTCTGAGAGGCCACTTGAGGCTGTCTGCAGAACTTTATCCCTATCACTGGCATTGTAACTGTGCGGTTAACCTTTGGCCATCTTACCACTCTATTAAAAATTTTGTACGCCCATCTTTGTCTTTTTCCTCGTTTAATTCTCTGAAAAGTGTTTTTAACACCAATATGTACCAACTACCTGGCACTGTTGTACATGAACATAATCGCTTGAAAACTAGAAAAAAATCAAAAGCTAATCCTTGCTGCAGAGCTCTAAAGAAATCTAGCAGTAAGATAATACATCAAAGTTAGAAAATGTATTTTCACATATTTCCAGGTCCTCTGGCAATAATGTCTAGCGTTGAATCTGTGATTCCTCAGGAAACCGGGTCAACCGCTACATATCTAAATTTGGATTTTGGTCTCATACAAAAAACAAATATTGTACTGCAGAAATGAAAGAAATGTATTCATGCCCACAATAACCCTCTTCAGGCAAGCCAACCAGTTGTGACCAACATGTCTGCTTTCCAATTGGGTAATCTGAAAAATAAAACCATAAATGGTGCTAAATGAAGAGGACAGAACATAATTTTACCAACAAATAATTTTTTTAATTGCCATTTTTACCTTCACCAAGGAAGTTGTATTTTTGCCAGCGTTTGTCTGTTTGTCCTTTAGTAGGATTACTCAAAAAGTTATCAGTGGATTATGATGAAATTATCAGGGGATTTTGGTCATGGCACAAGGAAGGATGCCATTTAAACCCCAACCATAAACTGCTGTGGAGTATTTTTTTTTTCTTCCACTGTAAATAAATTGATAATTCTCTTATCGTATTATGTATTTTGATTGTAACAAAGTGCTGAAAAAGCAGCTTTACATAAAATCATTATTATTATTACTATAATTAAAACTTTGGTGGTGATCTGGATCTAGTGGGGATACAGACATCATTTGAATGATTTTTAAACATTGCCAGATTGGCCAGTTTTCTACATTTACACTGATAATTTGACCTGAAAGAGGAAAATAACATGTTTTGCTTTGTTTAATAACTATTTTTGGTCTCAATAGCCCATTTCTGTAGGGGCACACACTCATATGGTAAGCATACAGATAGAAAAAGTTTAGTGTATGCATTTAATAAACTGAACTGTATAACATATGTTAAAATGTTTGTCATACTTAAGCTTCCCACAATCAGATTTTTTTGAGGTGAGTTGAACAAACCTGCATGTTTACCCTTTGACAAATAATAGCCACTTAATTATACAAACTCAGGGTAAAACATGCTGGAATTGATAGGAAAACATCTTTTTTATTGAGAAGTCTGTTGTGTTGTTATTTGTTTCTCATCTAATAAAGAAATGTGGTCCGGATCTGATAGAACTGCTACTGAAGATCTTAGCATCTATGCTAATCTCTGTATGAGTGGTCACTTCCTGCTTTAAAGGAAGTTGGATGGGCTGTCCCACTTTGGGCTGCTTTGGGTTGGAGCTTTATCTGTTTGTAGACAATGAATCAGGTGGATCCATCTGCACTGCAAGATTACATATCTCAGGTTATGCAGCAACATCTGTAGAGTCCTCACCTCTCTCAGTTCCTTCTCCAGCCTGAACTCGGGCAGAGTCTCCAAGCAGAAGATGAGGATCGAGATCACAATGACCATGACGCTGATGATGGCAATGATTCGAGCCCCACCTGAAGACTCCGGGTACTCAAACAGCATCCAGAGTCGACGCTGCAGCTCATTAGCAGGAAGGGGCCTTTCTTCCTCCTTGGGGAAACCTTCATCTTCCTTGTAGCGATCAATGGTTTCCTCCCCAAGCTCGTAGAAGCGCAGCTCCTCTAGGAACATATCCAGAGGGACGTTGGCCGGCCTTCTCAGCCTCCCTCCTGACTGGTAATAGTACAGGATGGCGTCAAAGCAGACTCGACTTCGGTCCAGGAAGAGCTCATTTCGAAGAGGGTCAAAGTAGCGGAGGCGGCGTTTGGGGTCACCCAGCAAGGAATCGGGGAACTGGGCGAGAGTGCGGAGCTGAGTCTCGTAGCGCATCCCTGACACGTTGATGGCCAGACGTTCAGTCACAGCTAAGCCATTCCTCCACTGGTTGCGACGGTTGTCCTTCTTCACCTCCCTCCCCGACTCTTTCTCGACGTTCTCCCTCTCCAGTTTGTTGTTTTTGTCTTTTGTACTCTTGTCTTCATCGCCGACCTCATCAGCTTTCTGTTTGTCCTCTGTGGGCCCTCCACCTCCTCTTCCTCCTGTGCCTCCTCCCTTGTCTGGATTGTCCATCTTCCTTTAACTTTCCCTCTTCGAACTTGTCTTACTTGATTTCTTTCTGCTTCTTCAGTCTGGGGAGAACATATCAGAGTTAATTTTCCATACAACAGCGGTCTTTTAAAGCCAGACTGTGAGTTTGTTCTCCCATCTAATGGTGAAACTGTATTTTGTGCTCAAACGAAGCTTCCAACACTTCGAGTTTTCTTTCTATTATTTTAAACAAACTACAAACTGCATTGAAGAATTAGTGTTATGCTGCGTTCACCCTGCAAGCGACTGCGATCAAAATCCCCAAAAAATTTTGGTCACCGTTGCTGTCAGCCGTCTCTCAGTGACATCACGTCCACTCAAGTTTCACCATGATCATATCATATATCATTTAGTAGGATGTATAAGTGGACATTATTCCAAATGCATCCTTTTCACTCACTTATCAAACACAGAAAAAGTGCAGCTGATGCCCTGCAGCAGCATCATCTGTGAGTTTGCTGTCCGTCTAGGCGGAACTAATGTCCTCACTGACAGATGTTTCCCACAAGGACAAAAGTTGTTCCTCTGTAGCCCAGATGAAAAACTGTCTGTCTAGGGTACCGTCACACATGCACACACCACTGATTGGCTGTTGCCACAAAGCCATACACGACATCGCCTGAAAAGATGAACTTTTTTTTAACTTTGACATCGCACGACGAGTGAAGTGATCGTCTTGTACGCAGCAATTGCATCGCGGGAGAGTTAGCCCCGCCCCATTGCAGCTGTACATTGACTTTACATGGAGAGTGATCACCGAGGTAGTACAAGTAGCGTCCAGTGTGTAAGCACCTTAAAGGTGCCTACACAGCGGATGCTACTTGTACTACCTCGGTTAACCCTCCTGCGATGGGATTGCTGTGTACAAGATGATTACTTCACTTGTCGCGCAATGTCAAAGTTAAAAAAAAGGTAATCTTTTCAGGCGATGTGTGTGGCTCTGTGGAAACAGCCAATCAGCAGTGTGTGCATGTGTGAAAGTACCTGTGACAGACAGTTTTTCATCTGGACTACAGAGGAACAACTTATGTCCTTGTGGGAAACATTAGTCAGTGAGGACATTAGTTCCACCTAGCTGGACAGCAGAAAACTCACAGATAATGCTGCTGCAGGGCATCAGCTGCAGTGTTTTGTGGTTGGTAGGTAAGTGAAAAGGATACAGTTGAATAATGTCAGGTTATACATCTGATTATATGATATATGATATGATCGTGGTGAAACCCGAGCGGACGTGACATCACCAATTCGAGGCAAAGGCGACCAAAATGAGGTATTTATGGGCACGCGACGATACAGTGGGCGATGCTATTTTGATAGAAGAATCACTTGCAGTGTGAACCCAGCTTTAGGCTTTCAAATCTGCTGAGGCAGTGACAAGCGTGTTTTGCTGTGCCCCTTCTCCATTTCAGTCATGCTAGCTCTGAGTATAAGCGCATCTAACCGTAGCCAGTAGTACGTAATGCTTCATGTCCCTCTTGGCTTTTCATAGCTTTTATAGACTGGAAGAACTTGGAAGTCTCTATAAGACATGTAAATACCGATAAGAAATTATTCGCTCATGAGGACAAGTCGGGTTGTTGCATCAGTTTGAGACAAATGAGGACATATTTAGGAATGTAGACATTGTTTTTAGCTCATAAATTACTTAAAACGGTACACACTGTCCCGTTTAAGATTTTTTTTTTAAATCCTGGCATAAGAAGCTGTGCAGAACTGGTTTGGAATAGGGCCCAATTTTATATCTTTTCATCGGGCTCAAAATTTCTAGCAGGAAGACATGGGCTGTTTTTGAAACCACGTACTATGCTAGCAGCACAAACTGACTTAGCCAAGTTGTAGTATGTAGTATACAAAATTTTGTACAAACTGTAGTATGCCAAAAATATCAGAATGTCATACTCCATCCGTCCGTTATCTGTACCACTTATCCCTGAACTGATCGCCAGTCAAGCACAGAGCCACATAGAGAGACAGACAGCCATTCATGCTCACATTCATACCTAAGGAGAATTAAGAGTCACCAATTAACCTCATGAGCTCGTTTTTGGTCTGTGGGAGGAAGCCAGAGTGCTGGGAGAGATCCCGCACATGAACAGGGAGAAAATGCAAACCTCACACTGAAGAGCCCTGACCAACAAGGAGAACGAGCCAGCAAAGTTCTTTTTGGTAGGTAAGTGCACTACATGCTTTGCCACCTTGCTGCCCCCAGTGTCATACACACTCCAGGAAAATTAGCAGCATGCATCACACCAGTCTACTGTTACCCACAATGCAAACCACCAATTGGTCGAAGGTCAAAATGATGTACAGCCGGCTTAGCAATATTAACATTAGCATTGATTTTTTAAAATTTATATAACAATAGAGCAGAATCAAACTTAGCTAGTCTAATTTTTAGTCAAAAATGTCCACAATACTTCCTTAAAGTTCATATTACTTAGACAAGTCCAGATGGATATCTTATAACAAGGAATTAAAAGCAAAAATAAAGCACTGAATAACTTGGAATTTCCAGAAAATAACTGCCAATGAAACAAACAGAATTTTACTCTTTTAGGACCTTAAAATCAGACATAGAAGATACATCTTACTTCCACGACATCGTACAAGTAAAATTTGTCTTGCCACAGTGGCAGATGTTTTAACTTATTACAAGCTATTGATGGCTTATTTTTTGTTTTTGAGTTTTGATTATTAGCTGGACATGTCATGCAATGTTGGCTTATGATGAGGACTGTGAGATTTTAAGAATTAAAATTGGATGAATATACTCCCTTGGACTGGAGTTTTTGCTGTGTAAAAACTCATTACTGCACCAGGATAAATGAGGATTAAAAAGCAAACTGGGAAATCAGAAAAATGATCCTGACACGAACAAATATCATCACCAATGATTGATTTATGTGATTGCTGACAGCCCAATCTGGTTGTGTTAAATTTCTGATTTTTTTGGTTTTGCTATTGCAATATCATCTCACCCTAATTTCACACAAAATGTCCCAATAGTCTTCCATAAATAACCTTGTGTAAAGTAGGGGTGAAATATTCAGCCATATGTGTTAACACATGCATAAGTTTCAGTCAATTATCAGGAGCATGTGTGAAAACAACATGCAGTATAGCACATGGTGCATTCAGCTCATGCACATCACAGTTTATCACCTCGTCCAGAAGAAAGCAGCTCCTCCTCTCAGACGTTCTCCCCGAGCTCCAGCGAAACTAATCACACCTTGACAGAAGGACCATGACTCTCCTACTGTACGTCCACCTCAGAGAGCCTTTAAGTCTGAGCCTTCATTCAGCCTGGACAGTTTGTGTATCAAATCCCTCATCATAATATCCAGACAGCCCCCTCCACCCCCTCCTCTTCTCCCCCGCCAACCCCCCCCCCCCCCCCCCCCCCCCCCCCCCCCCCCCCCCCCCCCCCCCCCCCCCCCCCCCCCCCCCCCCCCCCCCCCCCCCCCCCCCCCCCCCCCCCCCCCCCCCCCCCCCCCCCCCCCCCCCCCCCCCCCCCCCCCCCCCCCCCCCACCTTTAAGGCCGGGGAGGGGAGTTGCGTGAAGGGAGCGGTGGCTGCCGTGGCGTTAATCTGCAGAGCGGGTGAAGTTCAGACAGTTAAACTTGTTTGTAGGTCACTAACTGTCTTCACTCTCTGGTCTCTCTCATGCTCGATGCGTCCTCGGGGAATGCTGTCAGGCTGAAATTCAATATTTTGACCCTCTCCCTCCAGCAAGAGCACCGCAACCACTTCAGCCCCCCCCACATAACCCTTTATCACCCAAGACCTCAACCTCTTAACCCCTCACTCTTTCCTAAACATACTGTAAATGTTTGAAGTTTGCATGCATGTGCGCACATGAAGTAGCTCTCGTGCTCCACAGAAGCAAAAGTCCCAAGTTTGTCAGTCCAAGATTGGACAAACATGTTACTTCTTCCTTCCAGTTCTTCCTGTCAGCGTGTTTTAATCTAACTATCAACTGTGCAGCTGTGTCTTGTGCCAATTTCTGAGCATTAGGATTTATTTTAAATGGCGAAACAAGATATGGAAATTAATACTTGGCCTTTTTTTACATAAATATAAATCTGAATGTCTGCAGTTATTTTAGACTCATCATGAAGTCCTCGCTCGAGTATTTCAGTGTGACATCATGTCTGCAAACAGAAAAACTACAACCCCATAACTGGATTACATTTTGGAAGTTGTTTGCAACTGGTGCCTTTGCCACTGTGAGCCGGGCTTAGCTGAGTTTACTTTAGAAAAATTGAATAAACTAGCGTAAGGTAACAAAAGTCTCTGCCTTAAAAAAATGACTATGTTGGGTTTCATAAAGAGTGTTGAAGGGATGATTTAAAAAATACCGAAGCAACTTAGCATTTAGCACTACCAGCTCTCGCATCCCAAATTCTATGGAATTTTAGAATATCAATAAATCAATTGTTATTTGTCTACACCACTTCATAACAAGTGGTGCTTTACAATAGAGCAGACTGAAGCCACATTCTTCATTTTGTAGATATACCTATTTGCGTACATACAAATATATGTAAATGTCTTTGTAACAAACAAGCACCCAGAGATGTATTCATCCAGGCAGATGCATGGGACTAAAAATCACATTTATGTCTGCTGAATATGGACTCAATCAATCTTTATTTGTATAGCACCATATTTGATTAATATAAATTTATTAAAAGGTAAGTTCCTTGAGATGTGTCATCTCATTTTCATGAGGAAGCTCATGTAAAGATAGTTACTATGGACGCATAATCAATACAACCATGAATAGAAAGATCAATCTGATATGTAAAGGTGTAGTGTGTAGGAGTTAGCAGCATTTCGCCAAACAGAAACGGTAAATATAGGATATAATGTTTCTATTTGTATGTAAAGTGTCAAAATATTTGTACAACCATCCTCATAAAACTTTGGTTTTCTTTTTATTAAGTAAGAAGAACCTTTTTATATCTATGTACCGCAGGTCTCCACTCCGTGGAGGCTGACATAACAACCTGCCATGTTGTCTCTACGGGTGGGTTTTGGGGACAAAAAGAGCTAAATGCGATTTGGGAATACGAGTCTACAAAAAAACCTATAATCAACACCTAAACTAATCTATAATCTATCAAAATAATAATTACAAATATGAATGAAAAAACTCTCAGCTTGTTACTCTTGTAAATGTTACCTTACTGATGAGATGTCTGAACACTAGATGTCACTAAGATTCCAATTTCTACACACTGCACCTTTAAATAAACTATTATAAATATAATCTGGAGAGGAATGATGTTGATTGATATAGCAGCATTGAGCTGAACTGACATTAAAATTTATTTAACTATTCTAAGAGAATAACAGATAAATACCCAAAACTTAATCAGTGATGAACAAATGCATACATACTTTAAAACATCCTGTTTGGCTACATTAAATGCATCTGACAGCATTTAAGCCCACCAGCAGGAGATGCAGAAGCATTACAAGAAGGAGTAACAGACTGAAAAACAGCTTCTATCCCTGGACCATCAGACTGTTAAAATCCTGAGACAGGCCACAAAATGTGCAGACAGTACTACCAAAATGGCTGGAGACCTCAATGCAATCATCCCTGATCATTTTTTAAATATAACACAAGCACAATTGCCACAACGAAGGCCACCAACGGATCAGGTCATGTGGAGTGAAGGAACTTCTTACACAAGGGGTTACAACATTGTGTTATATCTTATTAGCGTGGGAGCAGCTTCCAAGTGGAACTGCCATGTAGTATGTCCAAAAGTAACTTGGTAATAGCTTTTAGCTTTTACCAATAATGTTTAACAATCTTGAAAGTTAGGTTTTTATATGAAGTTTATGAAGTTTACCTTTTTCCCCATAGATTTTATCATCAACAGTGATCCAAGAACACAGTGAAAATCCCATAGGCTATTAAAGACGTAGTCAGTGATCTTCTAATCTTCTAATCTAATGCAGTATTTGTTAAAATCACCATACTTCTCCTCTCCATCCACAAGATGTCACCAATGACAGCATGTTGAAAAAAAAGTCCGGTTTCAATACACAGCCTTGGCTCTGAATTTCAGCAGGTAAATACTGTGGCTCAGGCTGAGCCACCAAAACAGTATTTAAACATCCAGGGGGCGGCCATACTCATTCGCAGATCAGACAGAGGGGGGAGGGGGAGTAGTAGGTTGCATAGCGTGCACAGTTAACGTAAGAGAGAGATACAATAGGTGCAGTAGCAATGGCTGAAAAACAGCCCAAAAGAAAAAGGTCAGAGGAGTGAAAAGGGAAAAAGAAGGGCTATGACCATGAAAGAGTGAAGACCCAGGTCAACATTGGTGTTGCTTTCCGACGGTGGAGGGAACTCCGTGAACTGAAAGACCTGAAAACGGACGTGGATGTCGCCGTCTTTCTGCTGGATAGGTAAGCAACATTACCTTTGTGGTGCTTCACATAACAGTAACAGCCGTCAGACATTCATCTTATTGTCTATTCTGCCAAAATGTGCTGTTGTTGTGATGTTAGCAATAATGGCAGTTGAGCTGTGGCGACTATTGTCTGATGAGTTGGGGTTACCTTAGCTACGTTGGTCAGCTACGCAGTTTCTACGGCTGTTTCCATGATGATGCACGTCCATCAGCTTTCGGGGGTGGAGCCAGGGGTGAGGTATGAAGGGAGAGGCGGGTCTAAATTTGTTTATCAACAACCACTCCACCCCTTTAATCGCACATCACTGACTACACCTTTAAATAAAAATTAGCATGATGCTACCTTAGGCCCCGCTTTCTTTATCAGATAAAAAAAATATCAGCACGACAAACTTCCCTGCAGTAAGGATATTTTCACTCTACTTCCAATTTGTTTTGACCTGAATTTGTTTTATAGCGGCTCACGTTCTGTAATGCAGTAGCACCTGGCTTCCGTATTATCTGATTGGCCTGTAATGAGTGTCGATTGATAGAGCGATGGTCCAATCACCTGCCGGACATGCTTCTGAAAGGTTCTGCCCTCCTCGGACACTTTCTGTGGGCTTTCCCAGATGGATTAGTGAAATATTTTGAACAGTCCATCTGGTGTGTCGGGTTAACTGCTGGTCAACACAACAGCAATGGAAAATTCACACAAATAACAAAAAATGACCAAAAAAATTACTTTCACTCTTAAGAAATCTGGAGTAAAACATCCATACACTAGTCATTAAATGATCATTAACTTTGGTGGTTTTAAAATCTCTCCAACTAAACAATGCTTCTTTTGGTTGGACGTTCCTGAATTATCTTCATTCTCAAACAAATTGACATGTCTACACCAACATTCACTCTTTAATGAGGATTTGCAAATTGTTTTTGTTTATTACCAATTATGACCAGTGTTAATATTGCAAGCACATTTAATTCATTTTAAGTCTTTTGTCTAAAATATCTTTTTGTCATAGTCATAATTTTAACATCTGAACTATTTTAATTTTAAGCTAGTTTTTTAGTTGATGAAATTTTACAACATTTAAGTCCATGAAATCTGCAGGAAATTTAGTCAACTAAAATATGAAGTGTAAAGTGTAAGGCATTTTTTGTGTTGTGTGTGGATTAACTTTGTAAAGTGTCTTATAAACACCAACCTGTTTCATGAAACCTATCATTATTTTTTCAACTAATTATGGTGTCAAACTGAGATATATGGATATATTCCTAACTTGTCCTTACTTTCTACACAAATATCAAGTCTCTGTCAAACATTTTAAACTAGTTTTTAACTGTTGACAAAATGTCAGTTAATTTAACTTTAGTTTGTGTCCATGTGCATTTGTTTTTATTAGTTACTGTCTAGTTATTGTCAGGGGAAAAATGTTGTTGACAAAAACTATGAAGAAAATAATTAGCCAATAAAACTAACAGTGGTTGTGACAGATTTTTCTTTGCTGTTTTTGTATGAGGTCGTCAATATTTTGGACTTACTGGGGGATTAAAAGTCTAATCCCCAAGTCCCACCATGTTTGTATGAACGCTGTGATTTCCCATTCTCTTGTGGGCACCTGAATGCAGCAGAGCAAACCCCATGATTTGCTGGAACTTTGCACCTTAACAAACACAAACTGCGGCTCCAACCCGAGAATATAGGAGAAAGTGGAAAAACTGGAATAAACAAAGACCCACAGGGAAACATTAGACCAACACAAGTTTGTCTTTTTTCGTATTTCAGCCCTGCAACAGGTGGCCTGGTGCAGTTTGACGGCGGCGCAGATTTGCGGCGTTTCACGACCCTTTTCTTAAAATAGTGTTATCAGCTTTTGCCTAAAATGTCTCTGCGGTATCAGGACAAAGTTGTTATCGTGACTGGAGGATCTAAAGGGATTGGCAGGGGGATTGTCAGAGTGTTTGGTATGGATTATTAACGCTGACAGTACTGTGACTGTTGGTTCATGGCGCATTCACGTCTTGCTTCTCTGTTTGTTTTCAGTGGAAAATGGAGCAAAAGTTGTGTTTTGTGCAAGAGGAGGTGAGTATCAGTGTTTCACTTCAGATATTTTAGTCATGCAACCTAACACACTCAAAATTAACGGTACAGCATCTCCATGTGGATTCATTATGTGTAAAAAATGTACATTATTAACATCAACTCCTTCATTATATTGTTGAAACCCACATTATTTCTCATATTAAAGAACTTTATTTGCTCTCAAGAGACAAGTAAAAGGCACTAGAAGCAGAGGTGTGACAAGATGAACATTAACAAAACATCTGCAAAGCATGCTAAAAAGTATGTAAAAATATTTTACATAAAATAATTTACACAGTATACTGTCGCATAAGCATCTAAAAATAAGCACTTAAAAAAGAACAGCATATAGGTGAACTTTTAGCTGAATGGGTAAGTTATCATAGTGATAAAAGACCAAAGTCGTTCAAGTGTATTTATTTAAAGTGCATTTGTATATGGACAGTATGAAGCAGCAGTGCATTGCTGCACACCACAGCATTTATAGCTTTATAATGCCTGCCCCTAGTTGTGCCTTTAAAGACATTAAAAAGAAAAATAAATGCTGTATGAATACAACAACTGATAAACTCAACGATAACAGCCAGAATATTACAAAAAGTACACACAACAATATAAAATTGATCATGAATGACCACAAAACTGGGTCTTCTTTAAAAACTGTTTCAGGTCGAGTTTAAAATGATTTCAGTCTGGGTCCAGTTTCAGTTACTGAGCACCTGAGGGGCCGGATGATTTAGACATTTATGGATGAGTGTAAGGTTGGAAAATTTAATGAAATTATTAAACTTTAACACGTCCAGTCTTTCAGTACATGGCAGTAGTATGACTTGATTGGTTTCCTGTCTGAGATTGTAATTGCTCAGCTGTAGGTTATTATCAGAGGCCTCAGTGTTGTAGGTGCTTCTCATAATCAGAAGGTTACACAGTAATTTTAAGATAAGTATTTTTATTAGGTAAGTGTTTCATATAAAACTATATGAAAGTCTGCCAGTGCTAATGTCATCAGAGTGCAGTTCAGGAGATGTATTTGTAAGCAGAGATG